>JADBJO010000020.1:1188809-1216309 GCA_016801955.1 Conus betulinus
TATTGAACCATACACAGACATTTGGGGTCCACTCAATTCTCTCTGGTGGGAAGACCCCAAAATGACGGCTACCTGTGTCAGTTCTAAGCTGAAGAGGGTGGTCACTGTGAGGTTTCTTTTGTGGGCTCTGGACTCATACAGTGCTGTCAGGTTGACGATGCTGATCCCACCCACTAAATACTTGTCTGCATTCTGTGGAGGCAGACTGCACAATAAAGATGCCATACATGTGCAATCAAAATACAGCATAAGGTTTGTTTTTTTTTAATATAATGAACACTTCAATAAAAAAAAAAAACAAACAACTGAAGTCATGATCTTTGATAGATATTTATAAACATCCTGAAAAGATGTGGCAAGCTGTCTGAATTTGAGTAAATAAGCTAAAACAATTATGTGCATTGTAGTATTGTAATATCCTATACAGTTTACAACAACAACCAAAAAAAAGTGATGTTAGCATTTAAGAAATCATTCATAACTATTCTTTTTCAATAATTACATGATTTACATCTGCATTATAACATCATTCATATGCATTCTTATTGAACTGTGGGGCTGGCAATAACAACTCACAATCAGTTAATGTAATAAGCAAACATATGTTCTACACAAATAAAAGAGCACACAGATGCATAATACAATGTACAACATTATAGTGATAACAAGCATTATTGTCCCAAAATATGTATACACCATTTACACTTCACACTCAGGCACACTCACACACAAACACACACAGAGATAGACACAGACACATCAGGAAATTGTGCACAAAAGTACATTAGGCTAAACTGCACTTCACACAGATACAAACCACATGCAGAGCCCATTTTAAAATTTGGTATCAAAACCTCCACCCACTTGCCCCCATCACCTCCACTCCCAACACCTTTCAAAGTTACATCTCATGTCACAATCACTTACTCATAATCCTCCTCCACAAACATGTATGTTGTAGGTATCACCAGCTCTTCCATCACGCCATCCTTGTTCACATCAATGAGGACTGGAGTTGCTAATACATGCACATCCACACCAAGATGGTCAGGACCCTGCACAAGAATACAGTGACAGCTGTATGACCAAAACATAAAAAATTGTGTGCACATAATAAGAAAACACTCAGTAGCAAACATGACGCACACATACACATGCTAGTCTGGACATGGGTTTAGGACAGTCAAATTTTCTCTTTGATACAAATGAATCGCTGAAAAATGTCAGAGAATGATGGCAAAGCTAAGGAAATCACAGCTGACAGATCTGGAGAGTTACTGGTCACAGAAACAGCTGTATAAGCTATTTTCTCTCAAACTGAAGCAAGTCAACAGTCACACTAATCTTGACAAAAGAAATTCAAAGACACCCACACTCTCTGTGGTGTTTTCTGCTCACCACTGCTGAAATAAAATTTTTGTTTGTCCAGTTTTAAGTGGGTAAAACCAGAGAATTGTGGAAGAAGGCCCAAAGGAGAAGCACAAAGTTTCTACTGCTTATAATGTTACACTGTATATGTGTTTATTGATTGAACTTAGTGTCCATCACTTCACTGCTCTCAATAAATAATGAAGAAATAGGGTAACTCTTGTTCTCATGGTGAAATGATTACAAGCTCATCATGCTCCCATGATGAAACAATTACATGCCCATCCTGGCAGCAAGAGTCATTTACTGCTTACTGTTCTCTGCCTCATTGAAAATTTCCTTTCACTGCTGAAGGCTATGGGTAGAGATGTGTTGGAAATGAGGCTATGTGACTGCAGTACTCATTTAGTATAATTCACATATGAGGGGTAACTGTCACAGACAGCCAAAGTTCAACTATATGTGAGATTATTTGAGAACCAGGTATCATCTGTAACATCAGCATTGCTAACCAGGCTGATAATATTCTGTCACACACATACACTGTTTTGAAGCCTGCCGAAATTTACATGGATCTAGGATAGACAGGTGGTGGGAGACTTCTTTAAATGAAACAGCAAAAAACAAAATGTTAGTCACAAAGATACATTATCTCAAAATCAGTTTACACTTACCCCTGTTTCAGATACATATTTGGTGATATCCTCAAATGGAACAGTGATGGTTCGCTGGTGCCAGTATCTGAGCACGTACACTTTGGGTAGCTGCTACACAATAATCATGTACACAGACCTGTGCATGCATGTGCACAAACATGGAAACAAAAACCATAGGCATGCTGTGGCTTTGTCATATGAAAGCTAAACAAGCACATTACTTTAAATGATTAAGCAAGCATAATTCTTTGTGTGCAAATGTTTTTGCAGTTTAAGCATTATTTGTCTTTCATTATAGTAGTAGTAGTAGTCCGTCAGGAGCCGACGAAGATGTTGGTCTGTGTACTCAGCGATAACGATGACAGTGCAGTGCATGTGACTCTGCAGCCCGAAGCTGGAAGTACACACGCGTCCACAGTTGACATAACGATGGTCTGAGTTTGGAACTAAGGAGGACGAGGCCCTGTGTCATCTGTCCCTTGCAGCGGCAAGATGCAGTCTTCTGTCCTCTTTGAAGGCAGCTGTTGCTTTGAAGATGAGGGATATCCAAGATGATCTGTCAGCAGCAAGGGTTTCGAGCTCGCAAGGCTGGATGTTGCACCTTCTGAAATTGCTCTTAAGGGTAGCTTTGTATCTCAGTTTTTGGCCTTCCCTGTCTGCATGAGCCTTCTTTGAGCTCACCATACATCAGTTGTCTGGGGATGCAGCTGTCATCCATTCTGATGACTTGCCCAGTCCAGCATAGCTGATCCTTCAGAACCATTGACTCAATGTTTGTCAAGCTTGCTTTGTCCAACCCCTCTTGGATTGTCACTCTGTCCTGCCAGCGAATGCCCATAATCATGTGCAGCGATCGCGTGTGGAACTGTTCTAGCTGCTTGATATACTTTTGATACAGGATCCATGTTTCACATCCATAGAGTAGTGAAGAAAGGACTATAGCCTTGTAGATCTGAAGCTTTGTAGACAGTCCTATTCCTTTCTGCTGGAGGACCTTCACTCTTAATCTTCCGAGGGCCTGGCTGGCTTTCTGGATCCTGGACATGATGTCTTTGTCCAGTATACCATCTGCAGAGATAACGCTGCCCAGATCTTGAAGCTTTCCATGCACTTCAGTTGGACTCCATCAATGGTAATGGCTGGCTGGGCCTTGATTGTGTTAGGGGCGGCTTGGACCAGGACCTCCATTTTCCAAGACTGACAGTCAGCCTGAACAGCTTGGATGCATTTGCGAAGTGGTCTACAATGACCTGCAGGTGTTTCTCCTTGTGTGCCATGACACAAAAAGGGCTTCATGGAAGAGTTTCTTCAGGGTCTTGGTACGAGCAGCAAGACAACGGAGGTCGAACACGGATCCAACTGATCAGTACTTGATGTAAATGCCCAAGTACAGATCTTTCACAGCATGAAGGAGGACCTGTGTGAAGAACAAGTTGAACAATATGGGGGCGAGGACATAGCCTTGTTTCACTCCATTGGAGATATTGAAGGAGTTTGTGCAGTCACCATTAGAAAGGAATGTCCAGTCATGTTGTCGTGGAAGAGGCCTATGAAGGCGGTGAACTGTGTGGACAGCCCAGCTTCATCAGGACGGTTCACAAAGCTTCTCTGTTGACAGTGTCAGAAGCTTTGGTAAAGTCTATGAACACTGCATACAAGTCCATCTGCTGCTCAATGCATTTCTCCTGGACTTCTCGCACACCAAACACCATGTCTACAGTACTGTGGCCAGGGCAGAAAACAGCTGAAGCATTATTGTCTTTCATTATATTTAAAAAAAAAAAAACAAACACACAGACTCATAAAAAGTGTCCATTACAAGAAAAGGACAAGTACAAGTCTTAACCATGTAGGGTATCAATTTCTTTTTTACTATCTTCTGTTTTATGTCATCTAAGTGGCATTTCTTCTACGCAGCAAATTCCATCTCCCCTATACACAGTCTTACATGGGGTCATTCTATTGAAGTCTCAGCACCAGTGCTCAAAAGAAATGCTAGAGATATTTTTTGTCAGGCATTCCATCAGATTCAAAGGAGACAATGCCACTGGTGAGAGTCTCTTTTTTGTGTACAATGGTATCTCCTATGATCCAACATCATAGGGCATCACTGACCAAGCCTTCACCCAAAAATTAATGCTCAGTTGGGGATCCAGCATGAGTGAACCTTGAATGTTCTCATTTGGAGAGTGCGACATCCAACAACAGTTCACAAGAACTTCCCCACTATGAAGACTTCATCTTGAATTACTACCTTGAATTAGATCCTACATTATGTGCATTTATGCACAAACACACCACTTCTATTTTAAAGTATCTACCATCATATTCCAGTTTCTCTTAAACACACTGAATTTTTTTCATTGTCTATGACCCGCAGACAAACTCAATAAAGGAACAATCAATGCAGACTTCTGTAAAGGACTCCCACTGATGAAACCTGTTAATCATTACCTGATAAGAAAACTGGTCCAGTATCACCCCATCATGGCGATAAAACATAATCTCCCCTGATGAACTGACCAGAAGAATGTCCAGGACACCATTTCCATCCAATGTCATACTGAAAATGTACAATAGCAAGCAATTTAATAACAACACCTATCAAAAATATCTTTTCATTTTTATTTCAGTTAACAAGCAATTTAATAATAACAACACCTATCAAAAATATCTTTTCATTTTTATATCAGTTAAGATATGACAAAACAGAAAACATTCCTCTCCTCACATGCTCTACTCCTGCTCAACTCCCCTACAGAAACTCTGAGATTAGGAGACTCAGTGGGTAAACTGAACTGAACAGTAGCACACGCTGACAAAATGGGTATCTCAGTCCGTAGTGTTTTCAAATTTAACTTTGTTTATAATCTGAATACTAAAGATGAACAAATGAAACTATTTGTAATGAAAAAAAATTAAATATATATACAAGTATATTATCAAAATAGTCAACTTCATCTTTACTCTGAAGGTCTACCTCTCAAACTATACTCTCTACTCTAGAGTCTAGCATTCAAAGTATACTCTTTAATCTGGAGGGTCTAGCATCCTGGTAATTGGTATAGTAGCCATGTCCCCAGACAGATGGATAGAGATTTGGAAGATCTTTTGATATCTCTTGTAAAGTGTTTGAAAACTACATATATGGTATACACATACATTCATTCACACAGAAAAGCCACTAACACTCCATATCCAAAATAAGAATGTATGAAAGATTATGAAAACAAAATGATGCCCACAAAAATGCTCAGCATGAACTGTCCTGACTACCACACAGAAACTACAGTTCCAATCAGATTTAATGCCAAACATTCAAAAATCCACATAGAGATTTAGCAAAAATGCCCTCCTCAACAAAAGAATGCAAAACGATGATACTGAAATGGGATCTAGGGAGATGTACAAAGAGAGAATCATCCTGTCACAGACCTGTAAAGGACTGGCATGGACCGTGGTGTCCAGGTTGTGAAGAGGCCAGTGGGAGGTGGGCACAGTCTTCCCACTGCTCCCTTCCAGCAAGTGATGGTCTCACTGAAGGGCACAGCCACCACCTCTAGCATCCCATCCCCATCTACGTCAGCGATCAGTGGAGCAGCTGCAAACGGCGAACTGCCGATGTCTGTATGCCACTGCATTTTCAGGTTATAGTGGCACCTGTAACAATGACAACATTTGTATTTATTGGTCCCAAACATACCTTATCTATAAACCTTTATGTTTTGTATCCCACAAAGCTAACATAGTATGGAGATCTGACAAGATCAAGCACAAGCTTCATAACAGTCTTCCATGGCACAATACAGATCAGAGAGAGAGAGAGAGAGAGAGAGAGAGAGAGAGAGAGAGAGAGAGAGAGAGAGAGAGAGAGAATGTTGCTTATAGCTCAGCTGTGTGCAAAAAACCATATCAGGGCTATCACCATACTGAAGTCAACTCACAAATCATTAAAAACAAAAACAAAAACAAAACAAAACAAAAAAAATCCTAATTCACACAACCATTTAAATTTACCTAAAAAACACAATGGAATTTCATTAAAAATCTTTCTTCCGTAAAATCTTCAATCTGATGAAAAATGACATCTTTCAGAAATTAAAAAAATCACATCAAGTGGGACATGAACAAGGTTTTCATGGAGTCTGCTGTAAAGTGTCTCTGTCTCACATCATGAAAGTCCTCACATCCCTAAAGAATGTGAGTGGAGATCAGAGAAAAAAAGCAGATAGACAACACTGCTTAGTGGACCAGGAAGAGCTTTGCTGCAACCTAGGTCCTAGCATAAGAGTGTCAAAAGTGGAGACAGCTAGTGCAATGTTCATCATTGCAATGCCCTCAAGGCCTTTGCAGATTCTGAAATAGACTACAGAGCATACAATTCACACATACTAATTAGTTTCAGAGCAGGGTGACTGTAGGTAGAGACTGAAACACTGGTGAAAAAGTAGAATCATTGGGCCACAAAACAGGTCTTGTTCAGGTAGGACACTAACATTCAAAACAATGAAAAGAAAGGATGAACAAAGAGACACTTTATCTTTACTGATCTACTTTTTCTTTCTTGCTTTCTTTATTTCCACAATGTTTCAATAGTACCTTAAGCTTCTACTCATTGATCAGTTTTAATTCTTTTCCATAGATCTACAATATTATTCCTATGATCACTATCGTCATAATATATTATTAAAACAAAATATTGCTATCAACAGATCAAGCTTCGATAGCAACCGTGAATTTTTACACACTGCTCTGGGACTCACTAAGATACCACTTAACACAAACAACTGGCTTGGACTGTAAGCTAGAGTTGCCTCTGAGCATTAATACTATTTTGGCCACAAAGTCACTAAAGACATATGCCTGCAATAACTGAGAAACTTCCATTCTGAACTGTGAAACACTTGTTATCCTTAGTAAGGGAACTCTTCTTTGAACAAATTAGTCAATTTCCTGACAAGAGTCACACAAAATGAATGCAACATACTCGATCTTGTAGTTACACACTCATCAACAGAATAGAATCCATCCAAGTTTCAGTGTTTATCTGATGTCCTGCTTGAGCAACCCTCTACAATTTTTTTCCATTTTTTCTCAAGGTTAACGAAGTGAGCTGATCTCAAACTAGGGAGTGGTTGTGAGCAGGAGCCGGAATGAGTGGCATGAAGGTAATGTCACTGAAGTACAAAGAAGAAAAGACAGAACTAAAAAAAAAAACAAAAAAAAAAAACAAGAAAAAAAACCCCCCTTGACTTACACTACTCTGTAAAAGGTGTCTATGTGAGATATAATCATATATTACATGCGTGTGCGTCACTTTGTCTGGTATAATGTATGTAAATTAGTAAATGTTTGTCACTGTGTATGCATGTCTATGTGTGTCTGTGCTATAATTAGATGATCAGACTCAACAGTTATGAACACTGTGACTATGCTGAACATGTGTAAAAGTGGTAGAGCTAACTGAGTATAGGTCAATGGATCAAACAAAACTGGCTGCAAAAGTCAAACACTACCAAATCAATAGTCTACTTTCCCACTGCAAACAATGGAACATCCTGTCTGTCAAATGAAAACTAAATCCAGTATGGCACTAAAGCTGGGTAAGGATGATTAGATCAAACAAACCCGGCTGCTGAGCATAGCAATCAGTATAATTAAAAGACATAACACAGATTACATCTTGCACACACTTTTAATCCTATCACCTCTCTTTGGAAGAGTAGGCCTCAGAGACTGATGGTAATGGAAGACATAAACACAGTTTTCATCCTGTGTGCTGATAATGGTCTGAGATAAGCACGGAGCAGGATGATATCCCCATATGGAAGTACTTAGCTAGAGAGGCCAGTTTTGTTGGTATTTTGTCATCTCAACCAGTAAAATACTAATAATTACTAGTATAATGTGAACTCTGGAACGTGGCCTGTGGATGGTGGGATATGATGGCTGAAGGATAGGAGAAGGGCTGAAAGGGGATGGGTCAAGGACGAAATGGTAAGAGCAGGTTACTTACTGGAAGAGAAATGGGAAACTGTAGGGAGCGAAGAGGGCTCGGAATCCTGTTTGCTAACATCAGTGGGTCTCATCTAAGATTGATGGTGTTGTGATCACATGCCAACATGAATGTCCCACTTCCCAGCTAAGACACCTAATGTAAATTCTACTTTTCAAGATTCCTTCAAAGTTGATTAGTACTGGTCTATCTAAGTGTATTTTTTAATCATACATTCACAATAAAATGATGTTAGTGATAAATTCAAAATGCAAGAAGAAGAAAACTAGTTTTAAACAGCACTTACCATTATGCCCCCTTGGCCCTAGTAGTACAACAGCCAATGCTAAGTGCACTGGCCAGTGTAGCATGACCAACACCAGGTAAAGTGTTTTGTATCACTATGACTGAGCCAAGACACTCGGTCACAACTGATTTAAAATATAATTGCTCTGTATCTATGTAAAACTTCACATGATGCCTTATCTTCCATATTAAAAACAATGCCATCTTGTGTAACAGACATAAGACCATTGAACAGAGTGACAAAAGTCATCGAAAATCACAACTCTAACTGAAAGGGAAGCACAAACAGTTGAAACCTTTTCGAAGAAAACACTCATTGATCTATACTTTTCGTACAGATTGAACTTGCATGCGCGACCCGCTAAAGTAATAGACTTGTAATCCGATGGGCAAGGTACGAGCAATATGCTTCACAAGACAAGACAGTCCGTGAGCATCACAAGCGATCCAACAGGATGATCCGTACGACAATATCTAGTACGAAATACAGATCAAAAACAAAAAGAGCTAATCTAATTGCGTAAAAATATGATCAGCTAGATATATACTTACTTCTTCCTTTCAGTTTTTTCGGCTTCCAGTTTGGAACCAATTGCGTGTTCGTTACAATTCGCATAATGAACAAAATACGTGAAAATATAAACAAAACAAACTACAATGCCGTTTTTGTTGCTGCAGCAGACATTTTGTGCACCAAGGGAGAGAAGTCGGATAAACTAGTAAACTGTTTCCAAACATTTATCTAATTGGCTTAAGTGTGATGTGATTGTCCAATGAAAGGACAGGACACATGAAACACGGGAAAGGGGAGGTCACTACTATGCATAAACGCAAAATAGTTTATGACAACGAAGAACATGGATCCTCTCTTCTTGCTTTCAGTTATTTTCGGCGCAGAAAATTCAAAGAGAGTGCAGACATCTGCACAAAACTCCTGGAAAAGAATCCTTATGACCAGGTGAATGCTGTGAATTATTCTAGAGGGCGATTTTTCTTTGCTTCTTGATCGATTTTGACTTTTGAAGATTCTCAACAGTAAAACAGAGTACGAGAACTTCTCGGAGTAGTCAGGAGAAACAGAGGCTGCTAAGCTTACTAGAATTTTGCCACGCTTATACTTTTTAAACATATTTTTTGTAGTTGAAGAAAACCAGACAACTGTGCAAGTCAGCAAAATTAATGGCTAATAACTTTGGACACTATTTTATTGTACCTTCTTTAGTTGAAAAAAAAGTGTTGTCCTTCAAACATTTTTCTTGCAGAGCAGTTGAGGGGCTGATGCAGACTATCCTTTGTATTCCCCCTCCCCCCATCCTGTCTCCCTCCCTCTCTGCTCCACGCCTCCATCCACCTCCACTGATGTTCTTGTCAGAAAAAAAAAAGGTTGACACTTATCGAAGAAAATCATTATTGGACTTAATGATCAGTATCATATTTAACAGAATTACAGGATAGTATAGAAGCTCATCATTGTAGATCAGAACCATCTGGACAACAACATTAAAAACTCTGAGACATTCAAATCAGTGTTGGCTTCTGCCAGATGTCAGTAGTATTTCTGCTTCATAATCTCACAGCTGCATCAATACTAGATGCTAGAAACATTCGTCTATAGATACATTCACTTGCATACACATATATGTACATACATTATACACACACACACACACATATATATATATATGTATACATGCACTTACACATGCATGCACATACGCAGACACGTGTACACTCATGCTTAGTCTGTCTCTCACACACACACACACTGCACACATTCGCACACACACATACACACGCACATGCACACATTCACATTCTGTCTGTCTCTCTCTCTCTCTCTCTCTCTCTCTCTCTCTCTCTCTCTCTCTATCTCTATCTCTCAAAACACACACACACACACACACACAAACACATTCACATGCTAGCATGCACATGCACACACTCTCATATATGCTAAAAACATATACACATACATGTTGACAAACATGTGCACTCACACATGTATCCATGTGCACAGACATTCATGTACACACATGTTGACAGTCACACACACGGCGCGCACACACACTCACACTCACACTCACACACATATGCATTCTCTCTCTCTCTCACACACACACACACACACACACACACACACACACATGCAAACATACAACATGCATTCAGTTTCAGTTTTTTCAAAGAGGCATCACTGTGTCCGGACTAGTCCATATATGCTAGACCACATCCGCTAAGTATTGAGACCATATTATGCATGATCTTAAGCTGATCGATAAATGAATTAACAACCAGGATGAGAGAATTGACGTAGAGGGTCTCATGGCAATGACTCAGCGGATGTCTGACCTACGAATTAGCCCAACACACTGTTCAGATCTTGAGTGCCTACCTACCATGTTTTTTTTTTTCTTTGTTTTTTTTATATGCGTGTGTAACCACACACAGACACCATCGACAGATTCTGAAACAGATTGTTGTCAGTTTAACATCCCATTATATCTGTACCCAGGCAGCATGGACTCTGAAGACACGTGCTCTGACCGCCCAAGTGTATGTGGATGAAGTAGATGTGGATGAGGAAGGCATTGCAGAAATGCTGATGGATGACAACGCCATTGCCAATGTTGCCAGACCTGGAACCTCTCTGCGCAAGCCTGGCACCAGTAGCCAGAGTGGTCCTACGCAAGGTGTCAGGTACTCAAAGGTTTTGTCTCTGTTACAGTTACAGTGATGAAATTGGTACATCACGGGGTTTTGTGTAGTACTCAAGATTTGATCTGATTATATCTGTTTTGCAGGACTGACACAGAGAGTGAGAGGACATAGAAAGCTGAAGGAAGATACATGTATATTTTTTAATACAAGGATAGTGTGTATGATATGTATCCTGGACAAGTTCTGTTTGTTTTCATAACAAATAAAACAAATCTGAATTAATGCTCGTTAGATTACAAGTACCAGTTTTAGCAGCTGACTGGCTGCCTGTCGTATTCTGTCTAAGAAAAGAATGGATTGTCATACACTGTTTGCTGAGATTAAAACTTTCACTGTATTCTGGTCCATCATTAACTCACTCCATACTGGTCAATATGAAATTCAACATTCCACCAGCCGCCGTGGCGAAGTGGTTAGCGTCGCGGACTCCCGGCTGGGAGGTCGTGGGTTCGAATCCCATCAGAGTCATGTGGATTTTTCTGCCCCGACCGGCTCCTACCCAGAGTTGAGTTTGCTGCGGACTCAGTTGGGAAGACTGGGACCACACAGTCGAGTTTCATCCGCTTAATGGATGCGTTTCTGAGAGTGTTGCTCAAATTCCCTGACCAACACTGCAGGTGCCTGTATCTCTCGGGCCTGGTTGACGCCGGGGATATATTATGAAAGGAAGCGTAGAGTACAGCCCTGTCATGTAGTCTCAGACCGAAATGGAAATCCGTAGCATCATCTTAATCATCCTCATTCTCATCGATCAGCATTAAAAGAAAAATGTCTCAAATTCTGTGGCTCTTCTTGCCCTGTTCTCATGGTGACCTCAATTTCGATATCCTCTCTACGTCTGTGACCTTGGTTTGGTTCCGTCGGGGTCACCGGTATCGGCGAGTCCATGGGGGCTGTCGTTGGACGACGTGGTGGCGCCCTCCGGAGGGAGAGCTCACTCACGCCGGCTCTGCGACTAAGCATTATTGTCGTCAGTAGGGGGCTTAGTAGGTGGCGTCCTGCGTATGTTAGATCAGAACAGGCGCCACTGAACACCACCGAAGTGACTCGGGCGGCAGTGCAGGTTAGCGTCGCGGACTCCCGGCTTGGAGGTCGTGGGGTTCGAATCCCATCAGAAGTCATGTTGGGTTTTTCTGCCCCGACCGGGCTCCTACCCAGAGTTGAGTTGCTGCGGACTCAGTTGGGAAGACTGGGGACCACACAGTCGAGTTTCATCCACTTAATGGATGCGTTTCTGAGAGTGTTGCTCAAATTTCTTGACCAACACTGCAGGTGCCTGTATCTCTCGGGCCTGGTTGACGCGGGATATATTATGAAAGGAAGCGTAGAGTACAGCCCTGTCATGTAGTCTCAGACCGAAATGGAAATCCGTAGCATCATCTTAATCATCCTCATTCTCATCGATCAGCATAAAAAAAAATGTCTCAAATTCTGTGGCCCTTCATGCCCTGCTCTCATGGTGACCTCAATTTCGATGTCCTCTCCACGTCTGTGGCCTTGGTTTGGTTCTGTCGGGGTCACCGGTATCGGCGAGTCCATGGAGCTGTCGCTGGACAGACTGGTGGCGCCCTCTGGAGGGAGAGCTCACTCATGCCGGCTCCGCGACTAAGCAATTATTGTCGTCAGTAGGGCGCTTAGTAGGTGGTGTCCTGCATATGTTAGATCAGAACAGGCGCCACTGAACACCACCGAAGTGACTCGGCGGCAGTGCAGTGTCTCCTCTGGTGGGTTGCCTCTTGACGACTTGACATTGACTATTCCCTGTGGATTGCCGGTGCCAGGGCTGCGTTGGGCCGACCGGGCTGTGGCTGTGACGGGGTATCGGAATGAGTGGCGTGGGTGCACTGCCTCTGAGGTGGCGCAGAGGTTGGAGCAGCAGCAAAAAAAAAAAAAAAAAAAATCCTCTGTATACTAAGTGTTTGTACATATTTTTTCTAAAAATGATTAAAAAAGAAAAATACACAAAAACACTCTAAATTTGGACACATGATTGTTGTGTGATTGAACAGGGTCAGTACAAAGTTTCAGTGCTGTAACATATACCATACTGTTTTTGTAGCCAGATGAAGAAGAGTGTTTTTTTTTCATATTTTATGAAACTCAAGGTAGTTACACTGGCATATCTGTAAAATTTTCTCTGTTCTTGAAAAAAAATGCCCATGTTCATCATAAATCACTTTGAGAAACCCAGTAGAGTGTAAAATATAGCTACTTCCCAGTTTCTTTACTAACCCAAAAGAACTAAAAATAATAAAATATGACAGAGTACTTTGTAGTTTTGTCGTTCATCATTCTTCACGAGACTGGGTACTTATTTAGTATTGGGGAAAAAATCATAAAAAAGTAATGGCTACACACACACTTGAAATTTTGACACATGATAACTGTGTACCTGTATAAACAAAGTATGTAATTTCAAAGCTCTTGCTTATTCAGTACTCTGTCAGTTACAGGAAGACGATGTGGTATCTTTTTCATGATGAGTTAGTTGGAAATATATGCTTCTCTTGAAAAAAAGGGCTTTTTGTGTACAGATCTCATTTAGAATGCTGGCGGTATGTACACAATGACTACTTGAAAGTTTCTACAGCATCAAAAATGAATGAACACTAAACAAACACTGTTGCCATGAGCTGGTCACTGCAGTCCACTCCTGCCATGTTGACTGTGTAGTCCTGAACAGCTTTGGGCTTCATCTTCCTGCCTGTCCTTGTGTTGACCTCTCCCACTTCAGCTGGATCCATTTTGGTGGTGATCAAGTCAGACAACCAACAGGATCATGATCTCAGTCTCAATAAACAACAGCGTCATGATCAAAATCTCAACTTTGTTCAGTCTTCTTGTCAATAAAACAAGAAATTTGTCACGTTCAGCATATTTGTCCATATGTACATGAACAGAGTTGAAAAAAAGAAACACACATACACACAAACACACACAAACACACACACACACACACACACACACACACACACACACACACACACACACACACACACACACACACACACACACACACACACACACACACATTATGTGTATGTACATATATGTTGTATGTACACACACACACACACACACACACACACACACACACACACACACACACACACACACATTACATTTACACCACACACAAACACACACACACATATTATATATATGTACATATATGTTGTACACACACACACACACACACACACACACACACACACACACACACACACACACACATTATGTATATGTACATTATATGTTGCACACACACACACACACACACACACACACACACACACACACACACACACATTACATTTACACCACACAAACACAAACACACACATATTATATATGTACATATATGTTGCACACACACACACACACACACACACACACACACACACACACACACACACACACACACACACACACACTGACAGAGTAAATAATAATGACTAAATACCTTGGCATAAAGTGTGGACCTGATCTGGTCGGAAAAAAAAAAAAAAATGGTTAAGTCATGCCTTGCAACTTCAGTCCATGTGTTTGCTGGCCTGTGTATGGAGAGGTATTGATGTGAAAAAAGACAAATCTCCATACCAGTCTCTTGCCATGAACCGGAGAAAAGCTTCCTCACTCAGGTGGTTCATTTGCATATGCATCACCACAAGCTATGCCACCCCCACTATCTGACTCCACCCACTCCTCTCTCTGAATGTCGCCGTGCTCACTTTCCAACCCAGTTTCACACTCTTCCAATGGGCTAAATTCACCGTCATCATCGTGTTCAATATCTTCAAGGTCTGAGCCTTCAGTTGAACAAGTTCAACAGCTTCATGTAAGCTGTAAACATGTGTTCCATGTCTGTTTCTCACACCACTAGTCAAAGGCTGAGATGCCATTGTGATCTCACTTCAAACACAGGACTGGGCTGGTGTAAAAATGGATCAGTGGTCAGTCAACACATCATGATGTGGCCCGTGCAGTGTTGAAAGGTTGCGCTATGACAATGAGACTATCACATGGCACACTTCAGTTACCATGACTTTGAATGACGTTCACTCTAAAAATACACTATAGCGGACGTCAGATTGGGTTGAGTTAATCCATAATTTATGTTTGCGTCCTTCATTCTAATATCACTGAATACAAAAATATGTGATGCATTCTGTGATATTATCTGGATGTGTCCAATACGCAAATCCACCCATTGATAATGATATTTCTACACACTTAACAAGTCATATAATGTTTCATTCCCACATACCTACAGAGAACTCTACAAGAACGGTTTATTGGTAAATTGTGCATGAATTATTAAATTGAAAAATAATGCTAAATTGTTGTAGTGTGTGTGTATGTGTGTGTGTATGTGAGTGTGTGTGTGTGTGTGTGTGTGTGTGTGACTATTGCATTTTATGGTTCAGTACAATTTCTTCTATATCACTTTTTATCCTCAGTTCACCATTACATGTGTGAAGTGCAGTGCATGATACCAGCATTGCATTCAGTGCTATAGGTTTGAAGTATGAAAATCCAGGTCATGAATTTCTCTAAAAAAAAAAAAAGAAAACAATCAAGGGCCTGTACGTATGCATGTATGTACATATGTTCACAGGCCAACCAGTCAGTCGGGTCGCCCACTGAGTGGTTTTGTGCGGCCAGGTACTCAGAGCGGACGACCAGGAACAATGGAACAAGCCATACGTACCCCTCGCACAGCTCACACTGCCAGACCTGTAACCAGTTCTTCTGGCCGATATGTTCGACTGGGGACTGTAAGCTTCTTTTTTTCAAGTTAATGTTTGATATCAATTGTTAGATGTTTAAGTCCAGTATTTTAACTATAGTTTCTCATTCATCTTTTTTTCCAAGTTTTGTCATTGTCTTATCATGTCAGTAGCAGTATTTCTACACTGATCATTCTTCCTTCCAGCTTCATCGTGCCCCGCCTGACCCTGCTCATCTTGGTGCAGTCTCAGTACTGGCAGTCCACTCAAGGCCCAATAGGTCGAAATGTGTTGTGTCTGTTTTGTCATTTATGTATTCCTGGTATGATATCTGACATGCTATTACAAAATTTCATGTGAAAATGTTGCATGTGCACTGGCAATCTGAAGCCCTTCTATTGCAATTAAACCCACACTGTACTTGACTGTATAGGTTGCAGCCGTCCAGAGCTGAAAAAATTATACAGATGACTGCCTCCAGTGGGACTGGATTTTATTATTCCTAGACCTGCAGCCTGCAACAGTAACCACAGCTGTATAGCAGCTGGTTGCCGCTGTGTTAGGTCAGAAGGAAATCAAAAATGAACAGGTGGACTACAAAGATGATTTGCTTCTTTTGTTAGAATTGCCTCTATTCCATCACCTTACATGTTGATATCATGGGTTTTTAGTGATCTGTGTTGTTGGACACTGAGCCTTGAGTTACAACCAAAGTAGATCATGTGTGTGCAGATAAAGATTTATATATTTTGAAAGATCACTGCTGAACTAATAATCCTTGGAATTAGCTCATGAGAAACTGACTGACTTTTTTTTCCCCCTTTTTTAAAAGGCCTCCATGTTGTCAACACCGGATGGTCCCTTTATCAACTTGGCACGCCTCAATTTCTCGAAGTATGCTGCAAGACCCAACTTAGCAAAAGCGCTCTTCGAGTACATCTTTCATCATGAAAATGACATCAGGAATGTGAGTATGCTCTTCATCTCTTCAAAGTTGCCTTTCTTTTCTTTTCCTTTTTTTTCATTAACAAACGTTGTAGAACATGTCACAAAACAAAACAAACACAGTATGTATCCTGTTGTGCATTGATTAGTCAGTTGAACAAAGCTGTTCCCCGTCATAAAGAATTACAGTACGTACCGTACACTGCATTGATCAGGCTGTTGAACATAACTGTCCCCTGTCATGAAGAATTACTGTGGGCATTGTAAATTCTATGGATCTGTTTAAGAGACCATTACGCTGTATAAAGAATTACAGTAGGTATTGAACATTGCATTGATCACACTGTAGAACAGAGCTGTACTCTGCTACACAGAATTATAATATGTATTGGACATTGCATTGATCAAATTGTTGAATAGTGCTGTACCGTTATTAAAGAAAAAATTACAGTATGTGTTGTACGTTGCATTGATCAAACTATTGTACAGAGTTGTACCCTATTGTAGTGATTTAGAGTATGTGGTGTACAGTGCATAGAAGAGGCTGTTTAAGACAGCTGTACACTGATATAAAGGGTTAAGGTGTATACTGTACTTTGCATTGCAGTAAAGAGGCCCTTGAACAGAGCTGTACACTGTCTAAAAGATTTACAGTATATCTCCAGCACTGGGTAGATCAGGCTGTTAAAGAGCTGTTCTCTGATTGTTCCCTGTCATAAAGATGAGAGACATGTAGCATGAAGATTTCTGTGTGACTCTACATAGGCTCTGGAGCTGGCAGCATTAGCCACAGAGTCCAATCAGTTCAAGGACTGGTGGTGGAAGGTGCAGCTGGCCAAGTGCTACTACAGGTCAGTCACAACACGTCTCTCTGTGGTGCACGTGGGGAGTATATTGAAATAGTGTACATGCACGCATGTGTGTGTATGTGTGTGTGTGCATGTGTGTATGTGCATGTGTGTGTGCACCCATGCATGCACTCGTGTGCTTTTGTGTGTTTTCATACGTATATGGTTCTGGATGTGTTGTGTCTGTATGCGTGTTTACTTTTGTGTTGTTTGCATTCATGCTTGTGTCCATGTTTGTGTGTGTGTGTGTGCTTGATTATGTGGTCTTTGGTGTTTAAACCCATAGCTCTGTGTGCATATGCACAAGAGTTTTCTTTGCCCTTCTCTTTTACATCATGATAGCCATTGAAATCCTAGCCTCCTGATTCCAAACACTCTGTGTGCAGACTGGGCATGTACCGCGACGCAGAGAAGCAGCTGAAGTCGGCCATCAAGCAGCAGGACATGGTGGACTCCTTCCTCTACTTGGGCAAGGTCTACGTTCGTCTGGACCAGCCGCTGACTGCAGTGGAGACTTACAAGCAGGGTCTCTGGAGAAATTCCCTGGAGAGACAACGCTGCTTACTGGCATTGCTCGGATCTATGAGGTGGGTTCTGTGCACGTGTGGATGTACTTGGATGTGTTTTTACTTAAAAAATACGTATTGCTTGAAATTAAGGCTCTTTGTTTTGTCCTCTTTTCTGTTTTTGGTTTTAGATATTCCTCTTGATTTGTCATTTTTTATTATATAACTTGCATGTTGAATGATCAAAGCATTTTAACATGAAATTACCCTCACAGGGATTAATGGCTCTTTTAGTACAAATTGTATTCCCACCTTCAAGAATTCTTTGCAAGTGATTTCATTACTTCTTGTCCTCTCTTTACATTGCCTCAAGTTTTTTTTTGTCTTTTTTTTTTTTTGTTAAATACTGTTGTTATCTACAGTTTTTCTGGCTTTGCTGTCCGTTGACCTGTCTTCACTCATTTTCCTCTTGCCAACCTCATAGGACACAAGAGATAAACAATCTCTTAAATACAATCCTTTTGTCCTCTTTAAACCTTTGAGACCTTGTTTTTGAATGATTTGAGACCTCTCCTTAAAGGCAAGTACGTAAGAATGCAAGAGTAAAGCACTAGCAAGCAACATTTCTCTTGTATGTATACAAGTTGTCTCCCTTCCTTTGCATTTTGTGACCAATCACCCAGTGAGGCTTGAAAGGGAATCCTAGGAGAGCCAGGGAGAAGTAAACAGCTGCAAATAAACAAGGACAGTAATATTTGCCATAGAAACGAAACACTTAAAGGCACATAATTCTTAAACTGCAACAGCTTGTAGTACCCATTCACCTAACACAGACAAAAGATAACACAGACTAAAGGAGGAAACTCCCCCCTCCCCCCTCCTCAATAGGGAATGTCAATCTTGCCCATGTACTTTCATCTTGTCACAGTAATAGCAGCAGGACACATAACATTTGTTTCCATGTAATTTTTCACTGGAGCATAACTGTCTGAGAGATAACTTAGTGGGAAAAGTGTCTTGTTGGACCCTCTCGTTATCATTAAAGATTGGTTGCGGATGTGATCAGTGATGTTTTCTTTATCCAGATATTGTGTTTGTTCAGTAGATATATTCAAGATGTAAAAGAATATTTGCAGTGTTATATATTGTTCACAACCTTTGTGATTAATAAGAAGAAAGGTATCCCAAATGTTAGAGATCCTGATGATGTTGGAATCTATTTAAGAAAGCAGCTAATACAGCGCAAACTTAAAGTCCAGTATTGTATACAGAAGTGACTACTTCACTGCGCAGAGTGTTCAGGCAGCACAAATCTCTTCAGATCATGCAGACTATCTGCACAGTGAAGAACAGACCCTACAAACAACTGGCAAGCTCCTGTCTGTGCAAGACTAAGAAACAAACATCAAGGATTTTTGTTATTAACAGAACTCAGGATAAATGTATTATTCTTGTACAGTGTCACAGCATGCATAAACAAATATAGCATTGGCTTCATTTTTTACCATAGCAATTGAAGGATTTGGCAGCAAAGACATTTTATGTAGTGAACTAGTGTTTTGAACTGTTAATAAAAAAAAAAAAAAAACGCTCTGTTGTAGTTGATCATTTTGTAGACATTCCTTTGAGAATATTAGAAACAGTACTTAAAATGTACAGTGCCTTGTATATTAATATTTAGAATAGAGTTAGAACAGAAACACAGAATTTTTCAATAGTGTCTAAAAGACAAGAGAATAGCATAACTAATCCACCAGTTGTTTTAGCATTAATGAACAATAACTTATTTAGGCTCTCTATCATAGGAAAAAATGTTTTTTTTTAATCTTTCCACAGCCATGCACATTTCTTTCACACTCACCCATGTGTGGATCAGAACTTCAAAAATGAGAGGTACAGTGCAGAAACATTTTGCTCAAAACTGAATGGCTTGCATCCCACCTGGAATCAGTTGAGGGTTAAAAGGAAGAAAATGTGTGTGATTTTCACACTTTTTTGTTAGTGAGAACATGATTTCTGAGGTAACCATTTTTTATGCTGTTTTGTATTGCTGGAAAAGCATTCTGTTTTCCTGCTCCAAAATAACCAGTTCACTAAACAAAGAAAAAGGAAAAAAAAAAAAAAAAAACAATGAATACTTCATTCACAGCCCTTTCAGAATTTTGCAGAAGTGTTTTGCATAAGAATTCCTGAATGAGTTCATCCATCACTTGTTGCATGATGTTTTCTTTATTACTTTCTTTAGCAGATAGCCACAGAGCGATGCTTTGATATATGATATACATCTGAGTCTTCATGACACATTGTGCAAGTTTCAAATCTTTATGCGGTTTATAACATAATTACTGACACAAATTCTTGGATAAAAATTTGAACTAGTATGTACATCACAAGCTTAAAACAAGTGCATGTTGTAGATAGTGACTGAAAGTGAGAGGAATTTTTGTTGTCTCATATGATTTAAGATGTGTTCATGATGATCTTGCTGAAGGAAATAAAAAAAAATTTTTAAAAAGGGAAAAAACAAAAAAAAACCTTTACAGTAAGTGGTTATTCTTAGGCTGTTATTTCTAATCCATACAAATGCACAGTGTTCTTGGAAAACAGAGGAGAATTGGTCATGTGGAATTTATCTAATTTGGAAGACAGAGTCCTTTCAAAATTTTGCAAAAGTGTTTCGCATAAGAATTCCTGATGAGTTCAGCCTTCTCTTGTTGATGTTTTTTTTTTTCCTTTCTTTCAGCAAATAGCCATGGAGCAATGCTTTTGACTTTACTGTATGTGCATGCTGCTACAGGGTCTAACAGAGATGGACAATGCAGTCAAGTTCTACAAGGACGTGCTGCATTTTGACAACATGCATGTGGAGGCCATTGCCTGTATCGCCACCCACCACTTTTACACTGACCAGCCTGAAGTGGCCTTGAAATTTTACCGGTATGCTTGGATATGACTCTTTTTGTTTTCCTATGTCCCCGTGAGTACTGATTTCCCCTGTCCATTGATTTTATGAACCGAGGAGATGTTTAATTGAAATCCAAATTCCTTTTATATGAATGTATGTCATATGTGAGAAAATGGGTAATGTGACAAAATTATTGTTTATTTGCTGTGAATGTGTGCGACCACAAATTAATTTCTCAAACTGAGATAATAAAGTTGACTTGACTTGACTTGACTTGACTTGACTTGACTTATCCAAACTGACTGAACACACTTGTTTTGTATTAACATACAATGTGCGGATCAGGACAAGAAATTAGGATTTCTGTTCAGTTTTGTAGAAAGCTTTGATATAACTCCGCCCTTCTTCTTGGTGCTTTTTTTCCTCTTTGTTTTTATCTGTACTAATTTCCATGTATCCAAATCAACTCTGCACGTTGGTTTTGTATTAATGTTTGTACAAGCAAAACAGAACTTTGAAAATTTGCATTGCAGTGCAGAAACATTTGATTGGAAATAAACCACCCAGCTTTGAAATTGTAAGGGGTGGGGAGGGGGGGGGGGGGGGGGGGGGGGATGTAACTGTGTTCGATTTTCTCTCTTCTTTCTATTTAGTGAAATGATTTTTATGTTGCCACAGTTTGTTTTGCTTTGGAACATTGGAAAAGGCCATGTTTTCCACCTTCAAAATAAACTTTTTTTTTCTGGACAGTGAGTATGTGTAAAATTTATGTATAGAAATATGCAATGTTGCATTAAAGGGACAGAGAGAGAGAGTGTGCAATACATGATGATTTAGATATCAAGTGAAGAGCAAGTGTGTGCATGGATGAGAGAGAGAATGTGTACATGCTTTAGTGTAGTCCTGTATACATATTCATTTCTAACATACACACATGCTTACACATACATGAGCAGAGTCTCACGTACGTGCGCATGTGCACACACACACATGCACACGCACACAAGCATGCATGCATGTATGTATACACATATGCACACACACACACACACACACACACACACACACACACACACACACACACACACACACACACATGACAAACACGTGTGACACATACAACACATGCGCACATGCACACATACACACACATACACACACACACACACACACACACACACACACACACACACACACACACACACACACACACACACACACACACACACACACACACACACACACACACACACACACACACACACACACACACACACACACACACACACACACACACACACACAGGACAAACATGTGTGACACATACAACACATACGCACATGCACACATACACACACGTACACACACGTACACACACACACACACACACACACACACACACACACACACACACACACACACACACACACACATACTGCTGATCAGTCACTTTTTTTCACCACAGCAAAACTTTTTCTTTAATTTCATCAGAACATTTGCTTTTGCCGCCGGTCACAAAAGCATGTTTTGCAAACCACATTGTTGAAGTCTTCATTTTTTTTTCATGCAAACACATTGTGCAATCATTCTTTTGTGAACTGATTATGTTAATGATAATAAGATCAGTCTAAAAGGCTTTCAAGTGATTTAAGGATAAAAAAAAAGAAGTACTCATACACATACACATATATAAATGTACTCACTTGGAAGCATGAACACACACTGACCCATGCATTTATGCATACATACACGCATACACACTACATACAGAGATACACATAGACACACACAGATACACACACACACACACACACACACACACACACACACACACACACACAGAATCAGCTTTAAGTCAAGAGAAAGAAGTAGGGTTTTTTTAGGGTGCGCTGAAGGGGGAAAGAATTGGAGATGTGGAGAGATAGGGGAGAGGGTACATCATCAGGCGATTTCCTGGGTGAAGTCAACTAAGGACCTCTGGAACATCTGTAATTTTCTGGTCATCACATGGTGCTCCTGCCATTCCATCTGTTGAAAAATGCGTTTGTCATTCGTGCATGTATGTGAGTGTGCATGTGTGTGTATGTGTGTGTGTGTGTGTGGGGGGGGGGGGGGGGGGGGGGGAAGAAGAAGATAAAATAGGGAGGGGGGGGGGGGGAGGGAGAAAAAGAAAAAGGATGGGATTGTGAGGATGCTCTCTCTCTCCCTCTCTCTCTCTCTCTCTCTTTAGCATAAGTGCACATGTGTGTGCTTGTTGTTTTACTTCTTTCTTTTTTTTTTAAACCTACTTTTCTTGGAGAAATGATTGCTGCTCTGAAATGGGTCATGCGGTCAGCCTGTCACACTATTTTTCTCTGTACAGACGGTTACTGCAGATGGGGGTGTACAACACTGAGCTCTTCAACAACCTGGGGCTGTGCTGTTTCTACGCCCAGCAGTATGACATGACCTTGACCTGCTTTGAGCGTGCCTTTCCCTGGCCGATGATCAGAATCTGGCCGACGTATGGTTTAACATCGGCCATGTGGCTCTGGTGAGTTGTGTTTTTCTTGCTGGGTTTCATTTTGTGTTTTGCCAGCGGATGGGTGAAGAACAGATGGCGTGGACTGTTTTTGAAGGAAGGGTTAGAATGGTGGAGATTTCTTTTCAGACAGAGCTTGATATGAGCAATGTGTTCACTTAGTTCTTTGGAACACGGTCAGACGTGGGGTAACACACACAAGGAAAATGACCGTTATACCAAATGTCAGCCCGTATCACAGTATGAACACAAGCAAACTCACTGAGGATTTTTTCTTAGATGTGACAAGAATTGTGTTTACAAACAACTGCTATGGGATAGAACTGGCTTACAGAATACCAGAGATAAGCAAAACCTCCATTAGTGTTCCAGCTCCAGATTTTAAAGCTGTTCTTCAGATTTCAAGGCCATTCGTAACTGAACAAACTGTTTGATCATGAACTTAGTTTGTCTAATTCATGGTCTTGGCGACTGTGTCTTAGTTGTTAATTGCCTGATCTTTTTATTTGCAATCAGAGAAGTTTGTGTATTTCCCCAGTCCTAGGTCTGCAAAAAAAAAGAATAACTCAGTATGCTGTGCGTTTTGTATGTTTTTTTGGTAGAACTGTTCAAAGTTGTGTGAAGGATGAAAGCTTTCCTCCCATAGAAATCAATTTGTCAGTAGTTGACAAACTTTTCTGCAATAGGAAGGGATTAGTTTGTGGTTAGTTGACTAAATTTGCATTCTTAATTTGTATGCATAAGTTAACATTTTCATTCAGTACAGCTGAAATATTCAAAATTAAATATGAAATGAGGCAGGGAACAGTAAATAATAAACAAGTAAGGTAACTCTTGCTCCCACAAGAAAACATAATTCCAAATTAATGCTGCTTACGACACCAAAGTGCCTAGCAGACATGACAGCACAGAGCACACAGTTGCTGTGTAGATGTGTTCGGTATGGGGTATATGGGCAAGCTTGGAGCATCCATTTTTGGGGATGTTTCCTTGTTTGTTTTGTGTTCTGTGCTGTCATGTCTGCTAGGCGATTCGTTGTTGTAAGCAGCATTCCTTTGGAGTGATGTTTTCTTATGGGAGCAAGAGTTACCCTACTTGTTTATTGTGAAATATTCAAGCTTACAATACTGTGAAAAGAAATCACTGAAATTTGTGACAAAGAGATCACTAAATTCTGTGTTTCACAGTTTGTTCAAAAAACTGTTCCAGTAGTAGGCATAGTGATATATTTCAGCTGAGTACCAGTTAGCAGAATTTTGCAGGCTGTGTTCCCTCCCTTGAGAAAAGAAATTGTTGGAACTTCAGTTAAGAACCAGTCTTTAGTGCATCAATTCCCTGAGCACTTGAATATGGATCATGGACTTCAGTGAAGAGAGAAACGATGGTTCGTGATTAGTTCTCAGTCTCAGTAGTTCATTCAGTTAAGAAAGGCCTATTCACCAGTGCACATTCATCTCTCCCCCACCCCCTGCCCTCCTCCTTTCCTGTCCTCTATTGCATGAGTAGCCTTGTAAGACTCATACATACAGTGTAGAACTGACAGATACAAACTGACTTACATTACAGTCGGTTAGTTAGCATTGTGGCCATACTTTACACACTGAAATATGATCAACTTGGAATGATAGCTTTGCATCAGCAGTATGAAGAAGCCTGTCCTACCTCCATCCAGAGTGAAACACAAGATTGTTCCATGAGCAAACTTTGAAAATGATTTTTTATCAAAGAAGAAGATTCACATGGATGTAGCTGTTGATGAAAATCATACATGTGTTTGTGTTGACATCAAAACTGATTGCTGGAATTTTTTGAGATGTGTTGTTCATGGTCATAGCTTCGACAGTTAATGTGTCTTCAGTTCTCTCAACGTAAAAAGACAGTCAATGAAAGTAGTGCAATGACATGTCAGCAGACTACATTCAAAGATGGCATGCTCTGAACATGTGTGATATTCACCTGAGTGGGAGAAATAAAGCAAGCAGATCTGTCCATTCCATACCAACCAAGGACAATGCCAGAATAGTGAATAGAACACACCTTTTCTCAGTGGGACAGCACTCTGCTGGGATTCTGTTCTGAGAAAGACCAAGGGGGGTGTGTGTGTGTGTGTGTGTGTGTGTGTGTGTGTGTGTGTGTGTGTGTGTATGTGTGTGGCATGAGAGGGTGAGATGGGTAGGGAGGGCTTTTAGTAGGGGAGGTGGAGCTGTACAAGTAAAAAAGAGTCCAGAAAGTGGAGTCAGTCTGCACTAAAGCTAATTGGTAGGTCACCCTCACTGTCTGACACTGTCAAACACTGATTGCCCAATGGACAAGTGGACTGAGCGTTTCCAATTTGTCCAGCCGAAGGTTACTTTCTCTTGGTCAATTGCATGGATGATCATTTCGAGCCCTGCTGTTATGGAAGTTGTAATCTTGAACATCTGCATTTGAAATACACACATATATGAATAAAAGGGCTCACCACACCAGCAGGCATGGTTTGTTGTTGATTCTAGAGAAATAAGATGTTCAGCCTTCACTCCTAAGGTGCTGGCTGGACTTGAACCCAGATTGAAAACCTGATGGTCTGACTGCTGACCACAATGGAACCCAGCGCTGACGATTTCCAGAAATGTCAATGAATTTGGTCTTTTGTGCTTTCAATACTAAAAGAATTTTTTTAAATGTTCTCGACTGAGCCAAGGCCTATGGGGTCATTTCAGTGATTGAGGGCTGCACAGCTCTGTCAGTATGACCCCAGGAAGTGTAGGTAGCAGACCTCTGGGGGGTTTTTTTTTTTGTGTTTTTTTTTCCCTTTTTCTACAGTAGCTGTAAATTGACAATAAAGAAAAGAATTTGACAAACACACAAAATAAACAAAATTTATGGCTTCACATTCAGCAAGCAAAAACCCCATAAAACTGCTTTTTTTTCATTATTGTTTTTATTGTTTGTCCTCAAAATAATCTTTCTGTGTCTAGGTGATCAAAAAGATAAGTCACCTTTTAAGGGCTTCAGGAACATCAAAATATGCTACATAATAATGATGATGCATTACATAACCATATCAACAATCAAATTGCTACTGTCTTTATTTGTTTTTATTATTTTTAATTTTACTGTTACTGGTCAGAACTTTGCGCACAGATTTTCTAGCTTTTCAAGCTGTAGGCATTATGAAGAAATATGTCATTTCAACAGCAGCGGTGCAAGTGTATCCATTCCTCCCATCACCTCACTTCCTTGACTCGCACCCTTTGTTTCCCGCTGCAAGAGCAGCAAGTTTCTCACTTAACTAGCACATTTTCTTTTTCTCTGTGTGTGTGTGTGTGTGTGTGTGTGTGTGTGTGTATGTGTGTGTCTGTGTGTGTCAGCAGTAATGCTGAAGTCAGTGTATGAAGACAGTCTGACCTTTAATTCATAGTGTCAATCTGACCTGTAATTCATGGAGTCAGTCTGACCTGTAACTCATGGAGTCAGTCTGACCCTGTAAATCCTGGTGTCAGTCTGACCTGTAATTCATGGAGTCAGTCTGACCTGTAATTCATAGTGCCAGTCTGACCTGTAATTCATGATCTCAATCTGACCTGTAATTCATGATCTCATCTGACCTGTAATTCATGATGTCAGTCTGACCTTTAATTCATGGTGTCAGTCTGACCTGTAATTCGTGGAGTCAGTCTGACCTGTAATTCATGGTGTCAGTCTGACCTGTAATTCATGGAGTCAGTCTGACCTGTAATTCCTGGTGTCAGTCTGACCTGTAATTCATGGAGTCAGTCTGACCTGTAATTCATGGAGTCAGTCTGACCTGTAATTCATGGTGTCAGTCTGAACTGTAATTCATGAGTCATTCTGACCTGTAATTCATGGAGTCATTCTGACCTGTAATTCCTGGTGTCAGTCTGACCTGTAATTCCTGGTGTCAGTCTGACCTGTAATTCATGGAGTCAGTCTGACCTGTAATTCCTGGTGTCAGTCTGACCTGTAATTCATGGTGTCAGTCTGACCAGAGATTCATGG
>JADBJO010000020.1:1221309-1223809 GCA_016801955.1 Conus betulinus
TGCGTCACTGGCTGGAAATTGTTAGCGTTGCACTGAACCCATCACGCGCGCTGATTAACGACTTTACTGATAAGGACATGGGACTAATTGACGCAGCTGTACAGTTCCGTCGAGAGATTGAGGGAGTTGCCGAAGACAACTATGGTCTGTCACAGCTGCCGAAAGTGTGCAGTTTAATGTACATTCACAAACGCTTCCAGGCCGATGGTTTGAAAAAAATAACAACTAAAAAACAAACAAAAACGTATTTCAACACATGCTATTAGCGTGGATCTACCACAATAAAAATTATTTTAGGTGATGGGGGTGTTCGTGGGGAACAGGTTTAGATTATTGTGCGATCATTGGGAATTGAGTTTGTATTATGATGTGTTCCTGGGACTGATCTTAGATTATGGTGTGTTCATGGGAGAACTGATTTTAGATCATGGTGTGTTCATGGGGAGCGGGCAGCAATTTGTTTGTTTTTAACAGTGTTATCATGTTATTCAGCAAAAGGCACGGAAGGGGATACTAACATTGCCACAAACTTTTCATGTCAACGAGAGGTTTAGGATTGTTGCTGGATGGGCATGATAGCAATTTTAAGAGGGCTTAGGACGCTCACTCGGGCAGGCTGTGCAACCAAGGGACGCTCACTCAGGCAGGCTGTGCAACCAAGGGACGCTCACTCAGGCAGGCTGTGCAATCGAGGGACGCTCACTCAGGCAGGCAGTGCAACCAAGGGACGCTCACTCAGGCAGGCTGTGCAACCAGGGGACGCTCACTCAGGCAGGCTGTGCAACCAGGGACGCTCACTCAGGCAGGCTGTGCAGCCATTGGACGCTCACTCAGGCAGGCTGTACAACCAGGGGACGCTCACTCAGGCAGGCTGTACAACCAGGGGATGCTCACTCAGGCAGGCTGTACAACCAGGGGACGCTCACTCAGGCAGGCAGTGCAACCAAGGGACGCTCGCTCAGGCAGGCTGTGCAACCAAAGGACGCTCGCTCAGGCAGGCAGTGCAACCAAAGGACGCTCACTCAGGCAGGCTGTGCAACCAAAGGACGCTCGCTCAGGCAGGCAGTGCAACCAAGGGACGCTCACTCAGGCAGGCTGTGCAACCAAGGGACGCTCGCTCAGGCAGGCAGTGCAACCAAGGGACGCTCGCTCAGGCAGGCTGTGCAACCAAGGGACGCTCGCTCAGGCAGGCAGTGAACCAAAGGACGCTCGCTCAGGCAGGCAGTGCAACCAAAGGACGCTCGCTCAGGCAGGCAGTGCAACCAAAGGACGCTCACTCAGGCAGGCAGTGCAACCAAAGGACGCTCACTCAGGCAGGCTGTGCAACCAAGGGACGCTCACTCAGGCAGGCTGTGCAACCAAGGGACGCTCACTCAGGCAGGCTGTGCAACCAAAGGACGCTCACTCAGGCAGGCAGTGCAACCAAGCAAGCATTGTTATCAGCAGGGGGCCTTGAAGGTAGTCTCCTGCATAAGGGGGATCAGGACAGGCACCACTGAACACCCACCCAAGCGTCTCAGTAGCTGAGCAGTGTCTCTTCTGGTTGATTTTCTCATGAGCATTTGATGTTTGTCAGTACCTTAAGGACTGCTGGCACTGGGATTGCGACAGAATGATTTTAGATGAGGCTGTGTATACAGAAGCCAGAGTGAACGGCATGGGAGCAGTACCACTTAGAGAACGGGAATATATGACAGCAGGGAAACAAATCTACAACTTTGTCTCAGCCTTCTCGTTTGAGGCCTTAGCTCATCCAGTAACTCTGGGAAGGAACTGACCCTTTTCAAACATTTCATAGTGTTTCTGTTAAGGTTTGAATCTGTAACCTACCAGTTGCAGTCTGCAACAGTAGCTATTGTAGCTGCTGCCACTGATTATGCATTAAACTTCCAATTCATGATGTCTTTTAAATGATGGAAATTCGAAGGGCGCTTAGCTGCTTTGTGACAGCCGAGGGCACTGGATGCCTCTAAATAAGGGAGAGAAGAGGGAGAAGGGTGGGTAGTTAGGAGGGACCATAAGAGAGCCGGGAACAGAGACCTAGGCACAAAAGACAGGAAAGAATAAGACCCAAGTCAAGACTGAGAGAGGAAAAGAAGGAGTTAGAGGGAAAAAAAAAAGAGAGACAGCGAAGGAGAAAGAGTAGGTGAAAAGAGAGCAGAGATGTGGAAGAAAATGAGGGAGAACGAACGAGAGATACAAGGATTTAAGAAACTCTCAGTCAGTTATAAACAGACATTTACGATTTTATTTCCCGTCAGCATCCTAAGTGATCAGTCTGTGATTAAGGCAGAATTTACTCAGTCACGAAGTCTTCCAACAAATGTCAAAAGTCGACAGAGATGCCAGGAAGGAATGAAGATGGCCAAAGTTCCAAAGTACAGAATTATTGGCTGTGGATGTTCAGATTTTGTGTGTTGCGATCTCGAATAAGATAGATTTTTACTTTAATCGAGGAGGGATGCCATCCTCCAAGAACCATAGATTTTTCCCGAATACC
>JADBJO010000020.1:1228809-1236309 GCA_016801955.1 Conus betulinus
TTTATCTAATAGGGAATGGTAAAAGCGAAATGTCGCCTTTTGTAGTACCAGAAATTGTCAGTGCTCCATGGACATATATTTACTTCACGAAACAGTTTTCAGTTTGTAAAGAGTAACTCCACAGTATACATTTTCAGTGGAAAATTTTCAGTAATCTTGCTGAGCGGATTCCGGATCTGTGCAGATCCAGACCAGAACTTCAATGGATTCACCCTTGAGCCACATTTGATTTTTCCAGACGTTTTGTTGAAATCGGTTGATTAGCTGGAAAATCAAGCAGAGAATAATTACGGCCGTGCTGTCCGGCAGTGCCTTGTGTTAATCGTAGTCTCTATGGCGTGACATGGGAATGAAAGCAACATTATCACTCGTATAACATGCAGGTAACATGTATGGTGGAAGGTCAATCGTTTGATGTTGAAAATAATTCTCTTCATCTTTTCTTTTAGGCCTTTTGTTCTTTCTTCTAGGGCTAATAAAATTATCAGTCAGAATTCATGCTCTTTTATACCGAAAATAATTCTGTTTTTTTTTAAAGGCCTTTAAAGAGAAAAAAAAAGTCTGAAAAATCACTTGTCTGATGTCTGAGAAATTCTCTTCTCTTACAGGCATTTTGAAACCAAAGGCCTCCCGTAGTATTCTCTCTGTCGGTTCATGATTCTCCAGCCATATCTTTTATCAGCCTGGCTCTGTCAGCAGAGAGCGCTCGAGTGGCGCCAGGTTTTCTAAGAGAGCCAAAACCAGAATTGATGGAGCTGAAAAACTGCTCTGAGCTGCTTGCTTCTGCCGGCGGGGTATCGATCTCTTCAGCTTTTGGGATGTTGTTGTTTGTTTTGTTTTGTTTTCAGTCAAGGCTGGTCACGCAGCTTGCAGGCTCCTACCACAAGGAGTGTTTTTTCTCCATGCTTGGGTGTCCAGCCTGGGTCATTGTGTTCTTGAGCTATTCCATAAAGTGGGAGCTTACTAGTTTCAAAAGATCATGTTTTAATGATGAAAATGGTATTTATTACGTGAAAACTCTTTAAGAAAATGGTAATTGTAACGTGGAGACAGTAATTTACACGTGAAACGATAGTCTATTTTTTTTTTAATGCTGTTAGGGTCTCGGGGTAGAGAGAGACACGATAGATGGAACAAGCTTATGATCCCATTTAGCCCGTGAACAGCAAAAACAAATAATTATGATAGTTATTTTTTGCTTCAAGCCATCCCCCCCCCCCCCCCTCCTTTCCACTCACTTTCCCCATTCTCTCTCTCTCTCTCTCTCTCTCTCTCTCTCTCTCTCTCTCTCTCTCTCTCTCATAGTTTTTTGCTTCAAGCCATCCCACCCACTTCCTTTCTACTCTTTCCCATGTCGTCTTCCTCTCTCTCCCCTCTGCCACCTACCCGAGTGTCCCTCCTACCCATTCCCCTCCCGCCCCCCTCTCCCTCGTATCAATTCCCTTCACCCCCCCCCCCCCCCCCACACACACACACACACTTCCTCCTACTCATTCCCATCCCGCATCTCCCTCTCTCGCTCTGTCCCCTCTCTTTGTCTGTCTCTCTCTGTATCTCTGTTTCTCTCTCTGGTACAGTGTCTCTGTCTGTCTGCCCTCTCTCTCTCCTTCCCTCTCTCCCTCCCTCTCTCCCTCCCCCCCTCTCTTTTCTCTCTCTCTCTCTCTCTCTCTCTCTCTCTCTCTCTCTCTCTCTCTCTCTGTTTATCTCCAGAGAAATGGGAGGCTTCTTTCCTATTTCTGTGTTTATCTCCTACCTTACCCAGCCTTGTCGTCACTCCCCGTAGTTCTCTCTTCTCCTTCTGTTTCCCCCCCTGAGAGAACAGCAGCCAGACTCCCCACAAAAATGGTGTTCAGTACCAAGACGTGAAGTGTTTCCACAGCAGAGAAAGCACTAAAAGTGACCATGTGACAGATAAAACGTCAGGAGCGTTAATGCTGTGAAGTTTTCGTTGCTGTTTTAAAAAAATCATCCCCGAGTCTTACCGAATGACTCGCATGCCTATCAGCGGTCAGAAGGCGTTAAACAGTTTCTTTTAGAAATAGATTTTTTTTTTTTTTTTGGGGGGGGGGGGGGGGGGGGGGGGGGGGGGGAGGAGGGGAGAGAGGAGCGGATCCTATAGTGGAGGGCACTAAAAACCTCCGCTTCATTTGTTTTGACTTGGCTAAAGTTTACTTTCCCCCACCAAGTTTCGTAGGAATCTTAGTAGGTTTTTTGTTTGCTTTTTTTTTTTTTTTTTTTTTTTGCATAACCTTACCAACAGACAGACAGACAGACCAGCCATCAGACTGGCACGAAAACACGAGCTTCTTGACGAAGGCAATTATACGCTACTTCCTTTTGTTCTCAACACCATACATAAACACCCTATGGGGAAAAGACAACCATCCATTATTCCTGGATCTGGTTTGGCGTGTTTGTAAAACGCCCTCTGATTGGTGCACGTTCTTAGGGTAACCGACACAGCGTTCAGGAACGTTCTTATCTGCTTCTAACTTCCCCATACCAGACACGCCGCCAAACAAGATGTGGGGCAGTGATGGGAGTCGAGGGGCGTGTGTTGCCGTTAATCATGTAATGTTTCCGTGCCGACATGATTACCGCCGCTTGCTGTCAGTTTGCGGTACTTCATTGTGGAACTGTTGTGTACCGCGGTATCTTTCATCTAGACCGTAATGCCTTTTGTAAACCAGCAAACCATCTAGCCCTTTCCCCTTGATCCCTGCATTCCCCCACCTTCTGTACCACTCTGTCTCCCTCTCCATCTCTCTCTGTCTCTGACTCTGTTTCTCTCTCTCTCTCTCTCTCTCTCTCTCTCTCTCTCTCTCTCTCTCTCTCTCTCTCTCTTCCTTTCTGTCCGATAATCACCACACCTCACACACATATGACATATGGAGGGGGGGGTGTCTCTGTGCAGTCGTACGAGTACTGAATACTTTCTCCAAAATGGTCAATACATTCTGAACACTTTAAATATTGTTTGTGTGGTTTTACACCGTCAGTCCCGTTCCTCCTTTCGTCGTGCAGACGTTGATCCCAGTCCACGTGCCTTTACCTTGTCGTCAGTTTTTACCTGCGTTCTTCTGAACCCAGCAAGGTTTGCTCTGAATAATGCGTGCTTCAGACAGATGCGTAGCAAAGAGGGAGTAGGACAGGGGGGACGTGGAGGGGGGGGGGAGGGGGGCAGAACCCTGTCTTTGATGAGGGGAACAGGCAGATGCATCTTTCGCCACCCCATAAGTTTACTTAGCTTTAGAATACACACACATACGCGCGCGCGCGCGCGCGCGCACGCACGCCTGCATGCACACGCGCTCGCACCAAATACTAAAAAGATAGCCTACATTCTTAAGCCAGTTTATCGTTTTTAAAGACTTGACGCCCCTATTACTTTTAGTTGCAATACTTGCATTCCCTACACCCTCATCCTCCCCTCCACGCAACCTTCGGTCTCTCCCGTCGCCACCACCCCCACCCCCTCTCTCTCCCCCTAACTTTTACACCTTCGTGCGTTGCTTTTTTCCCCCTTTATCCATGTCGTTTCTAGCCCAGCCGACTTCTAGGGGCCATTGCCAGACCGCATAGCTAATCCAGAAGCTTACATACTAGGGGAAGTCCAATGGAACGGTACCCGCTTATGCGCAGGCTTGATCAAGCAGAGGACCCCTCGGCATAGCATACACGCACGGTGTTTACGCCGACTGCCAAAAATTAATGACCTGTGCAGCAGCTTAGCTCAGCCGCAGGAATGAGTCTTCCAGGATGAAGAATGCCAGAAAGCTAGATAAGTAGTACAGCGTGCAGCAACCCCCTCGTCACTGGCACGGGGATTAAAAAAGAAAGAAAGAAAGAAAGAAAGAAAAAGCAGAGATAAACGAAGTAGATTGTTTCACATACCAAAGCAACATGGCCGAAAAAAAAAAAATGAAATCGTGATGGTGGTCAACATGGAAAGACGTACCAACTACGTAAACGGAGTAAATCAAACAAAGAACACTCAACGTACGAACATTGTCTTGTTATTTTAAAGAAACATGTTCGTAAATCAAAAGTTGTGACGTTGATGAGTAACTGATTTACATTCCATTTTCCTAGGATACTTCTTGGTCGACATTTCCATAATCTGAGGCGGTGTGTGTTGAATCTGATGGCAACTTGCCACTCTTTGAATACTCTCCCGTTCCCCCCTGCAACCGAAGTGAATATCAGCTGTCCAGCTGGAGTGGAAATGAACCCAACATTATCAAAATTAAGCACAGTTAGCTAGTTACTGTTTATTATAGTGCACTCCAAGGAAGGATGAGTCGAACATGATCTTAACTGAAGATGGGTGTAGATGTTTAACGTGACTGGAACATAACCACTCTGTGAATGATTACCCAGCAACCGCACCCCCTCCCCCCCCGCCAGCAGCAACCAAACCACCCGAAGTGGATCTCGGTGTCTGGTTTGAGTGGAAAGGAACAAACGTTACAAATGAATCGTTGCTGGCAAGTAACTGTTTTGACTGTTGCGTACGGAAATACTGTATCCTGAGCTGGACAGTACATATAATAAAGCCTCTCAACGACGTGAAAATCGTTGGACCTGTTCTCCTTGTGCCCCCCCTCCCCCCCCCCCCCCCCCCCCCCCCCCCTCTTTCCTCACCCAGTGTCACTTCCCCGTCCCTCGCCTCCGCTCTTCCTTTTCTTCCCCAAGGACCCATCCCTTTCCCTCCGACACCGTCTTCCTTCTTGCTATGCTTCACATATATCGGAATGATTTCTCCGGCTCTCAGCATCTTAATGTATCTTCACTCGATTCTGTTTCATTCCTGACTACGTGAACGTTACCATTTGACCTCGCGGCCATCGATCCGCCTGAAAAAATCCTGGGGGGAGCAAATGGAAGGGGTTCGTCTCTTGAAGCCGAAGGATGCTGAGGTTGAAAGAAATAGGGTAGGGGAAGTGGAGCAATGATGGCATCAGGTGGACGTGACGAGGGGGATGGGTTATGGAGTCTGACGATGATGGTATGGTGGTTGCGGGTTTGCGTGAGTGAGTGAAGTAATCTCGACGAAACCGTTTGTTGACGGTTCGTGCCTTGCCTGGCTTTGCAGTGACGGAGAGCCGAGTGTAACGGAATGTATGGGAGACGGCTAGTCTCAAAAGATCACGATCCTTACTTTTTTTTTTTGTTCATCGCTATCATCAAGGAAAACAGTTAAAATGACTGTTCTCTCGTGAAAATAGTAATCATAACAGTCAAAACAGGAATTTTGAAGTGAAAAGTCTTTTTTTACATCAAAACCATAGTTTTCATTTTGACTGCGTTAATACATCAGACAAGCGTCAAAAGACATAAAACACAATTACTGAAGTTAGCTGTGCAACTGTTGGATTCTCTTCCCATCGCAGTAAGGTATATAAAGAGTGCGGTGAATCATGTAGCCAGACATTAATTTTTATATCAACGTGTACAATAAACAGAAGAGACAGATGAAAAACAATGTAAGCTACCATTTGTTTCCCCATGCACCAAAAAATGGTAACGTTCTCTTATTGTAGGAAGAGACGCTGGAATTTTGATTCTCTTGAGCAATTCGCTTTTTCTTTCTGTGAAGTTCAAAATTTCAAAATGGAGCGACTGATGGCGGAGCCACACAGCTTACCACATGGACATCAGATAAGTCGCTCTTCGTTCTTTGTTTGTACTGTCCTAATGTTAAATGTTACCTATTTGTGTTTTCACTTGAAGAAGACCCAAGAATTCGAAATGCATCGTGTCTTGTGTACTTTGTTCGTCAATGTCCTCGGCGGAAACTAACCCCCCACTCTTTCTAAACTTTCTGTGAAGTGAAAAGTTAATTATGGCAGATATTTCCGGATTCAGGTCATTCTCTTGCTTTGGAGAGAAGTCTTTGAAAAGCCAGTTGTCCACGTGCACATGAACATGAATGATATACCACTCAACACTTGCTAGGGATCAGCAATTAAAAACAGTGTATGAAAAAATCATTTTGAACTGACTTCAATAAACACGTGATCCAGCAACACAAAACAATGTGAAAGACAATCACACTGTTGCCTGCACCTTCACGCTGGAACATGCAGCATGGTGAGCACGTGAATTGCGTGACCCCCCCATTCTGGGGGTAAACAGGGGGAGAGGTCAGCGTCACATTTGCTGTTTTGGGACCGGCAAACAGTGGTTCAGTGTGATTCGGGCAGTGTTTTATCGCACCACAATGGAACAGCAAGTACAAAGACGACGCCCTTTCCGCAGAAGATATGGCGAGAGGAGTTGGGATGCTGCTAGGAGGGTCATCGCAACGCGAGGTTGCTGGAGCCTTGGGCGTATCCCAGAGCCTTGTTTCCCGTTTTTGGAATCGATATCAAACAACAGGGACAGTCACTCCACGACATTCTGGAGGTCACCCACGTGTCACAACCCAGCGAGAGGACCGATATCTCCTTGTCCAGGCACGAAGAAATCCTTTCCACAATGCCACACAGCTGCAACATGACCTCCAGAACGCATCAGGGAACCGGGGTGTCAACCCAGACAGCCAGGAGAAGGCTTCACAACGGTGGTCTTCATTCAAGGGCCCCAGCAATTCGGGTTCCATTGACCAGACAACGTAAACAAGCAAGGTTGCTGTGGGCACTGGAGCACCAAGGCTGGACTGCTGCAAACTGGACTCCAGTTTTGTTCAGTGGTGAGTCCAGGTTTTTTGTTTGGACGTGACTGACCGGAGAAGGAGGGTGTGGCGAAGGCAGAATGAACGATTCCACCCCAACTTCATTGCTCAGCATGACCGCTATGGTGGGGGCTCAGTAATGGTGTGGGGAGGCATTTCAATGCAAGGCAAAACCGATCTGCTGGTGATGGAGAATGGCACCATGAATGCAGTCCGATACCGTGACGAGGTTCTTCACCCCAGTGTCCGACCCTACGCTGGTGCCATTGGTCCCGACTTCATCCTTGTGGATGACAATGCCCGTCCTCACCGTGCCCGCATTGTCAACCAGTACCTTCAGAATGAGCGAATTGCACGCTTGGAGTGGCCTACACGCTCACCAGACCTCAATCCGATTGAGCATGTCTGGAATATCATTGGGCGAGCTGTCCAACCACGTGAGCAGCTGCCTCAGAACATCCATGACCTTGGAGTTGCCCTCCAGGAAGAATGGGCCAGAATCCCCAAGCAGCAGATCAGGAACCTCATCTGCAGCAGCATGAGGAGGCGTTGTAGAGCCGTGATCGCAGCCCGTGGTGGTCACACACATTACTGAGAGTCCATTCATTCACAATTCCACACAGACAGCAGTGGATTGTTCAGGTTGACTCTTCCCTTCCATGCCCTGTTTCAGGTGGCTTTTAGGGGTTGTGTCATTTGTCCATTCTGTTTTTCTTGGTTTATCTGATGGAATTTCCCTCATTTTTGTTTGGTTTGGATGAAATAATGACTAATTAACAGTATTTGATCGTTTGAGTTTTGATTGACAAATATTCTGGACCATT
>JADBJO010000020.1:1238809-1241309 GCA_016801955.1 Conus betulinus
TATTTGAAACCCAGTTCGGCTTTTCCCTCCTTTACATCCAAAAAATTAAATCGGTGTGTGTGTGTGTGTGTGTGTGTGTGTGTGTGTGTGTGTGTGTGTGTGTGTGTGTGCGCGTGCGTGCGTGCGTGCGTGTGTGTGTGCAGGGTATCTGTGACCAGAACCTGGCCTACCAGTGTGTTTCCGCCTGGCGCTGGCCAGCAACAACGACCACGCGGAGGCCTACAACAACCTGGGGGTGCTGGAACTCAGGCGGGGACATGTGGAAGCTGTGAGTAGTCTGCTGATATCTTAGTATCTCTGGATCTCTCTCTCTCTCTCTCTCTCTCTCTCTCTCTCTCTCTCTCTGTCTATGTCTCTGTCTCTCTCTCTCTCTCTCTCTCTCTCTCTCTCTCTCTCTCTCTCTCTCGCTCGCTCGCTCGCTCGCTCTCTCTACTTATCTTCTGTATATAATCTGTCTCTGTCTCAATCTCCCTCTCACTAGCTCGCACGCTCCCTTCTTCTTACCTTCTGTGTCTAATATATATATATATATCTCTGCGTTCGATTGAAGCTGGATGCGTCAGACATGTAACCCGGCCGCCATGATGAAACCCGCGGTCTTCCAGGTCAGAACGGGCTCCCCAAAGCTGCGCCTGTAACTCCGCTCCCCCCGGCCAGGTTTTGTGTCGTAGAACTGTGTGAGTAGGACAGCCCAGGAGGACATGTTCAGGGGTCTGGGGTCCAGTGCTGCATGGACACTGGTCAGTGTAGGTGATCTTCAGGCGGTTTAGGTGCTCTCAGCAGTCTGCAGTGGCCGGTCCTCAGTCTGAAGAGGATTGTCTGCTGGTGCCTTTGGAGCTGGTGGATCGGGTCAGCACCACTTTCTGCACCCACCCTTCTCTTCCACTCGGGCTGAAACTGGTTGTGGATGATAGTCTTGGCCTGCCTGTAGGTCACGGGGTGGCTGAACTGCTCCATTCTGCTGCCTGCCTTGGAGAGAGCATCAGCTTTTTCGTTGCCCATGATCCCACAGTGAGACGGAATCCACTGAAGCGTAATGACAGACTGTTGTGGGAGTTCATGGAGGGCAGCCTTGATGTCTTGCATATGTTGTTCACTTCCTGTGTTTACCTGCTGGCACTCAGGGAGGATGTCATGTGCTGACGAAGGCAAATAAAGCCGAAAATTTCATTTACAACCACGTTTCTCTCTATTCATCTTCTGTATATAATCCGTCTCTCTGTCAATCTCAATCTCCTCTCTCTCTCTCTCTCTCGCTCCTCTGTACCTATCGTCTGTATTTAATCTCTCTCTCTCTCTCTCTCTCTCTCTCTCTCTCTCTCTCTCTCCTCTCTCTCTCTCTCTCTCGTCGCTCGCTCGCTCGCTTGCTCGCTCCCTCACTCGCTCCTCTGTACCTCTCTTATGTATCTAATCTCTGTCTGTCTGTCTGTCTGTCTGCCTCTGTCTGTCTGTCTGTCTGTCTGTCTGTCTGTCTGTCTGTCTGTCTGTCCTGTCTGTCTCTCCTCTCTCCTCGGTCTCTCCCTCTCTCTCTCTCTCTCTCTCTCTCTCTCTCTCTCTCTCTCCCCGTGAACGCATTTGTGTGCGTGCGTACGTGTATATGTGTTGTGTGCGTGTGTGTGTGTGTGTGTGTGTGTGTGTGTTGTGTGTGTGTTGTGTGTGCGCGCGCGCGCGCGCGCGTGCATGCGCGCGCGCGCGCGCGTGTGTGTAGTTAATTTCTTTCATGCTGTAGTTTGTGTTGGTAAACACCAGAAAGAAAAGGAAACAAACACAGAACAAAGGAAAGAATAAAGGAGACTCGTGTGTTTGTATATGTGTCTGCTGGGGAATAAATCGTATGAACAGAATGTCGTCCAACAGACATAAAACAAAGAAAAGAACAAAGAAGTTTCGCGCGCGCGCGCGCGTGTGTACGTGTGTGTGTGTGTGTGTGTGTGTGTGTGTGTGTGTGTGTATGTGTGTGTGTGTGTGTGTGTGTGTGTGTTGTGTGTGTGTTTTGCTTGAGAAATAAAGCATGTGAAACAGAATGCTGTCGTCTTCCCCCAGTGAATTGTTTCTGATTTCTTTTCTTTCTTTTCTTTTTCTTTTCTTTTTTTTTTTTGTTGTTGTTGTCTCGTCTCTCATGGCGCTGTTCCCACGCTGCTCATTCCAGCTGCCCCATGCACAACCACACCCAGACTCTTCTCCCAGTGTCAGTGCTAGCAGTTCGCAGGGAGCTGTTGATATACGTCGCGACAACATCTAGCGCATGTGCACGTGAAAACAACCGGTTCTTTGCCACGTGGTTATCGTGATATTGAGGATGCATGAGGAATTGAAAGCAATATGAAGTTCAGGATCTCGTTCAAGTGGATCACAGTAATCGGCAGAGGTTCACGTTTACAATACTGAGAAGTAATGACCTTTTTCTGGCTTCTTCAGTGTTTACAGTTAACTGTTTAGATTATTTTTGTTTTCTCGTAAACATGGCCCTGTACTTAAATGGGAATTCTGCCAAGTATGC
>JADBJO010000020.1:1251309-1258809 GCA_016801955.1 Conus betulinus
AGGAGGAGGGAAAGAGAGAGAGAGGGGGAGGGAAAGAGGGAGGGAGAGAGAGAGGAGGAGGGGGAGTGAAGAGGTGTGGGGAGAGAGGGCTCTAACCAGGCCTGTGCATGTTGTGTGTGTATACATGCGTGATCGAGTGTATGTGTATGTACGAGGGCAGGGGGTCTTACACATCAGTGAGTGAGAGAGAGAGAGAGAGAGAGAGAGAGAGAGGGGGGGGGGGGGGGCGTGGGGCAGAGGATGGGCAGGGAGTGGGGGTTTGGGCAGCGTGATGAAACTGTTTATACTGCAACAAATAAGTAGAGTAACTCTTGCTCCCACAAGAAAACATAACTCCAAAGAAATGCTGCTTACGACACTGAGTCGCCTAGCAGACATGACAGCACAGAGCACACAGAACAAACAAGGAAATATCCCCAAAAAGGATGTTCCAAGCTTGTGTGCATGCGTGCATATGTGAGTGTGTGTGTATGTGTGTGTGTGTGTGTGTGTGTGTGTGTATGTGTGTGTGTGTGTGTGTGTGTGTGTGTACGCGCGCGCGCGTGCGCGCTGCGGGGGAATGGATTCCTTGAAGAGAGCTAGTAATATTATTTGAAACACGTTGGAACCGCCAGTTAGAGAGGAGAAACACCCAGCAGCCTCTGTAACGACTGATGAGCGCTCTACAGCGATAATCCCATGTTTTCCTCTCTTTCTATTGAATTCTGAGTGGGTATCTTCGTGTTAGCCTTTCAGATCAAACGAAAAGACAGTCTTGAGCGCATCATCCACTTTTCACAGATTAAAGAACCCTTATTTGAAAAAAACACATGTGCGCGTGCGCCCTCCTAGGCCTGCACACAAATATAATACACATGCACGCGCTTACTCGTGCACTGACACGTGCACGCTCAGTTGCTGAAACATAAGAAAGATGATGTACTGCGGGGGAAAAAAACAACGGCTTTTTCTGTTTTAACTGTAGATATCAATTGTGTGATGAAACAATTCTCCTTTTGTAACAGGACTATGAATTGATTGAAACGTGTGTTGCTGCTGTTTGATATTGCAGAGCACTATTACTCGATGCAGACACATAACACAGCTTTCTTTGCCTCCTTGGTCCGAAGTCCGTCTCAGCGGGGGACTTGCTGCTGGATGCGCTTTCAGAGGTCAGCCGAAGATGTATGTATACGTCTCTGGGCAAATGTCCCAGTTAAGAGCACGTTTCTTCGCGTCTGTATTGATCAAAACGCGTCCCAGGGACGCGGCCTGGAGATCCCCCACTGCTGTTGGTTGGTCGAGTTTGGGCAGTGTCTGAGTTTCATAAGACTCTCCCACCCCACAAACCCACACGCCTCCACCTCTATCTGTCCACCACCTCCACCCAACATCATCTCTGGCATGGCCAAAGACTTATTTACGACTGGTGGAGCTCCGTCTATCCCGCCCGGCGAGAGAGAGAGAGAGAGAGAGAGAGAGAGAGAGAGAGAGAGAGAGAGAGAGAGAGAGAGAGAGAGCCGAGTCAGCGGAATTTGGGCGGCCCGGTTTGCAATGTTGATTTTTTTTGCCCTCCCGTGGTCAATAATGGGAGGGGGAGGGGGGGGGGGGGGGGGGGAAAAGGCGCAAGGCGGAAGAGAGAGAGCGGTGAGTGAGTGAGGGTGGGGTGACGGAGGCTAGGATGGGGAAGTGGGGGGGCTCTTCTTCTAAGCTGTAACAACAAATCCCTAGCTGGTGATTTGGGATTTTAATCAGCTCGAGAGCTTCTATAAACCTTCTCTGTGTGTTTATGTCTCAGTCTGACTGTCTGTCTGTCTGTCTGTCTGTCTCTGTCTGTCTGTCTGTCTGTCTCTCTCTCTCTCTCTTCTCTCCTCCCTCTCTGTCTCTCTTTCTCTCTGAGTCCCTCCCTCCCTCTTTCTATCCCTCATCCCCCAGCCCCCCTCCCCCTCTCTTTTCTCTAGGTCTTTCCCTCCCTTTTTCAATCCCTCATCCCCCAGCCTGCTCTCTCTCTCTCTCTCTCTCTCTCTCTCTCTCTCTCTCTCTCTCCTCTCTCCTCTCTCTCTCTCTCTCTCTCTGTGTGTCCTTCCCGCCCCCTCTGTGGTGCCAGTGTCCTGGAGCTGGGTTGGTAAGGGTGAGAGTGCATGGTGTTGCACCAGACAGGTCAGGACATCATCCATACCTCCCTCTCACCCTGGCTCCCCCCGACCCCTTTACTCCCCGTACCTAATTAGGTTATTGTTGCTCAGTGTGTGTGTGTGTGTGTGTGTGTGTGTGGTGTGTGTGTGTGTGTGTGTGTGTGTGTGTGTGTGTGTGTGCGCGCGCGCGCGCATACGTGCATACGTGCGTGCGCGCGGCGTGTGTGTGTGTGTGCATGCGTGCGAGCGTGTGTGTGTGTGTGTGTGCGAGCGTGTGTGGTGTGTGTGTGTGTGTGTGTGTGTGTGTGTGTGTGTGCGTGCGCGTACGCGTGCGAACGCATGTGTGTGTGTGATGCAACAGTTCAGGATAAATAATTGATTTATCCATGAAATTTGCCGGTGGTGTTGTCGGTGATATTCTCTGTACTCTACCCAAAGAGAATGAGACGAGAGGGGAAGACGGGGCGATTTGATTAAAACAAGTGTGCGCGCAGACGGAATTCGTTTTCTAGATTACATCTAGGTTTAATGCTGGCAAGTGATCAGGTGACACGACAGACAGAGATCACCAGTCCAGGAGAGCAGGGAGCGGGATGTCGAGGGGGAACAGGGAAGAGCGGGGGTGGGTTTTCTGTTCCCTTACAACTTGGCGGAGTGACAATGTTCATAGAGGGCCATGTGTGCACTGTTTACTGTCTTGTTCTCCCCCTACCCCCCACCCCCTCTCGCCCTCTTTCTCTATGTCGGTTTGTCTGTCTGTCAGTCAGTCAATCTGTCTGTCTGTCTCTCTCTTCTCTCTCCCCCCCCCCCCCCCCCCCCTCCCCCAGCGCTAAAGGAAAGAGTGTCAGGATAATCATTTAACGAATGCAGAGATGTAGTTCTGAAGTGCGCGCGGCCATGTCCCTTTTAAAGAACACACGGGAATGGGTGAACTTGAAGAAACATTTCAAACTTCGTTATTTCCACCGTTAAGAAGATTGTTTTCACCCAGGTCCGTTGCAGTGTTTTATATGTTTGTCCGCCCTGCCCCCCCCCCCCCCCCCCCAAAAAAAAAAAAAAAAAAAAAAAGGAAAAGAAAAAGAAAAAAAAGAAAGTAAATGAATAAATGAATGAAATGAACTAAGAAACAAAGAAGAAAACAAAACTGAAAGAAAAAAAACTCAAAAGTCACAGAATCGATTTCAGCGAGACTCGATGGAAAGATGGAAGGGGGGGGGGGGGGGGGGGGAGGGGGGTTTGGGGGGGGGGTATAACCTAAGGGTGAACCCATGAAAAATCCAGTGCTAGTTCGTGTTGTGAATGCGGATGAAGATTAGATGCAAGAGCCGTTAAGATTACGTAACCTTAAAAAAAAAAAAAAAAAACGAGTTTTTGATGAAACCCAGCGGATAGATGCGATTTTGGCGGTCCAGTTTGGACGAGCCCGGTCCCTTTGGTGGCCGACCCGTGAAGCATATTGGAATCAACGGGGCGGGTCCAGGAGAGTATCAACATTGACGGAGGTCCCTGCTGTCCCCGGTGCCCCACACAGGTGTTCTTCTTTTCTTTTCCCTGTCAGCGAAAGCTCGCGTTGTGCAGGCTGGCCATGTCCGTTTTTTGTTTGTTTTGTTTTTCTTTTTTTTGTTTGTTTTTCGTTTTTGTTTTTTCTTTTTTTTTCTTTTCTTGGCCCCTTTCTGCTTGTTTTTTTCCGGTAACACCTTACGGAGATGAATGGGGGATGTTTCGGTGTGAATAGCTTCTGTTGTTTTAATCCAAGGTTGTTTTCTAGCACACAGCTTCTGTTGTTTTAATAATTTAAAGAATAAATCAAGGTTTTTTCCCTAGAGTGCTTTTTTTTTTTTTGTTTCCTCCCACCTTTTTTTCTTTTCGGTTTTGGATTTCTTTTCACACTTTGACCACCTGAGTTTCGATTTGGCTTTTTTTATTGTTTCTTGAGCGTCCTCCCGTCTCTCTCTTCTTTTTCACTGTTTGTTTTTATACACACCACACTGCCTTGTCTCTTTTTGACATTTTTCCCCTCGCTGCCTTGTGTCTTTTTTTTTTAAACACCTTTTTTTGTTTTTTCACACACTCTCGTTAATCTCTTGTTCGACAAACCTTTTTGACAACCTCACGGTGGCTTACTTTATGGTTTTTGTTGCGTGCCCTTGTTTTTGTGTGTCTGTGTATCTGTCTGTCTGTCTGTTTCTCTCTCTCTCTCTCTCTCCTCCTCTCTCTCTCGATCTCTCCTCTCTCACACACACACACACACACACACACACACACACACACACACACACACACACACACACACACAACACACACACACAACATTTATTTTACGCCTCCCTCCCTCCCTCCCTCGTTGCCTCCCTCCGTTCCCTTCCTTTCCCCTCACCCTCTCTGTCTCTCTCACCACACATATATTTTATACACGCGTACATTGCCTACATGCACACACACACTCACACTTTAAAGGCATGGCGCCGCGCGCGCGCGTACACACACACACACACACACACACACACACACACACACACACACACACATACACACACACATGCACATATACTTGTGCGCACGCGTGAGCGCGCGCGCGCGCGTGCACACACACACACACACACACACATACACACACACACACACACACACACACACACACGCACACACACACGCGCGCGCGCGCACACACATGCACACACACATGCACACAAATGCACACGCATGCACGATAGACAAACACAACAAACTCAGACACAAGTGTATATGAAATTGAGGGAACCCTCTGAAATCAAGCCAAGCAGGACATTGAGAAGCTGAGCCAAAGGTAAGCCATCATTGAAGGTGCCGGTTGGTGATGTAGTAAGGATAACGTTGTCTGTTTGAGGGCATAGGAAGAGAAGTACTCGGATGTATCGACTTATGCGCACTCAGAGATAAAAGGGAATAATTTAAAGCCCCTCCCCTCCCCCCCCCCCCCCCCCCCCAAAAAAAAAAAAAAAAAAAAGAGAGAAAGAAAGAAAAGTAAAAGATAAAACTTCTAAAGAAATACGGTGAAATAATGCATGACTGTAAAGGCATGTTGAATAAAGTAACATTATTGTATGAAAGTCTCTATCAAGAAAGAATCGTTGATTGTATGCGAAACCGGAAACCTTATCAAAGAAGTCCCTCAACCGTCAATAGAAACAATCCCCTGAAGGAAACATCACCATAGAAGAAACAGGCCATTTCTTGAAAATCACGAAAAATCAAGTCAAGTCAAGAACACTTTATCATCTATAAAGAGAAATTAAGAGTGGCCATAAACACATGTCTGTGGATCTATATTTAACAAATCACAGCCACCCATCCACCCACCCACTCACTCGCACGCAGAATAATACACACACACATATATACAAACAAGCTTTCTGAACCGGATCTTATTGAAAGTTCAGTTTTGATTCAGAAGTTTGATGGAATTGGGAACGAAAATGTTTTTAGTTCTTTTTGTTTTTGAATTTTTTAATTTGGAATCTTCGTCCCGATAGTAGAACCTTGTAGTTTTTTGAAAGGTCATGAGAACTGTCGGCAGCAACGGTCACAGCTTATTGTGTGACACGACATTCGTACAATTTATCGAACTGTTCTTGTTTTGGGGGGATGAAAAAAGGCTACCGTGAGGGTGATTTCAGTTCAGAGTTGTTTGTTTTTAATTATTCTGAAAACAAATAGGTCCTTTTGCTGCGCGATCTTTGAAGGAAGGATACAAAGCTGGGGAATTTTCTTCAGCTCAGAAACAAAGATTGATTAAATGGAACCCTGAATTATGATAAACCCAAAGTGTACATTAAAAATTAACGCCATATATCTTTTCTAAATGTAGTCAACAAATTTGGGTTCTCATGGATGTCAAATAGAATAAAAGGAATGAAGATGAGATTGGATTTTGGACCAACAGAAATATGGACGATAACATTAAACTAATATGGAATTTTGTAAAGTATTTAGATATACAAAAAAGAAAGAGAAAGAAGGCTGAATGCTTCTTTGTGCTGATTTTGAAAAAGCGTTTGATTCATTAGATCAGGGTCATGTGTTTAAAGCAGTGAAAGTAAATAGATCTGGCCACAATATTTGTCGATGGATAGTGACATTTTGCAAAGTTATAAAGTCAATAGTTATTGTATATGGACAGAGTGCAGACTGAATTAAATTGAAAGAGGCTGCGGCCAAGGCGATCCTGTGTCACCTTATTCATTCCATGAGCAGAATGTTTAGTTGCTATAATGAGAGAACAAGAAACTATGGCGGGGATTAAAGATGGATGTTGAACGTAAAATTATTTAACTCACACATGATTCCCAGTTATAAAGGAGATGAAGTCATTTGGACGATCAATGCAAATCCTAGACAGGTTGGCAGTGTTTCGGGTCTTTTTAATGAGCAGCGAAAAAACTCAAGCAATCTGGCTTGGACATAACGACAGATCATAGTCTTCTGCCGTATCTCAAGCGCGCACACTCAAAGATAAGGTGAGGCGTTGGTGGACAGAACACCGTTTTTTTTTTTTTTTCTGATTTACCTTAGATTTCATTATCACTTGTTTGTGGACATAAGGAAAGATCACGGTCTTCTGCCTTTGTCTCGAGCGCGTACATAGCACACTCAAAACTGAGGTGATGTGTTAGTGGAAAGAACACTGTTTTGTTTTCTTTCTGATTTACCCTACCACATCATTAGCTGTGTGAACTGTGTATTGCTGCTCATTTCGTTATGCTCTGGTCAGCAGTATGCTTGACGCATATGAAACAGAACTTCCATTGTCCTCTTTGCGTAAGTTTCAGCGGTGGACTTGCAGGAAGCGCTTTAGAGCTGCCGAAAATAAACGTCCCAGACAAATTTCCCAGTTGAGAACACATTTCTCCCCATTGTATGTGTTTAGGGAGGCAAGGATAATTCCCAGTGCTCCTGGTCTGGGCAATATCTGTGCTTGATAAGACCCTCACCTTCACTCTTACTCCCATCCCTATTCATTTCTTTCCACCAGCCTCGTTCCCGAAAGACCCAAACTCGTCCGAAATCGGAATGGCCGAGGACTTAATTGTGACTGATCGAGCCCATCTAACCTGGTGAGAGAGCAGAGTCAGCGGAATTCGGGGTGCCTTGTTGGCACTAGCAGGTTTTTTTGTGGTCAACGGGAGAAGGTATGAGTTGGGGCGGATGGATAGGGGTGAGGGATGGGGGCTTTGGAGGGAAATGGGGAAAGGGAGAGGGGGAGCTCTCCCAGACCAGAAAAAAAAAATTCCCAGTTGGTGACTGGGATTTTAATCAGACTGAGAGTGCCCAAACCTACTCTCGGTCTGTTTATCTGCCTGCTTGTCTGTCTGTCTGTCAGTCTCTCTCTCTCTCTCTCTCTCTCCTC
>JADBJO010000020.1:1278809-1281309 GCA_016801955.1 Conus betulinus
CTGTCCCTCTCTCTGGTGTAGAAGCAGCTTTTCGTTGGTATGATGGATTTTATGTGTATACTTTTTTATTGTGTGTACCCCTCCTCTCTCCCTCCCTCCCTCTCTCTCTCTCTCTCTCTCTCTCCTCTCTCTCTATCCTGTCTCTCTCTCTAGTGTATTCACTTTTTCCTCTCTGTTGCCATTGTGTCCATGTGTTTTGTCCATGGGTTTGCCCCCCCCCCACCCCCCCCCCCCCCCCCCCCGGGGGGCTGTGGGAAAAAAAACATGCGCAATTTGCTCTTATCTCATTACCCTGGTAAAATAAATTACGTTCGTTCGTTCTCTCTCTCTGTTTTGTTGTGTGTGTGTGCTTGTGTGTGTGTGGTGTGTGTGGTGTGTGTGTGTGTGGGGTTGTGTTGATGTTAAAAGCAGCCTCCCTCCCCCTCGCTCCTCTTTCTAATATGCAATTCTCGTTAGCTTATCCGCTACGCTTCTCCACCCACAGAATCCCTCCAATTTCTCTGTCTCCACCCCATTTCCACCCCACCCATCCCCACCCATCCCCCTCTCCCACCCCAGGGTTGATGTGCATCGTCATGATGGAAGTGGGAAGGCCGGAAGCTGCAAGATCACATGACGTGATAGGGTATGATGAAAACATTGGTCCTGTGTCAATATGGCGTCACGATTGATGCGCTCTCTCTCTCTCCTCTCTCTCTCTCTCTCTCCTCTGTCTCTCTCTCCTCTCTCTGTCTTTGTCTCTCTGTCTCTCTCTCTCTCTGATGTAGAAGCCGCTTTTCGTTGGTGATTAATCAGGTCATGCTGCTCTCGAGTTGTGTGTGTATCCTTTTCTCTCCGTCTTCTCCTCTCTCTCTCTCTCTCTCTAATGGCTGCTCTGGTCTGTCTGTCGGTCTGTCTGGTCTCTGCTCTCTCTCTACTCTCTCTCTCTCTCTCTCTCTCTCTCTCTCTCTCTTCTCTCTCTCTCTCTGTGTGTGTGTGTAATGTAAAAGCAGCTTTTGGTTTGTGATTAACTGTCATGCTGCTCTTTTATATGTGTATGCCTTCTCTCTCTGTATTATAATGTAAACGCAGCTTTTGGTTTGTGATTCATTGTCACGCTGCTCCTCTACTATTCTATATGTGTATGCCCTCTCTATGTCTCTGTCCTTTCTTTCTCTCAACATGTAAAAGCAGCTTTTGGGTTTGTGATTAATAGTCATGCTGCTCTTTACTTTATGTGTTGGGTGCCCTCGGGTCTCTCTGTTCTCTGTCTCTCTCTCCTTCATCTCTCCCTCGCATCTCTCTCTCCTCTCTCTTCCAAGACTCGCTCGCTCGCACTCTTCCTTCCTCTTCTTCTCTGCTATCGCCGTCTCTCTTGCTTGGCTGCTCGCTCTCGCTCGCTCGTCTCTCCCCATCCTCTCTCTCACGCCGTCGTCCAGGCTCTCTCTCTCTTGCTCTCTCTCCTCTTGGCTCGTCGCTCTGCTCGCTCTCTCTTGCTTGCTTGCTCGCTCGCTCGCTCGGCTCTCTAGCCTCTCTCTCGCCTCTCTCGTTCTCTGCCTCTCTATATCTCTTTCTCACACTCTCTTTCTTTATCTCCCCACCCCACTCTTTCTCTGCCCACCCCCTGTTTCCTCTCTCTCTCCTCTCTCTCTCTCTCTTATCTTCTCTCTCTTCTCTCCTATCTCTCCTCTTCTCTATCTCTCTCTCTGCCTGTATCCTGTAGGCCCTCCCCCCTGTATCTGTGGCCCCCTCCCCCTCCTCTTTGTAATAAACAGGTCTTACCCGCCTATCCATTACTCTTCTCCACCTCGTTCTCCACCCCACCCCACCCCATCCATCCCCCTCTCCCAACCAAGGTTGATGTATGCATCGTCATGATGGAAGCGGGAAGGCCGGGAAGCTGCAAGATCACATGACGTGATAGGGGATGAAAACATTGGTCCTGTGTCAATATGGCGTCACGATTGATGCGCTCGCCTGCCTGCCTGCCTGTCTGTCTGTCTTGTCTGCCTGTCTGTCTCTGTCTGTTTGTCTGTCTGTCTGTCTGTCTGTCTGTCTCTCTCTCTCTCTCTCTCTCTCTCTCTCTCTGTTACCCATTTCCTGAGTGCAATACCTGACACGTAATATAGCTGTGGGAGGGACATATAACAGTGGTTGGTTGGGGTGGGGGGTGCGAAGAGTACGGAGGGGGAGAGGTCTGCTTGGACATGGAGAAAGGGAGAAGGTAGAGAGGAAGGGAAAGGGAAGGGAGCTGGGGACTGGGAGAGCTTACGTCTGATCAGAATGTTATCGATTAAGTAATCCCCCCCCCTCACCCCCACCACCACTCACTCTCCCTCCCGCTTCACCCGTTTCTCCCACAAACTTTCTCCCTCCCCATCCCTACCCTTGCCTTCCCTACCCGCAAAGCTTGCTTATGCCTACAGCTGCGTGCCGATGCCACATGCCACCCAACGTGTTGTGCAAGGCACATATCAAGCAGTGGACCTCGCCAAAGCCGAAGGCTGGGGAAGGGGAAACG
>JADBJO010000020.1:1296309-1298809 GCA_016801955.1 Conus betulinus
CCCCAGTTTTTTCCCCACCACTTCTAACCCTTTCCCTTTTCTTCTTCTCCTCCTCCCTGTTCCTACTCCTTTTTTCTCCCTCTTCCTGCTTCCTGTTTTTCCTCTTCTTCCTTTCCCTCTCGTCTTCCTGCTAATATTCCTTCTACCCCTTCTCTTCCTGTTTCTACTCCCTCCTCCTCTTCTCTTTCCACTTCCCCCCCCCCCCCCCCCCCCCCCCCCCTGTCCCCCCCCCCCACTATCCCCTTTCTCCCTTCGTGCTTTCTCTTCGCCTCTTTCTCTCTTCCTTCTCATGCTCTTAATATTCGTTTCTTCTCTTCTCTTTCCTGTTTCTATCTTCTTCTTCTCTTCTTCTTCTCCCCCTCCCCCCCCCCCCCCCCCCCCCCCCATCCCCCCCCCCCCCCCCCCCCCACCCCGGCCCCTTCCTGCTCTAATTTTTCTCCTCTTCTACCTCTCCCGAGTCCCATTCCTGCTCCTGATACTAGTCCACTCCTCCTCTTCTTGTTTCTATTTCTTCTTTATCTCCTCTACCTGTTCTTTTCACCTCCTCCTCCTCCTCTTCCTGTGTTTCTACTCCTCCTCCTTTTCCTGCTTCTACTCCTCATCCTCCTCTTCCTGCTTCTACTCCTCCTACTCCTTTTCTTCCTGCTCGTCTACTCCTCCTCCTCTTCCTGCTTCTACTCCTCCTCCTCCTTCCTGCTTCTACTCCTCCTACTCCTCCTCTTCTATCTGTCTCCTCCTCTCCTCTTCCTGCTTCTACTCCCTCCTCCTCTTCCTCCTGCTTCTACTCCTCCTCCTCTTCCTGCTTCTACTCCTCCTCCTCTTCGTCCCCTTCCTCGTTCTGTTCCTACTTTCCCCCCCTTTTCCAGCTTCGCCTCCCTCCTCCTCTTCTTCTCCTCCTCCTCTTCCTTCTTATACTTCTCCTCCTCTTCCTACTCCCACTTCTTCTCTACCTGCTTCTACTCCTCTTCGCCTCCTCCTCTTCTGCTCCTACTCCTCTCCTCCTCCTTCCTGCTTCTACTTGTCCTCCTCTTGCAGTGTCTACTCCTCTTCTTTGTATCCTCTTGCTCCTTCTACTTCTTCACCTCCTCCTGTTCCTGCTTGTACTTCTTCACTTCCTCCTTCCTGCTTCTGCTTCTTCGCTTTCTTCTTCCTGCTTCTGCTTCTTCGCTTTCTTCTTCCTGCTTCTACTTCTTCACTTCCTCCTGTTCCTGCTTCTACTTGTTCTACTTACTTCCTCCTCTTCCTGCTTCTACTTCTTCACTTCCTCCTCTTCCTGCTTCTACTTGTTCACTTCCTCCTCTTCCTGCTTCTACTTCTTCACTTCCTTGTCTTCCTGCTTCTACTTCTTCACTTCCTCCTCTTCCTGCTTCTACTTCTTCACTTTTCTTCCTGCTTGTACTTCTTCACATCCTCCTCTTCCTGCTTGTACTTCTTCACATCCTCCTCTTCCTGCTCTTCCTGCTTCTATTTCTTCACCTCCTCCTCTTCCTGCTTGTACTTCTTCACTTCCACCTCTTTCTGCTTCTACTTCTTCACTTCCACCTCTTCCGGCTTCTACTTGTTCACTTCCTCCTCCTCTTCCTGCTTCTACTTGTTCACTTCCTCCTCTTCCTGCTTCTACTTGTTCACTTCCTCCTCTTCCTGCTTGTACTTCTTCACTTCCTCCTCTTCCTGCTTCTACTTCTTCACTTCCTTGTCTTCCTGCTTCTACACTTCCTCCTCTTCCTGCTTCTACTTCTTCTTCACTTCTCTTCCTGCTTCTACTTCTTCACATCCTCCTCTTCCTGCTTGTACTTCTTCACATCCTCCTCTTCCTGCTCTTCCTGCTTCTATTTCTTCACCTCCTCCTCTTCCTGCTTCTACTTCTTCACTTCCACCTCTTTCTGCTTCTACTTCTTCACTTCCACCCTTCCGGCTTCTACTTCTTCACCGCCTCCTCTTCCTACGTCTATTTTTTCACCTCCTCCTCTGCTTGTTTCTACTTCTTCACCTCCTTCTCTTCCTGTTTCTACTTCTTCACCTCCTTCTCTTCCTGCTTCTGCTTCTTCACCTCCTGCTTCGGGCTCCTCATCTTCTTCTTCTCCTCTTCTTCGTGCACATGTTCCTCGTCCTTTTCTCCTCCTCATTGTGATTTTATTCGCTATCTCCTCTTCTTCTGCTGCTTCTCGTTTCCCTGTTCCCACTCTGACTCATCGCCTTTTCCTTGTCATTCTCCGACTGGTTGCCTAATATCTCCTTCGTCTTCGTAATCCTATTTTCTTTCTTCTCTACCTACTCCTACTCATTTTCCTTCTTTTTATCTCCCTCCTACTCCTTCTGCTCCTCCACCTTCTCGTCTTTCTCCTCCTCCTCCTTCTTCTTCTACTGCTTCAACTTCTTATTTTCTTCCTCCTTCTCTTATGCATCATCCTTCTCCTCCTCCTCCTCCTCCTCCTCCTCCTCCTCCTCCTGTGCTTCCCCTTCCGTTTACGTTACCTCATACACCGTCCCCTTCTGGTTC
>JADBJO010000020.1:1313809-1318809 GCA_016801955.1 Conus betulinus
AAAGCTCGCCAGCTGTTTCTTTGTTACAGTCTCTGGTAATCTCCGGTCAATGAGAACGGCTTGTGATCACCACGAGACACGTGCTCCATGAAATGCATGGACTGTTGACGCTTTTCCGTAAAATATCAATCAAAAAACCGTGCGCGATGAAAGCGACCCCTGCCCAAATGAAAATTGCGTCCCTTCTCTCGGTCACTTCTAGTCGTTTGCGAACTTTCTTTCTTTCTTTCTTTCTTTTTTGTATTTTGTATAGTTGCATCAAAGACACAGGCCCCACGGAGCTCCAGAGTCTTTGCACATAAAGATTTCAACATTCTATCACTTATATGCTTGACCCTACATTCTGTCACTTTATACTTTATATACTTAACCCTATATTGGTACATACAACCCTGTAACGTTCGGTGGAAGTCCGCTCGACTCTTTTTCAACGTATCTTCCGGACAAACAGGGTGGAGAACAATGTCCTGCCCTGTCGTGGTTTGCCCTGCGCGCAGAGTAACGATCCCTTTAGCATCAGACTCGGTAGCAGTGCGGGTGTTGGTTACAGAGGTCGTGCTGGTGTCCCCACATCTGGACTGGGCTAGTTCTGCGCACTCCATTCGTCCCAAAACGACTGTAATCTCGGGAACAAAGCCTCCGCAACCTGGAACAAAGCCACAGCACCTTGGACACCGCCTTTGGTACCTACGAGACAAAACTTGATATTTAGAACAAAGCCTTTAAGAGAAGCCGTGTTTCAGTAACAAAGCTTCTTGCACCTGTAATGCATCTTTATCCTGGAACAAAGTGATCAGGTGTGAGGACTTTAATACATGGAACCCAGAACAAAGGCTCTTGTACAAACCTGGTATAAGGGAACAAAGCCTCTGATACTGGGCCAGAGCCTCTGGTATGTGGAACAAGGCCTCTGAAGCCTGTGGCAAAGCTTTCGATGCATGGAACAAAGCCTTTTCAAAAAAGCCCGGAGATAACAGGTTTGGTTGGCGGCTTGTATATCACACTCACAGTCATCGCAAAATTGATTCCCCCGTAGTTCAAAATGCGCTGCATGTATACGACAGTGATATTTTGCGTCTTTTCACAACATTATGTGATACTAGACGATTGAGAGTGGGAACTCGGGGTCATTTGACAAGTTTCGATCTGTGTCACAGTCTGTCACTGAAAGCCAGTGACGCGAACTGCTTTGAAAAGCGATGGAGCTCGGTCTACAATCGTTATTTACCAATGCTGTGATGTCAGATCTTTTTTTCGATCCATTTCAGTGTGGGGCTGTCGCTTGTGTCTGTCCCCCCACGAGTTCACACGGCCCCTGAAGGCGATGAGAACTTTGCGATGAAAAGCGGTTTGCTGAACCGAAACGGGTTCTCGTTTGTCGTGCAGGTTTCGTAGCTGGTTAAATTCAGCTCAATCGTGAACGGGTAGACTTGAACATATCAACGGTTTTGTGGGGTGGCTGGCAGGGTAAAGCGTGTCTTGTTTCCTTAACAGCTTTTGGGGAGAGCTGAATCGATTCCTGGATCGGCTCCCCCCCCCCCCCCCCTCCCTCCCTTACCCACCCCCCTCATCCTGCGCTTTTCTATCTGAACTGGACTTTTTTCCTTGGGGAGAGGAGGTGGTAGGGATTTGGGAGGGAGTGGAGATGGAAGAGGGAAGGTGGAGGGAGGGAAGGGAGGTGTAGGGAGAAGGAGTAGACTAGAAGCAGGGACGCGGATGCAGGTGGGATATTCGGTTGTTGTTTTTTCAATTTTCGATTTAACTTGTGTACTCTAGATGTGATGTTAGACCAGACGCCAGAGGAATGCGTGTGATGATTATGCGCGAGGTGTGTGTGTGTGTGTGTGTGTGTGTGTGTGTGTGTGTGTGTGTGTGTGTGTGTGTGTGTGTGTGTTTACAAGAGTTGTGCTTGGAGGTGGCCGTACGTGCGCGTGCTTTTTTTTTGCAGCATTTTTTTTTTCATTTTTTGTTATTATTATGTTTGTCTGAGCTTGTATGTAGAGCCTGTGCATACTTTGCTAACAACAAAAAGGCCTATAAAATCATAAAGAACGTAGTCGAAGAGATAAGGAAAAGTCGTTAAAGCAAATGCCTAACGAGATTTCTAACTAACAACTGCTTTCAGCCGTGGGGAAATTAGTAGACACAGTATATTTTGAAACGAAGCCGGATCCACATTTACATCTGAAGAGGAATTCAGTAGATGTTTGTTTGTTTCTTTTTTTTTTTCAGAATATAGTGACGTGTGATAGGAGTATGAGTCCGCAGAGATTATGCTGCATTCCATGCTACGTTTGGTTCTCTAAGCATTCAGCTTGTGTCTCTATACATCAGACTTGTTAGCATCCGCCCACGTCGAACATTTTTTATTGTTTGGCATTGTTTCCCACGGGAGGTAGGGCTCTGTAATTCATTTGATGACAGAGTTCCAACATGTTTTCACCGCTAGGCAGTATTTTTCATCCAAACACAGCGGAAAACTACATTGTGTTGTTTTATATGTATGTTTTAATCGTGTTTTGCTGTAATATATAACGAGTACGTCGCTGCTTGTAATTGCGCCTCTCTCTCTCTCTCTCTCTCTCTCTCTCTCTCTCTCTCTCTCTCTCTCTCTCTCTCTCTCTCTCTCTCTCTCCATTATTATATTGTTTCATTTTATGTCTTGACGTTTAACGTTATGTTTATATCATATTTATGGGCCTCGCATGTCCATGTCATGTACGGGACTGGTACACACACACACACACACACACACACACACACACACACACACACACACACACACACACACACCACACATAAAGTCACTCACAGCACGTGCGCGCGTATCGATTTAACACGACAGCTGTTTCAACCCAATACCTTCCACCCTCTTGTGTACACCTTTTGTCCTTCGACGTGGAAAAAAAATGTTAAAAGAAAGATTACCTTGTGTGTATGTATGTGAATGTACGCACGCCCACGTGTGTGTGTGTGTGTGTGTGTGTGTGTGTGTGTGTGTGTGTGTGTGTGTGTGTGTGTGTGTGTGCGAGTGTGTGTGTGTGTGTGCGTGCGTGTGTGTGTGTGTGTGTGTGTGTGTGTGTGTGTGTGTGTGTGTGTGTGTGTTGGTTGACGGATGTTGACGGGGTGTTTTGGGAGGTGAGAGGGAGGGGTGGCACAGAGAGAGAGAGAGAGAGAGAGAGAGAGAGGAGAGAGAGAGAGAGAGAGAGAGAGAGAGAGAGAGAGAATCAAAGTGAAAAATGTTTTAATGTCAGGCCTAGAGAGAAAGAGTTGTCCGCAAAGGCGCAGAAACCTGTGAAGGTAACAGAATTACTGCAGCTGAGCAGCGCAGGATGATCAGGAAGACCAGCGCCAACAGATTTCCAACTGCCGCCACCATCCCCTGTCCGTACTGTGATAGGTCTTTCCGTGCGCAGATCGGCCTGACCAGCCGTCTACGCACTCACCTCCCGATCCCCAGGATGACTAGATGGTCTTCGTCGTCTCGACGAGAGAAACAACAAACGAGAGAGAGGAGCGAGAGACGCACTCATGAGAGAGAGAGGGAGGGAGAGAGAGAGAGAGAGGAGAGAGAGAGAGAGAGAGGAGAGAGAGAGAGAGAGAGAGAAAGAATCCAAGTCAAAAAACATTTCATGTCAGGCCTCTGGCCTATTACACACGAGTGAATTATAATGGACACGGTGTTCACAATAGGAATGTTGTTTATACGGATAAAAACTCCATTCGAATTCCTAGCGCATGCACATGTTTAGTGAATACATTTCATTGTAATTACCAGAGAGAGAGAGAGAGAGAGAGAGAGTGTTAATATTTCAGTACCTTTTGTGTGTCAGCCAGGATGAGGAGAAACTTTAATTAAAATGTTCGGATGACTGTGTATTTTGTGTTGGGGAGATGGGGAGGGGAATACCCATAGCCATTGTCGTTCGAGCAGAAGGGGAGGGGGGGGGGGGGGAATATGAAAAGATGTGTGTGTGTGTGTGAGAGAGAGAGGGGGGGGGAGAGAAAGAATTCGCGTACCCACTGTTATTGTCGTTCAAGCACGACGGGGAAACGCGTGCGCGCGCGCATATCTGTGTGTGGTGTGTGTGTGTGTGTGTGTGAGAGAGAGAGAGAGAGAGAGAGAGAGAGAGAGAGAGAGAGAGAGAGAGAGAGAGAGAGAGAATGTTCGTGGATCCTAGTCAATCACTATAAGGAACAAATATCAAAAAACGTGAGGGGGCGCGCACGCACGTGTGCGTGAGAGAGAGAGAGAGAGAGAGAGAGAGAGAGAGGAGAGAGAGAGAGAGAGGAGAGAGAGAGAGAGAGAGATTATATTAATATTCGAAAGGGGGTCCTTACAAGGAAAGCCACGGTTCAGCGCTCTCACACCTGCCTGTAATCTAGTGAAGCCTTTTCCTTTTTTGCGGCCTTAAAGCTTTTTCCCGCCCTTACCATCATATCCTGCGCAAAAAATGCAGAACATTCAGCTGTCGACTTGGTCTTTGTTATGTTTTTTTTTTCAACATACTTGCTTGTTTTGTTTTCGTTGTTGTTGCGGTTGTTGTAGTGGTTGTTGTTGTGTACCCTAATAAACTGGGAGAGCGTATTGACATTGAAGCCTGGGTTACTAAAAATCTCTCCGTGAGCCTCCCTCCCCCATTCTCCTCCGAACTCCGCCCCCCCCCCCCCCCCCTCCCCCGCTCCCCTCGCCCTTTCCCTCCCCCAAACCCGGTTCCATTGAAAAAAAGAAAAAAAAGTGTGTGTGTGTGTGTGTGTGTGTGTGTGTGTGTGTGTGTGTGGTGTGTGCTCGCGCGCGTGCGTGCATTCGTTTGTGCATGCACGTTTCTTGTAGACAATATACATGGATTAATCTTAGCGAACGTCCACCAACCTCAAAACCTACACCATCTCTCCCACCGTTTTCCCCTTCTTCCCTGTCTTCCAGCCCCCCTCACTCATTAACTTCTTGTTGTTTGAATTACTTCACGGAAGGATGAAATTTTTTGCATCGAAGGGCG
>JADBJO010000020.1:1331309-1333809 GCA_016801955.1 Conus betulinus
CGCTTGATGCGCAGTGTGACTGCAAACTTTGCTGAATGTATGTTTGTTTGTTTGTTGTTGTTGATATTTGCTTGCTTGTTTGTTTGCCTGCTTGCTTGTTTTAAAAATATCGAGATCGAGCAAGACAATGATAAATACCTTGATTAGGTGTGATTTGAAATCCTGAATCTTACGCAAGACATTACGGTTTACCACAAAATTCTAATCCATGCACCCACAAACTCACATCTACACTCGATTCCACCCAAAAGACATGGGAGAGTTATTCTTCCCCAGTTATCTGATTCTACCTCTTCAGTTTTCCTCACCATCCTCCTCCCACACACACACACACACACACACACACACACACACACACACACACACACACACACACACACACTCACTCACTCACTCCACCCCATACTCAACCTGTTCCATAGTGCCTCCTTTTCTCTTTCTCCAATATTTATTCACAAAACCTCAAACACAGCTTGGGGAGAGTCTGGCAAAGCAAATACCTTTCGAGGCTTGTTTTCCGAAGGGGGGCAGAGGAAGAAGGCCGTGCCGACTTGCCAGGTCTTCGTTTCCCGAGCTCTGAGGGCGTTCGCACTGAAATGTCTCTGCTTTAAAGCCACTCCACTCTGTCTTCTTTTAGAGTGCAAGGTGCTCGAAATGGTAATGGTAATGTTGCGTATAGCCCAGCCGACAGCAAAGGGCCATATCAGGGCGGTCATCGCATTGAAGTTAATTCACAAGTCCTTTTTTTTTTTTAAAGTTCATTCACACAACTCTTTTAAAATATACCTTCCAAAAACACACCAGGAATTTCGTTAAAACTCTTTCCTCCTTAAAATCTTAGATCAAATGAAAAAATGTTAATCTCCCTCAGAAACAGCAAAGATCACATCAGGTGGGACATCGCTGAACAGGGTTTTCATGGAGTCTGCTGTAAAGTGTTTATGTCTCAAATCATTGCAAGTCCCAACACTCTAAAAGGATATGTCTCACTGTGAGTGGAACGTGACATGGAATGCACCACGCAGCTTCTTCGACTTTTTTTTTTTTTTTTTTTTTAAAGATAAGAATGGATGTGAAACAAGTGGCCTGTATGCAAACGGCACAAAACTGTTTCTTCTTTACGGCCGCTTCAGGAACATGGTAAGGTGCCCAAAAAGAACAGAAAGAACACTAATAGCGCTCAGAATGAGCGCCAGTGTCCGAGAGCGTTCTCAGTGTAGGCGTACTACTTGCTCGAAAAGAGCGCTAACAGCGCACGGACAGAATCGCGCCACGAAGCAGATGACGTCACTATGATTCATGGTGCATGGGAAGAATCAAAATGGCGGCATGAGACATCTGTAGGAAATATTTCCTTTTGTACCATCTAGCCCGTTAAGGACAGCGTTCAGTTTGGTGTGTACAGAAGATTTAAGTGGATGATCCTGAACAGGTCAATGTTGAATCAGACCGTGTTGTTTCAACTTTGCCTCTTGCTGTGAAGACATTTGTGTGTGTATGTGTGTGTGTGTGTGTTCGCGCTTTACACGATTCGCTAAAATTTGTCACCTTTCTTGTGATCGGTATTAGCCAGTAAAGCTGTCCACCTGCTGATACAGTGGTACTGACTGGTGCGGCCAGACGGCGTAGATGCGATCTAGTAGAATGGCTGTACGCCAAAAAAGAAAAAGAGAAAAGGAAGAAATAGAGAAAAGAAGAAGAAAGAAAGAAAGAAAAACGCTTAGCTGTCGTTTTTCCTTCTGAAGTTATGTAAAGAGCCAGTAACGATCCTTCAGAAGTGGTGTCGTACGTTTCCTGCCTCTCCCTCCTCTCTCTCTCTCTCTCTCTCTCTCTCTCTCTCTCTCTATCTATCTATCTATCTCTCTGTGCGTGCTGCGTACGTATGTGTGTGCGTGTGGGTGTGTGCATACGCGTGCGTGCGTGCGTATGTGTGAGTGTGCATGTGCGTGCATATGTGTGTGTGTGTGTGTGTGTGTGTGTGTTTCTACATGAGCCTGGCAACATCGTTCGAAACCTTTGCAGCATGAACTTGGTTGAAAAGAAGTAGGAGCAGATTTTGAGTTGGTTTTCCTTTGTCTTGTAGGGTGAATACAACGGCTACCGCACACACTCACTCACTCACTCACACACACACACACACACACACACACAGACGCACGCACGCACGCACGCAGAGAGAGTGAGAGGATCACAAAATGCTCAGAAGCACGCTGCCTTCGGTTATCAAGATGAGGTAAAAAAAAAAAAAAAAATGTCGTCAACGGCTGAGTTCACTCAGGAGTGAACGATGACTCTTTTTAAGTCTTCTTTTTTTTCTTTTTTTTAACCAATTTTGGCTGAGCCATGCTCTGTCCGAACCTGACCATCAACTCGGTTCCTGACCGTGCTGCATATCCCAGACTTCAGGAAGCACAGATCAGCCGCGGATTTTTTTCACAGAGAGAGAGAGAGAGAGAGAGTCCACACTTTCTTATGATGATGCGGCGTGAGCTTCAGCTCG
>JADBJO010000020.1:1343809-1346309 GCA_016801955.1 Conus betulinus
GCGTTATACATTAGTTTCATATTTTCTATTGAAGCAGTTACGCACCACAGAAAATTCCATTGTCTTCTGCAATACCACCTGTGAAATGTCAGTCCCCAAAACAAAGCAACACTGCTCATACCTCCCCATGAAACTTAATACACCGATTTTTTTTACAGGTAAGGGGAGGGGCGGGGGGGGGGGGGGGGGGGGGGGCGATAGTCACCACATGAACGAGACACAACAGATGGCAGACCAACAGTTAATCCCAAATCAACGCTCAGGATTGTGAGCAATACTGTGGAAGTTGGTCGTACGAAACATCGGACGTCGAAGAAATTGAAATTGGAGATAATGCGGAGGGAGTAAGGGAGAAGAGCAGTCACGAATGAGAAACATCAGTTATCTATCAACAACCCCAGCTACTTCTCATCATCATCAAAGCTCAGACAGTGGCAAGAAACTCGATGCATGGCTGAACAGCAGCAAGTCTTCAAAGAAGAAGCCTCACCCCCCACCCCACTCCCTCACTCAAGTATTCCAACGCTGAACTCCTACACTCTAACCGCCGCTCATCTTCCTCCTAGTTTTCAGCAAACGACCTTCACGTGAGTCATGGTGTGTAATCGTATGGATGTGTGTATGTGTGACCGCGCTGACTGCCGTTGGTACCGGGGGTTATCGTGATGTAAATACACTTATCATCCCCCCATTACCAGTACTGTGACGCTCAAACCGCAGCGATCCCCATCCTGAATGGAGCGTATGAACTGTGCTCACAATGAGTACCAATCAGAGATCGTGACTATTTAGGATGAAGGAAAAGAAAAACATGGCAGTTCCTGATAAGAACAGAAAGATTTTCTGTTGTGACTTCCAACCCTTTAAATACGTTTTTTTTGTTAAACAAGAATAAGTTGATCTTACAAACTGAATCAGAGAGTAGCATATTCAAACTTTTGTTTGTTTGTTTGAATTTATCCCTGTCTTTTCTTTCCTTATGTGAATGTTTGTGTTGGGCTAAGCAAATTTGTCGAGTTTTGTAAACTTCCATCCGATTGGTAGAAATCCACAGCACCTTTCACCTGCTGAATGGCCCGGCTGTGATAAATGACCACTTGACGGTTATCGTTAATTGCCGCCATGGCGGCGGCAAAGTGCGTATGAATCACTTTTGACATTTGTGACTATTTTGGCAAACAACCTGAGGCCTGTGTGCCGATTACCCTCTCGTCCTTCGCTTTGCTGAATGGAAAATGATAACACTGGGGGGGGGGGGGGGGGGGGGGGTAGAAGTTGATTTATGTCATTCATAACTCGCGGCTGAATCCTCAAGTTTATCGTTGTCATGTCATGTTGATTTTCGGCTCATAAACTGGAAAGCTGTTTGCTAACCTCCTTTTTTTTTTCTTTTTTTTTTTTTTGTGTATTTCTTCCTTCTTTTTTCTTTCTTTTCTTTTTAAAAAAAAAAAGATGAGCTTCGAGTGTGACCTGGCGAGCTTCCAACTATAAAGTAACCATTCATTTCTGTTCTGCACACAGCAGTTAGTAAACAGTTCTACTCATCATGTTTTATTTTTGAAGAAGGAAGATATGTCATCACTTGAAGTGTACTGCGGATTTTCGATGGTTAGATAAGAAGCCACAGTGGTTTGTCCATCACATGAATGACAATGTAACACCACTGACTTTCGTATTCAGAATTCCGGAAGTGAAATCATGCTCATTACCCTGAACGGAAGTTAGAGGTTACTCTGGCGGCAATAATCACATCCGCGAATCGCTTGGCAATATACATCCGTCATACGGTTGTTTCATTGTTCGACCGGACAATTTTTTTTTACCAGATCTGTTACGAGAAAAATACACTATTTTTGTACCAGTAAGCCAAACAGACTGAGAAAAGAAGAGTACTTTCTAACTCGCGGCTGAATCCTCAAGTTTATCGTTGTCATGTCATGTTGATTTTCGGCTCATAAGCTGGAAAGCTGTTTGCTAACCTCCTTTTTTTTTTCTTTTTTTTTTTTTTTTTTTTTTTTGTATTTCTTCCTTCTTTTTTCTTTTTTCTTTCTTTTCTTTTAAAAAAAAAGATGAGCTTCGAGTGTGACCTGGCGAGCTTCCAACTATAAAGTAACCATTCATTTCTGTTTTGCACACAGTAGTTAGTAAACAGTTCTACTCATCATGTTTTTATTTTTGAAGAAAGAAGATATGTCATCACTTGAAGTGTACTGCGGATTTTCGATGGTTAGATAAGAAGCCACAGTGGTTTGTCCATCACATGAATGACAATGTAACACCACTGACTTTCGTATTCGGAATTCCGGAAGTGAAATCATGCTCATTACCCTGAACGGAAGTTAGAGGTTACTCTGGCGGCAATAATCACATCCGCGAATCGCTTGGCAATATACATCCGTCATACGGTTGTTTCATTGTTCGACCGGACAATTTTTTACCAGATCTGTTACGAGAAATACACTATTTTTGTACCAGTAAGCCAAACAGACTGAGAAAAGAA
>JADBJO010000020.1:1366309-1398809 GCA_016801955.1 Conus betulinus
GTAGTAGTAGTAGTAGTAGTAGTAGTAGTTGTTGTTGTTGTTGTTGTTGTTGTTGTTGAAGTAGAGGTAGAAGTAGAGGTAGTAATATCATCATCATCATTATTATTATGATTATCATTATTATTATTATATCATTATCATTATGATGATGATGATTTGAGTTGTTATCATCATTGTTGCTGTTGCTGTTGTTGCAGCAGCTGCTGCTGCTGTTGCTGCTATTGTTTATAACACTGCCTGGCTCATGTAATTTGATGGGTCATTCGATGTAGGTGTTGTCTCGCTTTTCCAGGTTGTTTCTCTGTCTGTCCGTCTGTCTGCCCGTCAGTGACTTTTATTGGTCTGTCTCTTTCAAGACAAGACTTCTCTCTGTCTCTCTCTCTCTCTCTCTCTCTCTCTCTCTCTGTGTGTGTGTGTGTGTGTGTGTGTGTGTGTGTGTGTGTGTGTGTGTGCTCTCTCTCTCTGTGTGTGTCTCTCTCTATCTCTCTCTCTCTCTCTCTCTCTCTCTCTCTCTCAGACGGTGGGGTTATGTTACGTCTGACACCATCCCGTCAATGTCCTGCCCCCTAAATTCACAGTGACACAGCGACAGACATCTCGGTAAGAAACGGCCGTCGCTGGTGAAGCTGCAAGAGACAAACGAAGGGCCTAGGCACGTACGACAGCATTTGGCTGCTTCATGAAACGACGATAGTGCTCTCTCTCTCTCTCTCTCTCTCTCTCTCTCTCTCTCTCTCTCTCTCTCTCTCTCTCTCTCTCTCTCTCTCTCTCTCTCTTCCCCATTACTCTGCGTGTGTATGCATTGACGTCTTCGCTTTTCACCACTGAAAGAGGCCTGCTGTAATTGGATGCAAGTTATGCCGTAATTGCCAGTGTTTTTTCGACCCGGTTGTAAACACACACACACACACACACACACACACACACACACACCACACACACACACACACACACCACACACACACACACACACGCACGCACGCACGCACGCACGCACGCACACACAGAGCGCTCGGTGCACGCTCTCACGCACGTTTCGCATCTGTAAACTCTGTGTGAATAAATGATAACACATTCATCACTGACTTCACTTGTGAATAGGTATGCAAGCCACGCCACGCACGAGAGAGAGAGAGAGAGAGAGAGAGAGAGAGAGAGAGAGAGAGAGAGAGAGAGAGAGAGAGAGAGAGAGAGAGAGAGAGAGAAATAGATTTCGCCACTGGATAATTTTAAGCGCAAATCAGTTCAACATTTACTTTTTGCTAGCTCGACATGGGTTGTGTGCGCCGGTGTGAGTCAGTGTGTGAGAGCGTGCGAAATGAGAACCTGAGGTGGACAACACACACACACACACACACACACACACACACACACACACACACACACACACACACACACACTCTCTCTCTCTCTCTCTCTCTCTCACTCTCTCTCTCTCTCTCGGATGCAAACAATCAAGGCAGGAAAACATGCTTATTTATCAGGCACTTAACCCGATGTGGAGTGGTGAAAATGATGAAGATGATGATGATGATGATGATGATTTGGAATTTCATAAATGTCGTTGTTCAAAAGACCAATTGATTAACAGTTTTGGGAGATCATTGTTAGATTTGTGTTATTTGTTTGATCTGATTATATTGAATGGCTGTTGTGTTGATGACAAAGAAGGGGAATTCACTTTTATTTCCCCAAATGGGTGTAGTGTGATTGATTATTTTCTAGTCTCTTCTCAACTGAAGGAATCTTGCAATGTGAAAGTTGGGGACAAACTGTTTTCTTGGCACTTACCTGTAGAAATGAAATGGAAGAATGGGTTTAACGAAACAAAAAAAAACCAACTCAGCACTGCAGAGTAATGAAGAAAAGATTGTATGGATTGACGAAAATGAACAATTGTTTAAAAATGAATTAGAATCAAATGATTTTAGAAACATTATGGAAAGAATTTCTCAGAATTGTCATAACGTTGATTTATGTATTGAACTTTTTTGTGAATGCTTTGTGTGGTGCCGCAGCGTGCATGATGATGAAAAGGTTTATAACGTAAGGAAAAAGTGTGATGACTGGTTTGATATGGAATGTCGACAAAAACAACGTCTGGTCAAAAATCTGCTTCAGAGGTATAGGAGAGAGCTAAAACCGAGCCATATAAGACAGAGCGTAAAGGTGAGTACGTTAAAGAAAGAATAGAATACACTGATTTGAGGAAAAAGAAAAAGAAAGAATTTGATGAGATTAGATTACAAAGATTGAAAGAGTCAGCCAATGACCCAAAGCGTTTCTGGTCAGCAGCAGTAAGACAAGTAAACAGAAAGACAATGATAACCAATGATATCACATCTCAGCAATGGCATGATCATTTCTTTAATGTCTTTTAACCATTCTTGTAACACAGTGGAAGGCAGTGGAGTAGAAACACAAGAATTAGAAACAGAAATGACGGAAACAGATGAACCTTTATTCAACGAACCGATTACTACACAAGAAGTGATTGACGGCATAAAACATTTGAAAGGTGGGAAGAGTGCAGGGCCAGATAAAATTGTAGGGGAAATGCTGAAAAGTTCTAATCATTTAGTAATTGATGTTCTGACATTGATATTCAATAACGTGTTTTCGGAGCGGGTCATTTCCGGTTGAATGGGCTAAATCAATCATAGTTCCTATCCACAAAAAGGGAGATGTAAACACTCCTGATAACTACCGAGGTGTAGCACTGACAAGTGTTATCAGCAAAGTTTACACACACATTTTAAATGTGAGATTAAAACGTTGGGCAGACCGGGAAGAGAAAATCGTGGAGGAGCAAGCAGGATTTAGATCTGGGGTACAGCACAACTGATCATATATTTACGTTGTTTGCTCTTGTACAAAAATACATGCATAGAAATACAAAATTGTATGTCGCTTTTGTTGATTTCAGGAAAGCTTTTGATTCCGTAAATAGAAATATTTTATGGAATGTTCTTAGAAAAAACGGAGTCAATGGAAAGTTATATATGGCATTACGGGGAATGTACGATTCTGTCTTGGCATGCGTGCGTGAGAAATGTGTTTATTCTGATTTTTTTCAATTGTCCACGTGGAGTCAAGCAAGGTTGTCTTTTAAGCCCACAATTGTTTTCTTTTTTTATCAATGAGCTTGCTATAGAACTCTCAAGAAATGGTAAACATGGTATTCAGATTATTCCAGGTGCCGTGGAAATTTTTATGATGCTGTTTGCCGATGATGTAATTCTGTTGTCTAGTACAGCAATAGGTTTGCAAAACCAATTGAATGTTTTGAAACAGGAAGCTGATAAACTACAGTTGACAGTAAACCTTGATAAAACCAACATTATTGTGTTTCGTAAAGGTGGATATTTAGCTAGGAATGAAGTTTGGTGGTATGGTAGTTCTGAGGTTAAAGTGACCAATTCGTATAAATACTTAGGTATGTTTTTTACAACAAAATTAAGTTGGAATTTAAGTTTGTGTGAAACAAGTAGAAAAGGCAAAAAGGGAGTGATAGAAATTTTGAGAACATTAAGGAAATTAAATACTACTGATCCGACATATTTTGGAAGCTATTTGATACCCCAGATTGAACCGATTCTTACATATGGTGCTGAAATATGGGGACTGGAGAATAATCCAAACATAGAAAGAGTGCACACTTATGCAATCAAACGGTTTCTGAATATCCCAATTCATTCATCCAATAAAAATAGCATACGGTGAAACAGGAAGGTACCCTTTGTACATCAGATGTATTGTAAAGTGCGTTAGATACTGGTGTAAAAATAATACGATTACCAGAAGCTAGACTGAGCAGGCAAGCCTACGACACGATGCTGCAACAATGTGAGTCAGGAAATGTTAACTGGGCCTCTAAAATAAAGAAAGTGCTAACAGAGAATGGGTTTGGAATAGTGTGGTTGACCAGGGAGTCGGAAACGAAACCGTTTTTATGTCTGAATTCAAAGATAGACTAATTTCCTCGTATAAACAAAACTGGCACAGCCAATAGAAGAACATGATAGATATTCCTGGTTCCTGTCCTTCAAAAGTAATTTGGAGGCAGAAAAGTATTTATATGTAGTATCTAATCGGTGGCAAAGAGGTATCCTTGCAAGATTTAGAAATAGAACACTGGGATTAAATGCTAATAAAAGATGGTATCTAGATAATGATGCTGTTGATGATTCATGTCCATTGTGTAATGATATTGCAATTAGAGAAGACGAGTTACATTTTTTGTTCAACTGTCCTGCTTATGAGAACATTAGAAAAAAATCAAGACTATTTGCTCATAACACAGTCAAGAGTCGAAACCTTAACAGTATTTTGCAAACAAATGATGAAACATTGTTAAAGATGCTGGCAAATATGTAACAGAAGCTGTAGATACGCGGAAGAAAATTGTGAATGAATAAAAGTTCAGAACACTGAGGGGATATCAATTATATTTCTCTTTTAAGGTGTAGAAAAACTTATTTGACCTTAAAGCTTGATGGTTCAAGTGAACGGTTTTTCATAATATCAGTCAAGATGACTTATTTGTACAGAAAAATATGTGTGAATGGGGAGAAAGGGAGGATAAGGATATAAATGCGTGCGTGCAAGTCGATGGAAGATAGGATGGATCAGAATGTGTGTGTAAAGGGAATGGTTGCTGTGTGAGAATGATTTGGTACCAGATATTACACAAGAAATGCAAATGAGTGATGAAAATGGAAATAATTTCTTATTTTGCTTAGTTGTATAGACATCTAATTTGCAGTTTTTTTTTTTGTTTCGTTTTCTTCAATGCAAAAAAAAGACATTGTACCCCCTTGACAAAAAGGCTATCAGCCAATGTCAATAAAAGATGTCAGTGTCAGTGTCAGTGAGAGAGAGAGAGAGAGAGAGAGAGAGAGAGAGAGCTTTCAAGGTAAAATGAGCGAGCACTTCACTCGTGCAACACACGTAGTTATTGACTTTCATTCATTGCCGGGGATAACTGCTTTCATCGGAGTCGCGGTTGCATGAATAGCTTATAGAAGCCAACTATTTTGCGACAGACTTGCAAAGAGAACGCACACTTCATATTACCCATTACCTGTGTGCGATTTTCAATGGAGGAATTCCTTCTGTGACGTCAGGATTCGTCTCTTGCACCTTTCGTAGTGACGACAAAGAGTGGAATTTGTTGCCAAAGTAGAACGGAGTTGATTGGCTCCTTAACGTCTCCGGTATTTGGGGGAATACCCGACTGAAGGAAGGAAAGAGCAAAACAAGTAAACGAACGATTTGCCGTAGTTAGAATCGTACAGTGTCTCGATAATGTTGTCGAAGTATCTGAGCAGACAGTGTATGTATATATGCTGCCTGGCATCCTGAGAAATAGGAAAAACATTGTAACCGAAACGCATACACATATCGACCAATCAAAGACTGGCTTACAAGAGAGCATTTGTATTTGCATAAAGATTACGCCTTTCCAAATAGGGGCATGTTGACTTTGAGTCAGTGCGGGTTGTTTCACACAGAGAAGCGAAATCGAATCGAGTACGGGACGTAACACCATTGTTTACGTGTATAAGTGTTATTTTCCTTCTCTACTTAGTGCTTGCACCCGCATGAGACTGTACAAGCTGTGCAAGGAGTATCGTATTCATATCGCGGACCATATTTTTGCCGCCCGCTCTGCTCGTACGGGCGGTGACCCACATAGTTCTTACGAGCACGAGAGCACAGTCTGAAACTCAGTCGATCTAACAGCGTGGCGAGTTGTCGATCATAAGTTTCTGTTATGCGATCTCTGTTTCGTACAAGTTAACCATATATCTTAGATTTGTTGATTCTGTCCATCTGTAAGCTACCACAACAGTTAACTAGCTTGGTGAAGCTGTTTTTCGTGTTCAACGGAAACCGCAGATTCGGCCCTCTCCGTAACTTCGAGTGCAACTTCCTACCACTGTGAAACTTCCATCATGCCAAGAGGTGTGGATTGCGTATTTTCGGAGGAGAGGCATATCCCAACATCGTGTTCTTCCGGAGAAGTGCAGTGCAAGTCTTGAGTTTTAGAAAAAAACAGGATCAAACGTTTTTCGAAAAGTGTCGTCCAGTGAATGTGTCTGTGTGAGACTGAATCAAGGTTATTTTCCGTAGCAGATTTTCGCTTTGGTAGGAGGAGTGCACTGTGTAGCAGACGAACGGAGTTGTCGACGTTCATTCATTGCCTGGAATAATGGCTTTCATCGGAGACGCGGGCGTGTGGATGGTTCCTGGGAACTGACCAATTTTTGTGACAGACTTACAGGAAGAATGCACACTACGTGTAAAGGGTGATCTTCATGTTGGAGGTGTTATGTTGAACCTCGTTCAAACTTTGGGTAAGTTAGCGATCTAGAGTTTCCTTTACATAGGCCAGGTAACCTCAGCTGCTAGCAGCACATAATATGTGAGGCAGTGCTTGTTGTGGTATCCTTATCACATGAGATGGGCATTACGCATCAAATATTAAGTGTTGAAGTCTTGTACTACAGCTCATCACAGTACTGTAAACCAAGTTGTACAAAGTGTATGCACATTGAACAAAGTCCAAGTTAATATTGTAAATCGCTTGTCACAACTCAGAGCAAAAAAATACTGATTGAAGTAAGGATATGAACAAGACATCAGCTTGCTTTTTTAAAACCAAGTATGTGGTTATATACTTTATTTTTATTTTATTTCTTTTATTTTATTTTACTTTTTTTTTTATTTTTTTTTTTTTTGTTTTTTTTTTTTTTTTGTTTTTCCTTTTTTTTTTTCCTTTTTTTTTTTGATTTTTTGGTTAGGCTCCCTTCCCACAGCTGGGTCTTTTTGTGCCTTTTAAACAAACTGATTATTAATGTGATGTGGGCAGCAGATCTGCAAATGTAAGAAAGCCAAGTTGTACAGAATCCATATTTGTGTAGGGACTGCCAGCTTGGTATAAGGTGCTGTAGTAATGGTACTCGGCTTGGTATATGGTGCTATATTAAGTAAGTACTGGCAGTCAAAAGACTCAAAAAGTTAAACAGTTCTTTACACTTTGACTAGAAGGTTGAAAGATTTATTTAGAACTAGAAGGAAATGTACAACTACTACTACTACTACTGCTACTACTACTACTTACACACCACACACACACACCACACACACACACACATGTACACACAAGCGTGCGTTGTGCACACACACATACACAAGCACACACATGTCTATATGATCAGGCAAAAAACCCACACATGCATAGTTACAGACATGGGTCATGGGTGTGCTCAACATCCAGCCACAGAACCACCAACCCTCCCCCCATACAATCTAGCATAATTTTACAGCACAAACACATACACAGGAGCATACATTGTAAACATGTACAAACCTTATACATCAAATCATGCTTTTCAGCTTGTAGTGCACTGGTGTGTACATAAATGGTTTTGTGTAGTATAGTGTATTAGGGAAGAGGCAATCACAAATAATTTCACAAGACTGCAAAACACACCACACACAACACATTGCATACACACATTCACTCACACACAACACAACACACTGACACAGACAGACAGACAGACAGACAGACAGACAGACAGACAGACAGACAGACACACACACACACACACACACCACACACACACACAACAAACACACACACACAACAACATGGTTTTGATGAGAGAGAGATTAAGTGGTGAAGGAAGGGGTTGGTAGAATTTATTTAGAGACTTTCCTTTCCCTGACATGGTCAATTGGCAGGCAGCCATGTGTATGTGCTTGGGAGTAAAACAGTCATGCAGGAACTGCCTGGACCAGGTTATTGACTCCACTGAGGTCCATGCTGACTTGCATAACATGGCAAAAAAACTTTGGTGGCCAGCAGCACCACAAGAGCAGCCTGTTTTTTTCAGCATTTGCATGTGACGTTTTCGTGCACTGTCTTTGAACATGTCTTCTCCCTTTTGTGTTCATTTTTGTTTCTTGTTCTCCTTTCATTGGTTAACTCTTCTGCCTTCCCCCCCTCTTTCTTTCTGTCTGTCCTTTTTCCTCCTTTTTCCTTCTTCCCCCCTTTTTCCGCCCTTTTCTCTCCTCCCTTCCGCCCCTCTTTTCTCCCCTCCCCCCTTTCTTCCCCCCTCCCCTTCTGGTCTGATTTTTTCTTTCTGTGTTTCGGGTCCTTCTTCCCTCTTCTTCCCTTTCTCTCATTCCCCCCTTCAACCTTTTGTTTTTTTTTTTGGCCATTCATTTATTTTGTAGATAAATGTATTGGTATGTGTATGAAATGATTTAAACTGAATTGGACATATAGATGGATCCTGTCCGTAGTGATGTATAAGTCCAAAGGAGAAAAATATCTTTGTTCATTTTGGAAGAGATATAGAAGGCTATCACATACAGATCTGTATCTTTTTTTCATTCATTTAGCATTTCACATTCAGATTTTTTGGGGTTTTTTTTCTCCTTCTTCTTTTTCTCTTCTTCTTCTGTAGACTGACCACAGTTATTCTGTCATTTTGGGGAGGGCCCAGAACGCTTTTAGTTTTCAGTGATTTGGGAGGGGAGGCCAGTATCACTATCAGTGTCAGGTGCTAAGCGCTGCAGTGAGCTTGAAAGTGCCAAGTCAGGAAAGGAACTCGTGTCCATTACTGGCTACATGGTAATGCTAAACTGCATCCTCAACTAGTGGCACCCACAGAGACAAAAATCTTGGAAATTGTAAAGCTTACGTATGCTGCATTCCACTGTGTCAGGAAGGTTCTCATGATAAGTCTTTGGAGCGCAAGGAATAGCATAATGTCACAATCATTACACCAAATCATACAGATACTGTGAAACAGCTACTTTGAAAGTGCGCGCTAAAAGTTCTTCACAATCCCAGTACTGCTAGTAGTACTTAGTAGGTTTGGACAACGTGGTGAGTGGTAAAAAAAAAAAAAAAATCTGCAGTGACTGGAAATTTTCAACAGCATCAGTTTTGTTTCAGGATTAAAGCTAAATATTACAGCTGAATCACTCAGCCCCCTGGCTATAAAAACAAAAAAAGAGTAATTACAGTCCGGAGGTCCTTGACACTTAAGTGTCAGTGGTCGTAGCCTCAATGACTTACTGGGAGAATGTTCCACTTCCAGTCTCTGATGGTTTTATGACAGGAATGAAAACTGCTGATGTGGTACTGGGTTCTGCAGTGCGGCTGTGGGAACTGTTGACTGTGTACTTGTCATTGATGTGGTGCTAGTGGTTTTGGACTCTTTGAGCTTGCTCTTTATGTTTGGCAGCAGTGTTCAATGGCATTGATTGTGCTGCATCTTGTAAAGCATGGGACAGCGAGCTGTCTCTCTTGCGTATGTGGTTTGTGGAGAGGACCAATTTAGGTTCTGGAACATGGCAGTTTAGAACATTCTTAGACTGGGAGTTGTGACGTTCTGTGAACCATTTGTGGATTTTTTGGTCCTTTGCTTATATCCCCAGCAGGACTTATCTATGGTGACAGCACTGTCAGTGGATTATGATGTCATATCTTTTGCTAATTTTCCATGTATGCAGTCTGACTTCCTACATTGGTTTTTGCCCCCAGTCATTCTCGACACTGTCCTCCATGCTCTGTTGCTATGTCGGTGTTGTTTTTAAGCTCTTGAGGTATGATGTGGTACTTTGGTAATTTTTTCCATTCCATTGTTTCTTGGCAAGGTATGAAATCTAATGATTGATGAACAAGCTGTAGGTTGTCCCTGTCCCAACCATGATTCTCTACATCTAGGCAGGCAGGTTTTCCATTTTCTCAACTTTTGTTCTGTGTTCTGTTGACAGAAGACAAGGAAGAGAATAAGATCTGGGGTTGATGGAAGATTCACTTCGGTGACATGACTGAGCCATGTGTGAGCAATGCTGTCTGCACTGACCATTTCCTGGAAATATTCATAAAAACTAAAAACCTTAGAGAGAGCTCTGTATTTAATTTTTAGTCTGAGTGAAGTGGTTGTCGACTTGAACACTGTTACTGGCTTGGCATGAAGCTGGGCATGGTTAGAATAATCATGTTGACTCTATTATCTATAGACAAAGTCATTTTTCGACATGTGATAGTAAAGTCTGGTAGTAAGTTTCAGGATTGCCTTGTTGAATCTCATTCACCTTTGAGCTCAGTTGTTTGTATAACTTTGCCATATTTGCCACTGCGTCACTTGAGTCTGCAGTCCAGTGAGGTCTCTCCAGGTCTAATAGTGTACATACAAACGTCTCAAAAATTAAAAAATTCAAGTAAAAAAATCTTAGTAACCTAAATGGAAAAAAAAATTCAAGTAAAAAATATGTCAGTAACCTAAAATGGACAGAGGGTTGAGGGGGGAAGTGTGTGTGTGTGTGGTGTGTGTGTGTGTGTGTGTGGGTGTGTGTGTGTGTGTCACTGTGTATGAGTGTGTGTTGAGTGGTGTGTGTGTGTGTGTGTGTGTGTGTGTGGTGTGTGTGTGTGTGTGTGTGTACATACGTGTGTGTACATACGTGTGGTGTACATACGTGTGTGTACATACGTGTGTGTACATACGTGTGTGTGTGTGTGTGTGTACATACGCGCTCGCGCGTGTGTGTGTGTGTGTACATACGTGTGTGTGTGTGTGTGTGTGTGTGTGTGTGTGTGTGTGTGAAATGTCAGAAATGTCAGGATGGACCAAAGGTGTGGTCATGATCTGCAATGAAGAAAATGGTTTTTCATCAACATTTTGACGGTAGAAGGTGTTCCATAATTTTAAACTAAAAGACTGTTTTGGCTGAAATTTCCCAAGCACTATTATTGAATTAGGTTTTTCTTTTTGATTTCGATTCATGTAGCCTGTTGGGCAAAGGAAAAAAAAGAAAAAAAAAAAGGTTATACCTTTTGAGATCTTAGGCAAGTGAAATTTTTTGGTTGTTTGTAAAAAAATTCAAAGTCCTCCAATCTTGCGATAATGCCTTTTTTTTTTTTTTTTTTTTTTTTTTTTTTTTTTTTTTAAATTGAGATCTGCAAATCTTTGATGGAAACATTGTACAAGATACAGAGAGGGCTGAGAAACTTGAGGGTAATCACTTCTAAAGAGACAGTTGTGAGGTTAGGTATCGTCCTGACTCCAAATTAAAGGATAACAGCCTTTTTCCTGAAGTGCTGCTGCAGTTCTCTTGTTGGTGTCATTGGTGATTGAATGCTGACTCCTACTCCTAGTAACGGGGTAGTCCATGAGAAATGAAATCTGGACTTTGTGGTATGACCTCCTCTAACTGGCATTGTGTCTCCCATTTTTTTGTCATCCTCATCACATTTCATCTCTTGGGTGCAAGAAGCCACATGCGCCCAAGGATGTACTTTTATCTGTTCTTATGCAATGTGTGTGTGTGTGTGTGTGTGTGTGTGTTGTGTGTGTATGTGTGTGTGTGTGTGTGTGTGTGTGTGTGTGTGTGTGTGTGTGTTTCTGTAAAATGATTTGTTCAACTGTTGGTTTTAGAATTGATCATGTGTGTGTGTGTGTGTGTGTGTGTGTGTGTGTGGTGTGAGTGTGTGTGTGTGTGTGTGTGTGTGTTGTGTGTGTGGGTGTGTGTGTGTGTGTGAGAGAGAGAGAGAGAGAGAGAGAGAGAGAGAGAGAGAGAAGGAGAGAGAGAGAGAGATGCTACAGGTCTCTTTGTTAACTTCATTGTGCATTATGGCTGCATTGAAGAGGGCCCTTTAATTTTGAATGTTTTTGTTCTGATGGTTTTTTGTAAGCTGACATGGCAGAGATTACTACCATATCTGTAGAACTAGAAGAGTTTTATTATCAGTGAGTGATCTATTCTGAATTTTGGTGCTGCTACCAGTGCAGTTGATGATGTTGTCAGTGTCCTCTTCACCAGGCATTTTTGTCTAGGGCAGGGTCCCTTAAACTGGTGAAATGTTGTTGATCCCCACAAAGGAGCCTCAGACCTAATAAAATCAAAATGTCTGTAATACAGCTTCAGCAGATCTTATGATCTTTTTTATTTGCTATAAGAAGATCCACATTGCTTTTGGTGTAGGGGATCCAGGATGGATGATGCATGAACTTCCTGGATAAGTGGAAACCTTTTGATTGCCATCAGGTCTTTCCAGTTGCACACCCTTGAATTCACATACTGTGTGCCAAATCTATCATGGGTTTTTTGATTTTTAAGTGTCTGCTCAATGTCGTTAGTCCTTGTCCTCCCAAAATGAAAACTTTGAAAGAGTATGCGTCTGTCAAAATTCAGTATGGTCTGTCAGTGGTAGTTCTAGATTTGTGTATCTAGGTTTTTCTGCATAAATTATATCAAAAGAGCTTCCTTTTTGTTTGTTTTTCTTTTTTTTTCCCCCCAGCTGTTTAGAGATCTATCCTCTTTCTGTGCTCCAGCAGGTTGGACTTACAGATACTGAAATATTTTTGGTACTAGTGTTGTTTTTTTTTTGTTTTGAATGCATTCTTTGCCCACCTCTTTTGGTATGCCCTTTTTTTTTTAAATTCTTGTTTTTTTTTTTTTCTTTTTTTTTTTTTTTTTCCTTTCAAATCCAGATTTATGTTCCTTAGTTTGCACCTAATAACTTCGTGATGCAAGGGAGACAAGTCTGGAGAAAAAATCCATGAAGATGGTTTTCTTATATTGAGAAAATCAACAAGTCAACTGTGTCAGACCCCCTCTATCAGGGGAGGACAATGGCAATGGATTACCACTTGCAGAGAATGGTCAGACAGCTGGACAGTGGTAGACCAACATCTCAAGTTCAAATGTCCCAGAGATATCCCACCCTAACACAAACCACTTTTACATTGTTTTACTTCTTACTCAACATTTTTCTCTAGTCCAGCCATACTCCTACTCTAACCCTACTTTAGACTTTGGACCCTTCACACTACGGTTTATAACCTTAACCTTTTATATCTAGTCATACTTCTCACCTTTAGTCTACCTACAGTTCTAGGAGGTGAGCTGTTATTCACCATTTAATTTTAAGGGATCAACATTTATTTTCATCTGAAGTAGAATTTCATGCAATGCTCACTGATGTCTGTCAGTTATGTCATGATGCATGAAATACTGGTGTTTGCTGAATTTATTTTCTGAAATTCCGTTTGTTGGTATGAAAAAAATTGTGTACCCACTATACAGTTAATGAAACTTACTCCTGTGAGTTAAAAAATCATTTGACCATTGTACCAGTGATCAGCTTATCCAACCAGTTAAATAGAAGTGTCCCTGCTCCAGCCCCAGCCTCACAAACACATACACATCAATACCCAGTGCATGCATACACACACACACACACACACACACACACACACACACAAACTTAAAATTACAAACAAGCACAAAGGTCACGCACACATTTTGAAAATTAACTGATAGTGTATTAACAAATTTCCTTTTTCCAGGGATCCCCCTTCGCTCTCCTCCCCCTTCCTGAACACCCCCCCCCCCCCCACACACACACACACACACACACACACCATTCCCCCACTGTGTGGCTTGTTACTTTGCAACACAGGAATAGAATCAAAGAAAAAAGACAGCTGGTTTAACCATGTACACTCCCTGTACATAGTTGGTGAGTGGATGTGGGACTGGGAGCAGTGGGAGTGAAGTCAGGTGGTGGTGGATGCCCACTGTAGACATTCCTGGGCAGATTGTGTGATGCAATGCCCCTGTGGAGTGGCCTGGACCACTGCCCATTAGCCAGCCAGAATGTCACCAACTCTCAGTCAATGTCACACTCACAGCAGCAGTCATTTGTTGCCCCCCTGGCCACAATGCTTGACCATTATCTTCTTCTCCCATGGATGGTGTGAATGGAGAGGGAGAGAGGGGAGGGGGGGGGGGGGGGGGGGAAGAGAGAGAGAGAGAGAGAGAGAGAGAGAGAGAGAGAGAGAGATCTTGTGTGTGTGTGTGTATGTGTATTTATGGGTTTATGTGTATGTGTTTGCTTTTGTGTGTGTTGTATGTGTGTGTGCATGTGTGTGTGTGCGCACGCGCATGTGTGTGTGTGTGTGTGTGTGTGTGTGTGTGTGTGTGTGTGTGTGTGTGTGTGTGTATTAAGAGTTGAGTATCACATACTAGTATGGAACGTATTTTCAGTTAAAATTGTATGAATTTTATGTATACCATCACAGAACATTATAAATAAAGTGACCACTTAGTGATGATTGTAAAATTTTTTGCAGTCATTTTGAAAAAAAAAAGATGATACAATACTGTGCACAGCAAAGACTGTGGGCCTGTGGAATAGCTTTCATGAATGATAACAGCTCTGAATTCTCATCATATCACTGCCCATGTGAGCATGAATGTTTTATACTTTCTATAGTACAATATGTACAACAGTTATTGAATCAACAGCATGATTGTGGTTTGTCTGTTTGTTTTTTTTTGTTTCTTTCAGTGATTTTTGTATAATAAATTTTGCAGTGGTACAGATTTGTCACTTCTGGTGATGGAGTGTAATGTGTACATTAATAAAACCTGAAAATGTATGATAAACAGGGATATTAAAACAAGGTACCGCACTACTGGCACTGCTGGCACTGCCGTAAAACAAAAGAAAAAAAAAACATTACTTCTTGCAATTTTCATTCTCAAACCTAGTATCACTATAGAACCTGACTGTGTGTGCCCTGACAAAGCCTTAGAAAAGACGGGAAGACTGTTCCAGACAACTTGCGTTCTACCCAGGGGCTGTAAGGTAAAGAAAGTTTGTTTGTCATTGCTCTCAATCATGCCTGACAGGCTTTGGGGGTAGGCTACAGACGGCCTTGTCAACCACACTGGCAGCAAATCGCTGTTGGGGAAATCGATCGCTCAGGTTCAGTGTTTTACTGTTTTGATAGCGGCAGATGAGAGTGAAGTGGGGTTTTATTCTTAGGGGTGTACGGGTTGGGGTAGAGACTTTTTTCAGAAGTTCTAGAAATTCGGGCAGTGTGATAAAGAGGTTGAGTTGTTTGTGTGTGGGTGTGAGAATGTGTGTAACTAGAGAGAGAGAGAGAGAGGGAGAGAGAGCTATATATACTATAGAGAGAGAAAGTATGTGTACATGTGTGTGTGTGTGTGTGTGTGTGTGTGTGTGTGAGAGTGACAAACTGTACTTTGTGTATGCCTGTGTTAATGACAAATTGATGTGCTTGTGTTCCATTTAGAACTAACATGCTGATCACTTTATGATAAACTTATACGGGAGTACAATCTTGAAGAAGAAACTTTTTTGCCCATGGAAGAGTCATAACAAAATAAAACTGTTCAAGTTTCTCAGAGTTCTCTCCAGCTGTTGTCACATGCTTATTTGTTTGCTGAAATCGTGAGATATGCTGGCAAATCTGTGTTCTGAGAGCTGAGCTGCACTGGCAAATGTGTTCCTCGAAGGGATTTCTTTTGATGTGAAAAGATGTAAAAGTCAAAGGGAGCAAGATCAGGCGAGTACTTGGAGTTGGCAGGGTGTGGCAAAGTGGCAGTGTCTTTGGTGCAAGATTCTTAGCCTATCGTCAAAAGATACATCTGGGCGGGCGTGTTTGCTTGCATGTCCTGGTCAAGAATCTATCTGTGCAAGCTCCTTTCATATCAGATAGGACAGAGTCTTGATGGAACTTTGCTTTTGATTGCCTCACCTTTTTTTTCATGTTCTCTGCAGCAGGATTCCTTTGAGCTGAATGAAACAGATTGCGTGGTCCATAGAACTTTTTGAGGCAGAGTATGGAATGTTTAGAGGCAGAGTGGTAGCAGTGAGCGTTTTGAGGAAGATTTCCAACTTCTGAATCAACATCTAGTTCCAATGCAATTTCCTAGGCAGTACCAAAAAGTGATATCACCTGTGACAGTTTTGTCAAGGTGTTTTGACTTTTTGAGTTGTGATTCTTGTAGTATTTGATTTTGAGTACTCTTGGATCAAAACGAGGGAGGGGAGGGGGATGAGGGTGAGGGAGGAGGATCCATCAGAAGAAGACACTTTTGTATAACATAGCCACTTGCTCACTGAAGTCATTGTCTTAAAATCAGTGATGAAATGATGTCTAAGGAATCAGCTATGTCTGCAACTAGTGCAAGGGAGTGTTTTGAATCTTCATCTCCCATAGCCTTTATACTGGCCACATGTTTGCAGTAGCAGTCTGTTTTTTTTTTCTTGCTTCTTTTCTCTGTTCTCTTCAATATATTGACTGCTTGAGAAACATTTCACATACCACAGTACCTGTATGATGTTGCTTTTGAAGGTATACTTGTTTAGTCGGACATTATTTTGTCATATGCCAGGCTCATGGTATCAGCTTACATAGTGATCATTTGTAGAGGTTGTTGTCTCTGCCATTTGTATTGATGATGGACTGTGCCATCAGTCACAAAAAAGTTTTTGTCCTTGCACAAGAAGATTAGTGAAGACTTGTACGTTTTTTCATCACAGAAGGGCTGAAATTTGACTTTATTCAGTCACATTGTAGGCTTGTGGTTAGGCCATGGTGATACAGCTTTTTGTCTCATTATTATCATGAATGTATGCTCATACTATAGTCATGGTGTGATATTAACTAATTAAGTCGTGTGCAGTATCATTTTAGGCCAGGTAGGCTTTACGGTCAATTGCCTAAGCAATCAGTTTAATAATGCATTGGACTAAAACTGATGTGCACAACATAATTGCCATGTATAGTGCCCTTACAGAAAAGATCATGTTTCCTCAATATAATAAATCAGAAAAAAAAAACCCGTATACGTTGGCCCTGCAACTAAGCAAGCATTGTCATTAGTAGAGGGCTTAGTACAGTATTAGTAGGTTGTGTCCAGTGTATGTTTGATCAGAGCAGGCACCACTGAAACACCACTTTAAGTGACTGGACAGCAGTGCAGTATCTCCTGGTGGGCTGACTCATGATGACTTGACATTGACTGCTCCCTGTGGATTCCTTGTGCTACTGTATGGACCTATGGACCGGGCTGTGCCGGTGGACTAGAGATCAGAATGAATGGCCAGGGTGCAGTGCCTCTGAGGTGGCACACAAGATGGGACAGAAAAAAAAAAAAGTAATGAGTGTTTTTCTGCAGTCACTATTTGGCAAAATAGATTTAGCTGGTCAAGGTTTTCATGGATGTGTTTAATAAAAACAGATATTGGAGGAAATACAGGTGGCTTGTGTAATTCCAAAGTGGACGAGTCTATCATAGTGATAATAGCCATGAAAAGGTTTTTTTTTTTTTTTTTTCAGTCACAGTCATATTCCCTCTCTTCATACATTAAAAGGTCCCCCATCCCTTGTGCACCTGTATCCTCCTCTAGAATAATCTACTGTCTTTATCAGTCTCCTGTGAAGTTAAATGCTGTTAACTATTACAATGACACACACACATGTGTACTAGTGGTTGATCAGTTAACCTGATTTTTTTGTTCAAATATGATTAATTCAATATTAATTCTGTTAAAAAAAATCTTAAATAAATGTCAGCGAAAATCAAGTTAAGGTTGGCAATGCAGAACAAAGGTTATTGTCACTGAATCTGCCACTAGAGGCACAAAGTGTTGAGAAGACAACGGGCTTCTCTCTCTCTGTCTCTCTTTCTGTGTGTGTGTGTGTGTGTGTGTGTGCGCGCGCGCGCGCGCGTGCGTGCGTGCGTGCGTGTATGTGTGTGTGTGTGTGTGTGTGTGCGTGCGTGAGAGAGAGAGAGAGAGAGAGAGAGAGAGAGAGAGAGAGAGAGAGAGAGAGAGTTCGTAATGTCAGGTGATTCATAGGAATTATTATTATGTTTAAGTTTATAAACATTGCCATGTTTTAAAAGCAAACAAACCTATAGATACCAGTAATAGAGAAGGGCCAGGTTGTAGTGGGTCCCAAAGTCAGGAGATTGATTCCCCACACAAGATAGATCTCGACTCAAAAGTTAGCATCTGTGCACCCCCCCCCCCCCCCCCCACACACACACACACACACTCCCATACTCCTCCCTCCCGATCCATCCCCAGAAAGGAAAACCATTGTGTGTCATTGGAAATGGACGATACAAAAACATACACATCATTGGTACAACAACAGAATTTTCAGTTGGTAGCCTAGCAAAAGCATTAGACTGCTACATAGCTGTGAAAGAAAAATTGGAAACAATGTTGATAGTAGGTAGCTATCTCATTGCAAGCCAGGCATGTGTGGCGGGAGGGGGGTGGGATGGGATACGGGGGGTGGGGGGTGGGGTGGGGGGGGGGAGTGTGGGGGATCAGATGAGGGTGTGTGTGCTTGTGGAGGGGTGAAGGGAGTAGGGGCGGTTGGCGTGTGTCTGTGTGGACCAACGAAAACTTCTCTGTCAATCCGAGCAGTGATCGGTGGCAGCATTTTTCCCCCCGGTATTTTACGCTCAAGATTACAAACACCAAGAAGGCGTTTTTACCGGCTTTGGTCGTTTAGCGCTCTTTCTGGTGTTGTGCATGGGGGGAGCCTGAACGCTCAAAATATCGTTATGTCAGGATGATGAGGGGAGAGGGAGAGGAAGACGTGAGAGTAGGGGGAGGGTGGAGGCAGACTCGGTGTCAGTGGCAGAGGAGTATTGGCTCAGTGCCAAAGACTCTCAGACCTGTCTTGTGGTTACAGGCGTTTGCTTCAGTCCTTTTTGTGCCGTGGAGGCAGTGTGTTCATGATTTAACCGTAAATTCTTGCATTGCGAGCGCGCGCGCGCGCGCGCGCGCGCGCGCGCGCGCGCGTGTGTGTGTGTGTGTGTGTGTGTGTGTGTGAGCGTGCGCGTGCACGCACGCGATTAAATATGAAATGATAGAGCGCTTGTTTGTTTGCATTTATTCCATAGCCTGTGCACATGTGTGGGCTTTGTGTGTGTGTGTGTGTGTGTGTGTGTGTGTGTGTGTGTGTGTGTGTTGATAGTTGTGTGGAGTTATTTGTATGTTTGTCTGGCAGTGCTTGCGTGTGTTTGTGCCCAAGTGTGTGCGTATGTACGTACGGTGGTCACGCGTAGGTTTGTGTGTGTGTGTGTGTGTGTGTGTGTGTGTGTGTGTGTTTGAATGAGAGGTTAAGAGTTGTTGACGATGGATGGTTCGTAATGATTATTATTATTACTGAACTTTTATATGTTTCCTGAGAGAGAGAGAGAGAGAGAGAGAGAGAGAGAGAGAGAGAGAGAGAGAGAGAGAGAGACTATGGTATGGTAATTAAAAGGTCTTCGTAATTAAAAGGGAAACAGTGATATCGCAGCCCCATTATTACTTGAAAATAAGCAAACATTACTTTAATGGCTGGTACCATTAATTTCACTGTTCTTTGTACAGTATTTAGAGGGGGAAAAAAACTTACATGATAAAAAAAAAAACCAACAACAACCTCATTTAGGCAATAGCTAAGAGTTGTAAAGTTCATCGAAATTTAAAAAAACCTTCAAACCAGATTTGATGATTACACGGCTGATAACAGAGCAGAACCAGGATTGTCTGTTATTTTTGCCTTTATACTGTGAAAAAAAAAAAAAGAGAAAACATGTTCGTTTAGATCGTTATCAAGAAACACTGACAAGTTTTGTTTTGTTTTGTTTTTTAAAGAAAAAAATTGAAGAAGTTGGAGGAAGAGGAAGAGCCATTTTGACGGGCCGCAATGACGTGTTTCACGTGCTGAAGACGTCAGGCCAGTGTGTATGGTAGGGAGAGGAAGGTTTTGGCGATAATGGGCCTTGGCAGGCAGTGAGGTAGGCGGATAGGAGGCCGGCAGACAGAGGTGGCAAGGCAGTTTGCCAAGGGCCGCCAGATCGAAGGAAGGTGAAGACAACTGTCTGACCCCACTTACCACCGGTATTCTCTGTCTGCCGGCTCTCTCTGTGGTTGGTTGGATCTTCGTCTTTGGTACCAATGTGTGTGTGTGTGTGTGAATGCGATACACGCGTGGAATGCGCAAAATGCAAAGAATGTTTTCTTTTGAAAGTGGAATTTGGAGAATGAAAGTCATATTCCTGAGCTTTGTTCGTATGAGAGAGAGAGAGAGAGAGCTGAGGTGTTCACAGGTATGAGGGAGATCAACGATCTTGTACAAGTAATAGAAATGAGAAAGGATTCCCTACTTTGAAGAACCATTTAATCAAATTCAGTAGATTGTAATCCCCTGTTAAATAGCCATTGAAGGCATATTTTCCAGTAAGACTCATTTTTCTTCCATTGAAGCATTTTCATAATTGCAGTTTGTCAGTAAAGAATCTTTGACTTAGAAACCCATTTTTTTTTTAAAGGTTTGATTGAAAAGTTCCATTATGTAACCTTTTGAAAGTGGCAGACACCGTTTTTAACACCTGAGCAAGATCTATACTATTTATATAATTATATGTATGCAGGTTTGCAGGACGCATACAGTGTATGAATATGTGTGGAGGACGTATTTACAATGTATGAATGGTATGTTTATGCCATCTTTTGATCCAAAGTCTGACTTAATTCCCACATATTCCACAAGGGTTTTACATGTGATCTGTTAAAGATTAAAAAGTGTGGTTGTACCACTCACTACCAGAGAAAACACTTGAGGCATTTGCGTGAAAGTAGGGATGGACTGATGAGGGTGAGATGTGCAGAAGACAAGCTCTCTGGAACTAAATGCATATGAGTTGAACTTGTAAATTAGATCTCAGTCGAACAGCAGCTGTTACAGTGATATTGGCATAGCTCCTTCCCCCCCCCCCCCCCCCCCCCCACCCCCCACCTCCGCTGAAAACAAATTACAGCCTTGAGCTTGAAAACAAAACAAAGTAACAGTGGAGTATATCACAGCATATAGACATTAGCGGCTGCAGCATACAGTACATCTAGGATAAATTCCTCCCCCCCCCCCCCCCCCCCCCCCCCCCCCCCCCCCCCCCCCCCCCCCCCCCCCCGACTCTCTTGCTTTTCTCTCTCTTCTTACACGTGCACACACTCAGTCTTTCTCTCTCTTTTTTCTCTCTACCTGTTCGTCCATCCATCTTTCTTTTTCTGTCTCTCTGTCACTTACACAGAGCACACACACACACACACACACACAGGCACACACACACACACACACACACACACACACACACACACACACACACACACACACACACATACACACACACTCTCACACGCACCATACACACACACACACACACACACACACACACTCACACACACACACACACACACACACATATACATGTATGCACACATGTGCATGCATAGCCACTTAATGTACACATGCATACGTGGTTACATTGATTTATGAATCACTTTGTTCATACATCATGAATATGCACACACACACACACACACACACACACACACACACACACACACACACACACACACATGCACGCATGCACACACACACACACATAGAGAGAGAGAGAGAGGGGAGAGAGAGATGCACACTGGACAAGTTGGATTAATCATTCCCTTCGCGGATTGTACTTACAGAATGCCACTGAAAACATGGAGATGAGTGTGTGAAGAACACAACAGTAAACAAATGAGGTGCTCTCAGTGTCAGTTTCCATCTTGGACAGTGGACTCTAATTTCAAGGACTAAGTTCCTTGCTAGTGCCAGAGACAGGGCAAAGGAAACATTTAAGTCACCTGAGAACTTGAACTGATTTCTGACCCTTACTATCCTATCACCAGTAATAATAATGTTTATTATTGTTATATCATCATATGTAACAGTGTAAAAGAATCTCGCCTTGAGATGGTATGGAGTTGGAGTCTCAGCTTCATCTTTCAGGAGTAACCCTGTTTTTTTTTTTTTTTTCCCTGTTCTTTCTCTTTCTTTGATGCCAACTTTGACATGGTGTTCTTTTTGTAATGGATATTCAGACAACCATACTCACTTTTAGGAGATACGATATGCAACTTTGTTCAGAGGGTGTTGATGTTTAAAAATGAATACAAGGGACACAGACAGTGTGGATTTATAATGAGGTCCATGAATTGCCTCTTTTGATATTATGCACGTGTGTCCACCATACTCCAAATACTAAGGACAGGTTTGTGTTAACCCGTGTATAGATTCAAATGATGAAATACTGCCAGAATTTTTTTTTTTTTTTTTTTTTAATTAACCTCCGGTATGAGGTATCATAAATGATACATTTTGTTCGATTGGACTGCTGTGACCAGCGTACAAGTTTTGTTTGACAGGTTTACCTTTGCTGAGTTTGCTGAACCAGTTTGGAAATCTAGGTGATCATCACTGTAAGGGAATGTTGTTTGTTGTTGTTGTACCCTGGCTAAAAGACTCCAGGGATCATCCAAACAGCTGAAGTAATTGACGTTCTAGCCAATGTCAATTGGCCTGACACAGCCTTAAGCCAAGACGGATAAGGGAATGTTAAGACTGAGGCTGATAAGCTGCACTTGCAGTTCTGCACTTGAACTGACTGGGGGTATGTTCATGCTATTGGATCGGTCTCCATCCTATAAAACAGCACCCCAGGCCCTGCTAGGATTCAAGTCACAACTTGCCGGATGGGGAATCCTGTGCATCAACCACTCACCTGTTGCCACCTGTCAGGTGGCAGGTATATTGGGGACTGGGGAAAAGGATGATGGTTGGGATGGGGTAAACATGGAGGATGGAAGGGAAGATGCATACATGCGTGGTGCTTACCAGTTTCATATTGTGTTCAACTTCTTAATTTTGATCTGTTTTGTTCTGAAAATTTTTTTTCTTAAATTTTTTTTTTTCTGGAGTTTCTTCTTATCAAAAGAAGTACATTAATGGATAAGAATGGCAAGTCCTGTTATTGTAGCTGGTTCTGTTCAAAATGGCTTCCACGTAAAGAAGATGGCTCTTGTGGGAGGATCTGATGTCAGGTCATAGACAGTTCTCAGTCATGTCCGTGTACCCATGCAAATGTGCACCCTGTATGTTCATATGTGTGACCTTGTTTGCTGAGAGAGAGAGAGAGAGAGAGAGAGAGAGAGAGAGAGAGAGAGAGAGAGAGAGAGAGAGGTGGTAGGGGGAGGGGGTATGTGGAGAACATGTTGGGATGGTTATTTGGCACACTGACATGTGGCTGGTTTGTTGATGCAGGTCCACATGATCATCCTGTGAAAGTAAAGAGGTACAGCTGCAGGGCAGATGCACAGCAGTCCTGACAGCTGAGATGATCAGTTTTAATTTTGAGTGCATATATAGATTTGGGATTGTTTTGTGTAGTTAGAAGTAAGACTGGGGGGGGGGTGAGGGGTATCAAAAGGGGCTCATCACTCATTAAAATGTTGATCGATCCCTCAGAATCTGTTTCACAAATGTGAAGTTCACTTCACAATAACTCCCTCTCCTCCCCCCCACCCACCCCTCTCCAGCAGTATGGAAGCCTAGCTAGTGGGTAAAAAAAAAAGTAATCAAAATTAAAATTCCGCTTGTAGAACTTTCTAAATGAGTTGAGTGTGAGAGTTACACAGACCACTGATGCTAGTAACTAAAAGAAGGAAAAAGGAGTAGGTAGAGCAAAGTCCTGTGCCGGCACAACAGCAGCAGATCAACTGCTTCATTTCCAGGGGGTAGATGGATAGATAGGTAGGCACAGGTAGGCAGGTGAGGCCCCAGCCCAACTGGTTTGTTCCTGTACCTGGCCCACCTTGCATTCAATCAGGATCTGTGACTGTGACCGGGGACAGGGAGTGACCAGGGATGAAGGAAGGGCAAGTCATGCGGAACGCTATGTGCTGATGGTGGGTCTGAGACTTGGGGGTGGGGAGGGGGGTGGGGTGCTGTACCGGTCGGTGGCGCAGGGGGACAGTTGGAGCCGGGCCGGAGACAAATGGTTGGCTCATGGACATCTTTCTTTCTTTTTTTTTTTTCTTCTGGTTTTCGGTTACCGGCTACTGCCCAAAACAGATTGATAATGTGTGTACTGTGTGTCAGATGGTTGTGACTGACATTTTCACCCTGAGAGAGGGATAGAGGAAGTTCAGGGCAGAGAGATGGGTAACACAGACAGACGCACTTATATCTGAGAATTTATCCCACGCTCGCCCCTCACCAACCCTCAGTCCTTACACATAATAGTACAGAGAGAATTACATTCTCTCTCTCTCTCTTTCTCTCACTCTCTCTCTCTCAGAGCCGCATACACACTTAACACAGTGTATGCAAGGACATGCACATATACACCTCAGAGGTAGACAGATAGCTAAGCTAAAGCAGATGGACATTTAACTGAACACTTGAAACTCAAGGCATGTGGTGATATATACTTTCAACTATAGAAGTTTTGTCACAGGAAAAGACCGCAGAGCAAATAAGATATATGTCTTGGTCTTTTTTGACGCATGATATGAGGTGGTGGTGGTGGGTCAAGCTGGCATACTGGTTCAGGATTGGTGACAAGTTGTTGATGCATCAAACTTCTGTTTTGATGGTCTGGGTTTGAATCCTGGAAACGCCTAGTTCAATAAACTATAAAGGTTTAGATTGGCTGTGTCCAAAATCAATGTTATAATGCAGATCTGCTTGTGCTTAATGTCTGGTGAAAAAAAAAAGTGTGTCATAGAAATGAGGTCATTGGGAGTTGCTGGCCATGAATGCATGAGGAGAGGCACTAGTCAACTTTTGAGAGAGGAAAAAAAAAAAAAAAGAAAAGAAAAACCCAGGAGTCAAGTGCCAGTAACACTAGCCTGTAGTGTGATTGTGATCTTAAAGTAAGCAGTGCACTTAGCAGCTGTTAGCATGATGCTGGCCTGTTGGCATACAAATGAAACTGATGCAGACAGCAATTATAAGCATCAGGATATTGTTTCAGTGGAGACCCAAACTACAGTCAGTATTGGTTTTGTTTTTACATTTCTTTCTTCTGCCAACCTTCACACTTAGACTCACTGACATTCAGTCTCATCAGTACTGCTTCTTGAATCCTTGTTGTTGGTATTCTGTTGATGTTGTGTCCACCAAATGAGTTGTGACCTGATTACGTTGTGTCAGTGTGTGAAAAGGCAATGCATTCAGTAACAGTAGGGCAAATCCTTATTTACTACACCCCATCTCTCACCTCATAACCCCCCCCCCCCCCCCCCCCCCCCAACCTCCCACCCCTTCCCTGTGTATTCATGAAGTATAGGAAAAAAAACCCTTCTTCTAACTGCAAAAGTTTGAAAAATTTGCTTTTCCATACTTTAAGCAGAAGAGCACATGAAGCAAACATCTTCCAGTATGAGTATTGGTATCCCACTTATGGCATGGTTACTGAACGGTTAACGATTGTTGACTTAGGTGTAAAAGATCTGTAGTCATGTTCACCAACAAGATGTTTAGGCGAGGGAAATGGCACACTTCAGGCCCATTGGACCTGGAGACTTTGAGTCAAGCTGGGCAAGGGACCAATGACTCTTTTTCTTTACATTCTAGTGGGTGACGGGGAGGGGGCCAAAGCAGGAAGAGATAGGATGAACTGGGGGTTGAAGGGGGGATGGAAGAAGGGGGGGGGGGGGGGGGGGGGGGGACCCACTGCCACCCAGTCAGGCTGATTGGGAACAGAATGCAGATCTGGTATTGTTTTCAGCTTCTTCATGCTATGGAGAGACTGTAGGCTTAAAAAAAGAGAAGAAAATCCAATGTTACTTTTATAAGTGATTGATGGACTGTGCACAAGACTTCAGGATTATCTTACTTGTGTGTGTGTGTGTGTGTGTGTGTGTGTGTGTGTGTGTGTGTGTGTGTGTGTGTGTGTGTGTGTGTGTGTGTGTGAGAGAGAGAGAGAGAGAGAGAGAGAGAGAGAGAGAGAGAGAGAGAGCAGTTATGAAATATATAGAAGTAGTTTCAGTTTTGAATGATAGGTGGAGCGACGAAAAAAGCAAAAGCAAACAAACAACTGTGTTGCACTGTTTATCGACTTACGCTATTGAAAGAGGACAGGATTGTCCCATTGGCCATGGCCTAACTCAACAGTCCCTGCTCTTATCTCTACCACACTAACCCCCCCCCCCCCCTCTCTACGCATACCCTCCACTCCCCATCTGCACCGCAGCTCCCTGTCAACCAGAACAAGGCCAGCAGAGCTTCAGCAACTGTTCACCAACCCTCCCTTTATCATCAGTTCCATCCAGCCCCCTCTGCTTCGTGACTCGTCGCCCACTCCCTATCCCCCCTCAGCCCACCCAGCCCGTTCTCTCGGTGCGACTAGTTGCATTTCCCAGCGAACCCCCTTCCCGACCTAGCCCCCCCCCCCCCTCCCCCCCAACTCCACCTTTTCGCGGTGTCCGTCAACGTGTGCAGTGTGACCCAGAAAGGGTTATTACGAACGTCACGTGCCAACAGACGAGTGTCTGACGATCTGTCCAGTAGGTTGGAAGGTACTGGAAGAGGAGCGGCCAGCAGAAGGGGTCGGGTTACACACGGCTGTCGGCATATGGGCTGTGGGTGGGATGGTGTCACCCCGTGCTGGCTTTGATCTTTCTCCCCTTTTTTTGTCAGTAGGGGGGACAAGAGGAAGGGCGGGACTGGGCTTGTTACATCACGGAAGCTGAAGTGGGGCCATTGTGTTATGGACGGTGCTATTTGTCACGCCTGTAACCTGTCGGGGAAGTTGAGGGACATTTTCTCTTGTCAGGCTGATCCCTGTTCAGTGGGGCCGTGCGTACACGTGGAGCAAGTGCCCTATACTGTCATTCGCTCGTTTCTGTTGACTAGCTTCCCCCGCCCCGATTCTCAGAGTCACAGTGACTGCTGATTTTGCAGAAGAGAAATGATGACGTTAAGGTAGCAGACTTGGAAAGCCATGCTCTTTTTGTTGTACTGTGTACACCATTTATCACAAAGAGAAGGCACACACAGTACTCCACACAACCAGAATACATCAGGTTATAGCAGTGTTCATAAATTACATATTTTATTCCTTTGTCTACTGGACTTGTGTTCCATGTGTTGCAACTTCTTGTCACTGTTGTAATTTAACTTGGTTACTATTAATGGATTGTGCATATGACAGCCCAGAAATTTTCAGGGGCTATTCTACATTTTGATTAGATCATGCAATGCAGAAAGAAGAGGCAAGGGTTTTTTTCTTTGTTTGTTTTTCTTGAACACAGAGAAAGGTTAGGTTGACTATCACATATGCTGTAGTGCCCATACAGTGACAGAGTTCAAGCAGTTGCAGAATGTGGATCGCAAGATAAGTGCATGCACAATACAGTGTTTTATTGCAATGTACCCACTACAGAAATCAGCCATGAAATGGCCCTCTGCAGTCGGCTTCAAGCATGAAGTAAACACTACAGAAATATTCTGACATAGAGAGTGACAAAGATGCCAGTGTGACAGAATGAATGAGAGAGGGAGGGGCTCAAGAAAGGATGAGAGAGAGAGAGAGAGAGAGAGAGAGAGAGAGAGAGAGAGAGAGAGAGAGAGAGAGAGAGAGAGAGCAACTTGTAAGCTCTTAAAAAAACTTTGTATAATACAAATCACTGAAGCAGAGAGAGAGAGAGAGAGAGAGAGAGAGAGAGAGAGAGAGAGTTGGAGAGAGAAACTTGTATGCTCTTAAAAAAACTTTTGTATAATACAAAACACTGAAGCACTCTAATCTTAAAGAATGCAGAAAAACAGATTCTGAGTTGGAGTGATGATGATGATGATCATTAATTTTGTAAATGCACACATTATGAATGAAGCCATTTAGAGTACTTGTTCCATGTGAAGGGGTTACATGAAAATGAACAACCATGTGTGACTGCGCAAGAGAACTTATCACTTCATTAAGAAATGATTATGAACCTCATGATGAAAGTGAAATACTCAAATTACAAAAGCAGGTTTACAGGTCCCCACAACTCTTTCTTTTCTGGGAGCAAATGAGGACTTAAAACTTTTTAGGATGATGGTGAGAGTTCTAAACAGAAAGACAGCAACAGAGTGTTTTCTGTTTCAAGATCTTGCACCCGCCCAGAGAATGCCTACTGTACTGGGGTAGCTGTGTTTTGTAATGAAAACATTAAAATCTGTTATCTTTCTGCATGTTACTGCTGTAGATCACTTTTTCCTAAAAAAAAAAAAAAAAGAAAAGCAGAAAAAATGAATGCAGCTTTTTCTTTTAACGCAGTTGGACAAACCTGACGGAAGATGGGAAGTATCTCAGACACTGTGCATATGTGCGTAACTCTTAACAGGCTGTGGAAGAGACTGAAGTGAACTGAAGATAAGAGAACATGCTGAAAAGGTAGCTGACTGTGTCAAGCAGATGAAAGTGTGTGAGATTTAGATCGAACAAGAAGATAGCAAATGCAGCTAAAAAAAAAAACAAACAACAAAAAGAAAGTGCCACCAGGCCTTTAGGACATAAAACAATAAGATTGAACGGTAGCCATGTTAGCAAGCACAGAAAAGGGAAGACTTTGGTTTGTGCATGATTTGCAAGCACACATTCTCCATCAGTCATGGTCATGATGGTGGCCATGATAATAGGAGTATGTGACTATGGGTACATACATCTGCACAGAATTTTCTTGAAAGTTACAGCTTGTTGGTTTTTATGTCATCTGCTCCTCATGGAGTGATTTTACACACTCTCCCCAATAAAATGTTCGGACATTGTACACACTCAGTAACCACTGCCTTGTACATGGTCGTAAGTTTATTCTGTTTGATGTGCATGATGCAAAATGGTTGTAAACAGGAGGGTATAACATGATGCAAAACGGTTATAAACATGGGTTCCAGACATCGCACAGGACTGGTCAGACCATGCTCTGTGGTGGCCGGAACAGAAACATGTGGCTGCTGCGGCCGCGGTCCACCCTGGACCAGTGCGGAGTGCAGGCTGATGCCCGCCTCCACTTCACCCCCATGCACAAGAACCTGCGCATTCAGCTGCCCGACCTTCAGGTGCACAATCTCCGTGTGGACTTCTCCACCAAGTGCTTTTCGGCTGTGGTGCAGCTTTCTAAAGAACTGGGTGAGTGGACAAAGGATTTGTGACAATGTGTGTGTGTGTGTGTGTGTGTGTGTGTGTGTGTGTGTGTGAGTGAGTGTGTGTGTGTGTGTGTGTGTGTGTGTGTGTGTGTGTGTGTGTGAAGCAGAAATCAAAATCTTAGCTAAATCTCAGCTCTCGAGAATTTTACAGTATTTTTCCAAGTTTTAGAAATTATTCAGAAATCCTGAATATGTATTATATGGAAAAGGCTTTAGAGTTTTAACTTTTTTTCAACACATTGCAAGAACATCACGGTGCCCGACTTACCACTTGGCAATGTGGGGCGAAAATACTCCGGCAAGCGATCTGTCACTCAGGACATGTTGCAAGAATGATAGCGATGGTCTTCTTAAAATAAATATGACTGAATTTTCAGGAGAATTTTTAACTAGTGGTGTCAGCGAACAAATACAATCCTCCTTACGTCATATCATACCAGTTAGCAGGCTACTTACTGTTGATTTCACTGGTTAATTTGCAGAGAAAGCAACCAACCCAATGGCATCTTCGAACACTGGATCAGTGCTCCTTGTCCGAAGTATGTTATTTTCAACTCAATCAGAGAGCAACAAAATAATTATTTTGACTTTCAAAACATTTACCATCCAGAAGATGAAAGATAGCTCTATTTCACTTTACAAAAATAAAGTCACAGTCAGATTTAGGCTCCTAAGGAAAATTCATTAAAAATGATCAAATCCTGAGGGAATTTCAATGCTGTGATGCCGTGTTAACTGGGCACAAAGAGCAGCAGAACAAGGGTCTGTGTGGATAGTGTTAAAACTTTGAAAGTGGGGCTTGACTGTCACTTTTGAAAGGGACTGATCAAACAAAAATATTGCATAATAAAGAGAAAAAAGATGTGTTCATGGAGTGTCCGTATGCAGTAGATACTAGACTCCACATATTCTGTCAAAGCCCGACACTGAGCGAGGCAAGCGGCAAGGAGTGAAAACGGTTTCATTTTGAAGCCAAACTGCGCGCTTCATCCCCTGGCTTCTGAGCTGTGACTGCCGAAAGTTAGCTGCTATTCTGAATTGTATTCCAGTTCATGATCTAACTCTGCAAGAATTTGTTCTATTCACCAGCAAGATATACAACACAAACACCTGCAATTGAAGGTGAAAGTGGTGTAGTGTTGTTTTTTATTTTCTTTGAAAGAACACCCACTGTTCATTTGATGTGACCTTGATAGTGCAGACAACTGTTGTCAGTCCTTCTCATCAGAGTCCATAGCACACTCACATCTTCTGACAGCAGGGAAAAAGTAAATCATGATTATGTTGTTGCTTGCTTTTCTTTTTAATGAGTATCTGACAGATGTTTCAACTGAACAACCGCCCAGTTAGTGTGTATGACCAATGCCAACCTCAGTCAGTGAGTGAGTGAGTCAGCTACCAGCCAGTGCCGTGGCAGCTGGGAACCCATTTTTTTTGTCTTTGCTGAAAAGAAAGAGGGAAAGAAGCAAAAAAAAAAAAAAAAAAAAAAAAAAAAAAATCTGAACACACACACACACACACACACACACACACACACACACACACACACACACACACTCGGACTCACTCATTCATACACACACACACACATACACACACATAACAAACACACACACACACACATACACGCACAGACACACACACATACACACACATGTGCATGCTTGCACCCACGCACACATGCATACATGCACACACACACATACATGCACACATTGATGTGCACACAAGTACACACACACACACACACACACACACACACACACATACACAACACACACACACACACACACACACACACACACACACACACACACACACACACACACACACACAAGAAGATAAAAGTGCCTGTGTGCGGTAGTAGCGTAAGTAACAGGGGTTACAACATACCTACCTGTGACCGGGTTTTGGGGGTCGGAGCAGGTGAGAGAGAGAAGGATACAGACTACAGCACTTGTGTCCGTTTCCACTACAACGCACACAGTGTTTTGGGGCTTCGGTTGAGGTCCTCTTGCTCTTGCAACAGGCTGGCTTGATGGCCTTCAGCCTGCGCTGTTGCTTCTTCACTGGAGTCTGTTTGGAGAGCTCTCCCTGTCTCTATCTCTCTGTATGTGTATGTCTCTCTCTCTCTCTCTGTCTCTCTCCCTCCCTCTCTCACTCTTTTCTCACTCTGCCCATGCCTCTGTCTGTCAGTCTCTCTGTTACTGCTCTGTCTGTCTGTCTGTCTGTTTCTCTCTCTCTCTCTGCCTCTGTTTGCCTGTCTTGCTCACTCTGTGTGTCTGGCTCTGTTCTTTGTCTCTGTCTCTCCTGCACTCTCTCTCTTTCTCTCTCTGCCCTTGCCCTCTGTCAGTCTCTCTGTCTCTACTCTGTCTGTCCATTAGTCTGTTTGTCTGTCTCTTTCTGTCTCTCTGTCTCACTGCCTCTGTATCTATCTGTGTGTGTGTGTGTGTGTGTGTGTGTGTGTGTGTGTGTGTGTGCGCGCGCGCTAGTGAGGATAGTGTTTGTCTTCTGATCTTTCTTGGTCTCGCTGTTTATCAGTCTCTGTCTCTGTTTCATTATTTTCTTCTAGCCCAGTGTCTTACTGTCTTTTTTCTTTCCATTCTCTCTGTACTCCTCTCCCCCTCCAACATCCTCACTCACCCTTTCATCTCCCCCCCCCCCCTTCCCTTCCTTTTTAAATGTCTCTCTTTCTTCAAGCTTCTTTTTGTAGAGCAGTCTGTTTGTGTGCCCGTATCACCTGTCAATCTGAAGACAGTGTCTACAGCTAGTGTCTGCTTCTCACTGACAGACACTCATTTTCGGCTTTTTCTCTCTCTTTCTCTCCTGCTCAGTTTCATACCAGTCATACCAATCTGTTGTGGCAGTACGTCTTCCCTGTGTCTCTTTCTTCTGGCTGTTGCCTTTTGTGTGTGTGTGTGTGTGTGTGTGTGTGTGTGTGGAGCAGAACATGTAATTTTTACTGTGTGCTCTTCAAAGTTAGTTTTATGTATTTGTGTGTATGTTTCACGCATGTCGGCAAGCATGCATGCACACACAGGGACACAAGCTACAAGGCACAAAGTCATACACACAAACATGTATACAAAGAGATGTTTACATGTTCATGCACATTCACACACACATGACATACACAACCCAGCACACTACACAACATACAGACAACTGTAGGCACACAAACGTATACACACACACACACACACACACACACACACACATACACATGGACACACACAGAAGCTCCAGTTGCTCTCACTCACTCTCTCAGTTACACACACACTTGCCCACTCTGTTCTGTGCACACTCACATGTGTGCACACACACTGCATACAGCCCCTCTCTGTTTCCAATCTTACATTCACCTTCCAGGTGCATGCACACATGCGTGCACACACACCGCATACAGCCCTCTCTGTTTCCAATCTTACATTCACCTTCCACATCTTCCCTTTTGATCTTATATTCTCCAGATTCTGTAACTATAGGTTTAGTCTGATGATGTTACTGAAAAACATTGCTCAGAATGAGAAACTTTCTCATACAGTTTACACATTGTTCATGAACTGCTGTTTGTTGAGCTCTCTTCGCTGTTTGTTCTTTCCTGCCTCTAGTCTGTACAATAATTGTGTTTAGTT
>JADBJO010000020.1:1403809-1413809 GCA_016801955.1 Conus betulinus
TTAGTGCCTATATGATTGATTGATTCGTTATTCAGGCCTTTGAAGTAATATGAACAGTGAACAGAGAACTGACAAAGAGAGACATGAAAAAGAAGTAAACATGTTGGACTATCTTTCAGTGATTCAGTGATCCGCTGTTTTATATTACGTCCAGGTCATACTGTAACACAATATGCACATCGTCCTCAATATCAGTGGAAAATGTCAGAGCATTCACAATATCTGTGTTGTCTGCAGTTCATACTGTAACACAATACACACATCGTTCTTATTATCAGTAGAAAATGTCATAGCATTTACAATGTCCGCATTGTTCTGCTCCGTGCAAATGGCTGTGGACAGCTTTTCTGTGACAGGTACCTGCTTTGACTTACAAAGCTAGTGTGCAGTGTTTACATTTGGGGAGGAGCAAGCTGAAGCCTGTCAACTGGTTTGTCCAGATATGGGCACTGAGAATGATCAAGGCTGAAACTGATAGAGCACAGAAAGGTTGAAAAACTAGGCAGACTTGCTAACTAGTCTGCCGTCTAATTGCATTCCTTTCACACCCCCAGCTCTGTCTAGATTTGAAGACAAAGACCCAGTATATTAAATTAAAACATACCTGAATGATTTGTTAAGAAAAAATTTCGAACAAGGTCCTAGTGTCATCAGCTGAAACCTGAACTTGTTGTTAGTTGATTTGATTGTCTCAGTCATTAATTGAATGCTTGTAAGACCAGGCTGTCATTCATATTTCGTATTGCAGGAGACACATTCTTTTTTGTTGTTGTATGTCAAGGGACTGAATCCTACTTTCCTGACACTAGTGACACTGTTTTTAGACTTTGACCCTTGCTGTATGAGCAACCACAAAAAAAAAAACAACAATCTAGCACACTTTGAGCTTTTTTTGTTTTGTTTTATTCTCATTGTAATATTTTAGTTGATTTAACTGTCCTAAATGTTGTTTGTTTTTGCCTAAAGAAGACCCAAGAGGTTGAAATGCATTGTGTCTTGTCCTGTACTTTGTTTGTCTATGTCCTTGGCAGTAACTAACCCCCTCTCTTTCTAAATTTTGCTTCATTTTCTGCCCTCAGTCACTGCATTTTGAAACATAGATATTTTTTCTTATGTAGCTCTCTCCACTTGGTTGTGTGCGGGCTATACAGTTAAGTCCAGGGTCCCTTTTCTCGATTTTTGTTTTTAATAGATGCAAAACAAAGCACCACCTAATAACATGATTTGGAAAAAGAAAGGTTCAGGTCAACACAGAAACCCAGTCATATCCATCCTCACACCCACCCCCCCCCCCCTTTTACTGTTATATTGTGATGAAAAGCCTTAATTGTACCTGTCACATATAATGTTCAATCTCATCATCATGTCAAGCCATCTCCCAACCTTATCCCAGTTCCAAATTTTACAAACACAACCGGATCTAGTCTCACATTGAATGTTCTGTGTTGCGTTGTTTCTGTCACGTTTCTCTCAAGTCAAGAAATGCTGAATGTATGATATAGTGTCATTTCTGCCACTCTTGTTTCTCACCTTGATTCTACAGTGCTTATAGTACACTGATCACCTGACCTGCAGGTATACGGCACCCAGAAGAGCTCTCCTTGTTACGGAAGTGGGACAAGGATGACCTGAAGCGCGTGGCCAAGGAGGTGACCAAGTACAAGAAGAAGAAGGACTCCGGTGACGCGGCGCCGGGACCCCTGAGCCCCAATGGCACTCTTCACTCCTCCTCAGGCAGCATTGACGGCAAATTCAGTCCCTACCCCAGTCGCAGCCCCATGGGCCCATCACCCACAGTGAGTAGCTTTCTGCTGTTAGTTGCGTGCGGAGCAGGGTGAGTGGGGAAAGAGATTGATGGTGATGGTTAATCAGTTTTGATAGTGATGGTTTCTGATGATGAAGATACTTAACTTGGGTTTAAGTCGACCGATGATCCTGATAATGATGATTAGATGAGGGTTGTGATGGCAGAGATGATAATTATCATCAGTGTTTTTTGTGGTGCTGTTGAGTCTGGGATGACAGTGTCTCTAAAATATGATTGTTGGATGATGGTAATAATAGTTATACAAAGGCTGTTCTGAATGTCTTCGGAATTTCCTGAATGGAAAAGCCAACCATAAATCATGCAGTTACAGCCTTTTTTGAAGATCCCCCCCCCCCCCCCCCCCCCCCAAGTTAAATACATGCTTTGATCAGATCAGTTCCTCCATGCCTGTACCACTGTGACATCGACACTCTCAGCCAACCTCTTGTTGCTTTGGCACTTCCAGTCTGTGATCCTTGTAACTGTTTACCGCAGCATCATGAAATCACAAAGACAGAGATAGGGGAGAACAGTTCAGTTCAATAGTAGATTATGATGTTAGACAAACTGAAGAATAGAGGGATGAAATGCTTGGCTTTTTCTGGAGAATAGAGGGATGAAACATTTAGCTTGTTATAGAGAATAGAGGGATGAAACATTTGGCTTGTTCTGGAGAAAAGATTTAATGAATCATTTGATTTGATCTGGAGAATAGATTCAATGAAACATTTGGTTTGTTCTTGAGAATAGATTCAATTACACATTTGGCTGGTTCTGGAGAATAGACTAGATGAAATGTTTAGCCTTTTCCAGAGAACAGAGAGATGAAACATTTTGTTTTGTTCTGGAGAATAGATGGGATGAAACATTTGGCTTGTTCTGGAGAAAAGAGGGATGAAACATTTGGCCTGTTCTGGAGACTAGAGGGGATGAAACATTTGGCTTGTTCTGGAGAATAGAGGTTGAAACATTTGGCCTGTTCTGAAGAATAGAGGGGAAGAAATATTTGGCTTGTTCTGGAGAATAGGGTGATGAAATATTTGGCCTGTTCTGGAGAATAGAGAGGAAGAAATATTTGGCTTGTTTGGAGAATAGAGCAATGAAACATTTGGCTTGTTCTGGAATACAGAGGGGATGAAACATTTCTTTTTTTTTTTTTTCTTTCTATACAGTGTAACGATACATCAAGGCTTTAGGATTAACACAGTATCCAGTCTGCTTGTCTTTTACAATGGCAAGTCTTTGAACAAACATGGAGACATAAATGCAGTATCCAGTCATTTTTTTAAGAACCATGGAGTTATTAACGCAGTATCCAATGAGCTTGTCTTTCACAATGCAAGTGAACTTAATTTTCACAAGTCTTTTAAAACACGTGGAGACATTAATGCATGAACCAGTTGGGCTGTCTTTTGCAATGCAAACCCTTTGAGAACACTTCAGGATTTTATTTATATTTGTTATTTTATTTATGAGGTTTTTTTTTTTTTTAACTTTCTTGTCCTCTTTACCCTTTCAGTTCCATTACTTCAGCACTGTTCATTTCAGTATTATCAAACAGAACCACACCCAGAGTCAGTCTGGTTCAGTCTGAAAGCACCATCCAGGCAGCTTGTCTCTTGCAACACATAGCCTTGCAGGACACACAGAGACTTGAGTTATGCAACATCCACTCTGACTTTTCCTTTTCACAATGCAAAACCTCTGAGAGCGTCTTTGTTAAGACATTACTACTAACACAGCCTCTATTCAGTTCATCCTGTTTCCTCAGAGCACACTTGTGCGGAGCGGTGGCACGTCCATGTCCATCTCGGCCTACAACACCATCAACGGCTCGGTGACTCCGGGGTCCATGCATAGTCTGTCGTTCGAAGGCTCCATGGAGTCGTCGCTGGCCAACAGTCCACCCGTGCCCAGCAAAGAGGCCTTCCAGTACCTGTACCGCCCCAAGAACTTCGCCGAGAAGGCTCGCATCAACTGCGCGTAAGTAGGGTTTGGACTCGAGATTTGGGGTTAGAATGGTGCCTTTTTTTTTTTCTTTTTTTTTTTCATTTGGAAATCTGTCTGCTTGGTTGTTTTAAAAGAAATTGTGTGTGTGTGTGTGTGTGTGTGTGTGTGTGTGTGTGTGTGTGTGAGATGATGTTTCATTTTTTTTCCTCTGTAAGATTTAAGATTTATTTCTGTGCTTATTCATATACTTAATTGCTTTGATCTATCGAACAAAATGTAATTTTTTTTCTCTCCTTTTCTTTCATTCTCTGTTGTTTGTTTTGGCATTAATAGACTTTTGTTAAAAAGAGTGTTGTTTTTAACCTGGCTTTACAGTGGGTGTTTCATTATAGCATTGTTTGGTAAAAGTTTTGGGCGCATTATACCACTGCAAAAGTAAGTCTATGTGCACATGCCTGTTCAAGAGAAAAATAAAGATCTTCAGTTCATGGTTTGGTCAAAAACTTCTCTGAAAGAAAAATAAGGTATTGTTTGAGGTGAAGTTAGAACTGATTGTTTGTTTTTTTTGTGGATTGATGTGTGTGAGTGTGTGTGTGTGTGTGTGTGTGTGTGTGTGTGTGTGTGTGTGCGCGCAAACGATCGTGTTTGTGTCCATGTGTGTGCAGGCACATATATTTGTATGTGCATGCATGTGCTTCAGTTTCAGTACCTAAGAAACACCAGCTCCTCTGTAATGTCTTTTCTGCTATTTTAATATTAGTGTGACACATTGTCATCTTAAGAATGCCGCTTCGGTTCTATCTTCCTCTGTCTGAGTGTCTGAATGCATTTCCAGCTCCCTCTAATCTGTCAGTGTGTGTGTGTGTGTGTGTGTGTGTATGTGCGTGCGCATTTGTGTGTGTATGTGTGCGCACGTGTACACGTGTGCGTGCGTGCATGCACGTGTGTGTGTGCATGATATGTGTCACTGGTATCACTGTGTCAGTTCCATTTTAAATCAGCGTGTGCTTTGAGCCAGTTAAAAAGCACTGCGTAAATACCCAGTCATGGTGATCACTTAGGTTTTACAACATTCTCATTCCACCAATTGGTGGTGTGTGTGATCACTAGGTGGCTGGACTCCCGGTCCCTGATGGAGCAAGGAGTGATGGAGAATGACTTCATTATGCTCAAATTCAAGTTCTACAACTTCTACGACCTCAACCCTAAGGTATGTCAGTGTCAGTAGGGTGTGTGTCAGGGAGCTTGCTAACATGTGTGTTTGTGAACGTGCGTACGGGGAGAATGTGTGCATGAGATTTTATGTACATGCGCGTTTGTGAATGTATGTATGCGGAGAATGTATGTATGAGCACTCATGCGTGCGTTTTTGTGAGTTTATTTGTACATGTTTTTTGCATTTGTCTGTATTTTGTTGATCATTGTGTCTGTGTTTTTTTATATATGTGTATGAACAAAAACAAAAATATGTATGAGCGAAACAAACAAAAAAAAATGATGTTCAGTGACTGATGGTTGTTGATTCTGGTTTCTGTTAGATAATGTCATTATGCATTTCCGTCTCTCATTTGGAGCCTGTAAGGGGGAGGGGTGGTGGAGGTGGTCATAACTATCTTCTCTGAACAGTTGCAGTCTTGGCTTTGTGGCCTTATGTCTGTCGGCAGTTGTCTGTTCGTCAGTTTGACACACTGTCTGTGTATGGAAGTGGACCCCTACTCTGTGTTCAAGGCAGGTGCTTTTGCCAACAATCACAGAGTGTGAGCAGAGTGGGCATGGTCGTCAGTGTTTCTTGACGTCATGGTGGGTGTGTGGCTGTGGACTTGTTTCTTCTTTCAGTCTGTCTGACTGTCTGTGTCTTTGTCTGGATGTCCGCCTGTTTTTCTTTGTCTGCATGATAAACTAGGTTGTTTATTTTGAACCATTACAATATCAAACAAATAAACAAAACAATAACAGCAACAACAACATACACGCACGTACACATACACATGCGCACACACATAGAAACACACATGTGCGAGCGTACGCATGCACGCACTCACGCACACGCACACAAACAAATCCCTCAAAATCAAAGAAAATCTGTGAAAAATCATAGGCACGTATCCTTGGTTATTTGTCAGGTAGGCCGAGATGGCATGGAATGAAAGTTTCATGCATATAGTATCTTAGTGTGCGCTTCATCAGTGTCCATATTGAGTAAGGGGGAAGGGGAGGCGGGCAAGCAGACAGAGAAGGAGATGCAAGCACAGAGAGATATGTAGCTGCAAACATAGAGAGAGAGAGGGAGAGGGAGGGGAGAGAGAGAGAGAAGGGAGAGGGGGAAAGGAAGGGATATACAGGCATGCAAGCATGGAAAGAGAAAGAGGCAGACAGGCAAGCAAACAAGCAAGAAGGTAGTCATGCAAGCAGACAAGCAAGGAGGTAGTCATGCAATCAGACAAGCAAGGAGGTAGTCATGCAAGCAAACAAGCGAAGAGGAGTTGTGCAAGTAGCAAGGAGGTGCATGCAAGCAAACAAGCGAAGAGAGGTAGTTGTGCAAGCAAACAAGCAAGGAGGTAGGCATGCAAGCAAACAAGCAAAGAGGTAGTTGTGCAAGCAAACAAGCAAGGAGGCAGTTGTGCAAGCAAACAAGCAAGGAGGTGGTTGTAGGCAGTTGTGCAAGCAAACAAGCAAGGAGGCAGTTGTGCAAGCAAACAAGCAAGGAGGAGGCAGTTGTGCAAGCAAACAAGCAAAGAGGTAGGCATGCTTGCAAATAGTTAAAAAAAAGAGAAAGGCAGGCAAGCAAGCATGTGAAGAAAGAGGCAGGAAGGCAGTATCCATGCAAGCAGCATTTTGAGAGAGAGAGAGAGAGAGAGAGTCAGGTAGGATGCAAGGAAGCATGGAGAGAGAGAGAGAGAGAGAGAGAGAGAGAGAGGGAGGAGAGGGAGAGAGAGAGAGAGAGAGGGGGAGAGAGAGTAGCAGCAGCAACAGCAGGCATGCAGGGAGAGTCAGGTAGGCTGGCAAAAAGGGAGCAGGGAAAGAGAGAGAGGCGGGTGGGCATGCAAGCAAGCAGAGAAAGGTAGGCAAATAAGCAAGCACATACACATGTACATAGGCACAGAAGAAGAAAAAAAAGAGAAAGAAGGGGGGGGGGGGGGGGAGAGGAAGGGATGAGGGGAAAGAGACATGGAGAGAAGGTGGGGGAAGGGTGGTGTAGGGGCAGGGCAGTTGGGAAGGCAGAGCAGAAGAGATGATAGGAGATGGGAGGAGGGGGGAGGATGGGGGAGTAGGACCAAAAGGAAGGGGAAGGGGGAAGGGGGGGGGGGGCAAGATGTTTGACCAGATTTTTAGACAGGGCTTGAAAGTGGTAGGGCATAAAGCCGGAGAGGAATGCCATAACCCTCACTGTTATTGCATGCCTGACCAGTTTGAGGGTACTACCAGCCCCCCCCCCCCCCCCCCCCCCCCCCCATACCCCGTACATCTGCTGCTGTCTGTCAGCAAATCCCACAAGGAGGGAAGAGGAGGAGATCGACTGGGCCAGGGAGATGGATGTCTGAAAAGTGAAGAGTAGGGGTACAGGTGACGGGTGGGGAGTTGGAGGGGGGGGGGGGGGGGGGGGGGGGGGGGCATGGATGGTAGGGAAAAGAGGAGGGTTTGGGTTCATTGTCTCTGCATGGTGTACAGGTCCCTTAAAGCTATGCAGAGAGAGGCTTCACAATTTTGGATGATTTGCATTCCATTGACTGATCGGTTTTCGAGCCTGTCGTGTTGTTGTTTGAATGTTTTATTTATGAATTATGGAAATGGTTTCAAAGTTTAGTGGTGAAGGCTGTGGGAAAATTTTTCCATCAAGGAAAAGTAGAACAGAAAGAAATGATAGGTGCAGCATTAGGGTCAAAAGATGCTGTAGGGTTTGATTTTTACACTCAAGGGGAATTTTTTGCATGTGAACATGTGTCAGTTAAAAAAAAAAAATTATGTTAACTTGTTTTGTTTTTGTTTTCTTTTTTTTTTTTGGATGTTCAGTAATTTGAATATTCCTGTTTGTTCCTTTTATCCTGTTTCTGCTCCTGGAAGTTAAAGCCATTATTGCTGCACACACACACACACACACACACACACACACACACACACACACACACACACACACACAGAGGTGAAACATGCAATGTCATCATACATAACTAGTAAAACTATTACACACACACACACACACACACACACACACACACACACACACATGCAGCTTCATCCTACATAAGTAGTGAAACCATCACACACACACACACACACACACACACACACACACAACTTATATTTAGAGATCATAGATAAACTAAAAGGGCATTTGGGAACACTCAGACTTCCACCAAGATAGCACAGATCTTGAGTCCATCCTTCAAGTCAGTTCATGAATCAAAATCATTTTCAACCAGGCAAAGTGATAGCTGGTATGGGCCTAAGGAGTTGAAGAAAACAAATTGTCAGTACTTATACAGCTGGGGTACTCTGATTTTCCATGAAAATATTTTACAGGGTAGATAGTTATCAGCTGGTAACAGTACCTGCACATTATTCAAGCTCAGTGTAAAATATGCATTAATCTTATCAGTAATGTGCACAAAAGACTGGATCTGTCATCGGATCCAGACCTACATTACTGATCTGCACGGAAGTTTGATGGGTTTATCCTTTGGCTGCCCTGAATTTTTCCATCAAAGATTTGTTAATTTTTTTTCTTACTGAATAACAGTTAATGATCTTGCTGAACAATTCTGGATCTGCTTCTAATTAGGATCTGGACTTAGATCTCCACCCAAGTTTAATGGGCACAACTCAGCCATGTTGTGATAGTCCACGTTTCAATGAAGTTTGGTTGAAACAGGTTCAGTAGTTTTTGCATAGTTCTGTTGTCAGACAAACCAGCCAACCAGTGGTTGCGGTAGAAAAATAGCCTCTTTGATGGAGGTAAACAGGAAGAGTAGAATTATGTAGTTAGAGTTTCTATTCCAACCATGCTGGAGAACAGCTGCCAGCCTCTTTACTACTGCTTTTGATTGAAAGGTCGAGGGAGGAGGAAGGTGTGTGTGTGTGTGTGTGTGTGTGTGTGTGTGTGTGGGGGGGGGGGGGGGGGGGGTGTTAAGGGAAAAAAAAGAATCCTGGTGGTGGTATTCTCATGGATAGATAGGTAGTTGATAGTTTTTTTTTTTCTGAAATGGTGGATAGTAGATGAATGAATTTTGACAGAAAGAAATTGCATAGGTGCCAGTCCTACCAGTTGTTCATGAATTTCCAAGTTTTAATCATCTTTTCCTGAAATCCTGAATTTTATTAGGGAAAATCCAGTTTCAAAAGTATGATAAAAAAAAACAACACACACACACACACAAAACATGTGGTTTTTGGGGACCGTGTTTGGAAAGGGCTGGCAAGTAAGGCAGAATAAAACTTAAAGTGATGTTCTGTGAGTGTCAGGAACTACATACAGTTGAAGAAACGTGTTTTGGGTTCACCCATAGCCGGGCGATAGAAATTTCAATCTGTATGCTGACCAAAATGTTAACATGATCCAGAAATGCACATGTGCACTTTCATTTGAATCGAAACATGTGCTGTCAGCTTTGCTATTTTATACATAAATGGCAAAAATTATTTCTTCTCAGATTCATATAAAAGACAGCTTCAAAGGAGAGCAGCTCTATGAATCAGCTACATTTCAAGGAATATAAGGGAAAAAGGAGTGTCTCATCAGCATGTACACTGTATGTTGGCACCCTATAATATCCAGAGCTGTGCATACATAGGTTGACGGGGTACATTGGAGGCCAAAAGTTAGCACCTACATTGTCATCAGTTAAAACAGTAAGGAGGAAAAATGCTTTCATTTCAAAGCTAAACTGCAAACCCTTCATCCCATTACTCCTGAATTCATACTCTTGAAGTTCAGCTGTGTTGTATGTTTTTTTGACATGCACACACCAGATGCAGAGTGACGCTTTATGTTTATAAATACACAGGGTGAAGTGTATGGTGCAAAGAAGACATCTCCTTCCCTCTCACTCGTAAACTCTAATAGCACCCAGGTGGAAAAAAAAGAGTGAATTCGATTAACTGATACCATGTGTTGCTCCTCCTATCCTTTTTTTTCAGTGATTAAATTTTGTCGTTTTGTGTAATCAAGGCAGGTGTGCGTGTGTGTGTGTGTGTGCGCGCGTGTGCGTGCGCACATGTGCTCATGAGCAATCACGTGCATGGGTG
>JADBJO010000020.1:1416309-1473809 GCA_016801955.1 Conus betulinus
GTGTGTTGTTTTTTTTTGTGAGAGATAGACTGAGTGGTAATTTGTGTTAGTGTGTGTCCATGTGTATAAAGCATAATTGAAATCAGGAAGACTGGTGTCAGTTCATAATTAAAATAAATGTTGGCAAAGCACATCACTGTTTGTGTGTTACATGGATGGCATCCAATACTGAATACTACTGAACTTAGGTACTTTTCAATTTGAAAACTTATTCTGAAAGTCCCTAATATGGTGAACAGGTACAGAATTTCAAAATTTGTTTTAAAATGTAAGGTTTGGGAGGGGGAGGGAGGTGTGATGGGGGGGGGGGGGGGGGGGAGGCAGATGAGAGGGGGGAGATGGATGGAAGGGAAAAGTGTGGGGGGGTGGGGGGTGTAAAGGGGCTGATAAGAATATCACAGAATAAAGCCAGGTGACTTCCTTTGTGTGAGGAATTACAAGCGGCAGTTGATGCGTATTCTTTTCAAGTCCCACACTGATCACTCTCCCTGCGATGGCGAAGTTGAAAAGGGTTTCTGTTCAAAGCCTACGTGCCCCCTTCACCTCAGGCTCCAGAAATGTGGTTCCGGAGGATGGGCAGATCTGGGTGTTATTCCCAGGAAAGATTTTCGTGCTCACCCATTCTTTTTGAGTGTGCGCAGTGCCAGGGTTATCAAGAATCTCTGATGTTTATCAGGAATCAGAAACCTATAGCAGGTACTGAGACTGTTCAAGACCATTTGGGAAGAATGGATCTGATTTATGGCTGAAGCTTGGATAAGTACATAAACATTTACAACGATGTGGTTGTGATATACAGGGAAAACCTGGGCAGTAATGATGACTATCTCTCACAGTAAAAGGGGTGGTGAGTTCATGGAGGGAAGAAAAAAGATCAAACCAGTGAAGAAACAACCGAACACATGCACAGTTTTAGCTGTTGACATTTACTGTGTAAAATTGAATCTCCACTGATTTTTCTTGAAGATTCGTAGTGTATGTGATGGTCAAGATGCGTGAATATTAAACAAGGAATTTTTACTGTTTATGTTCATTTTTCTATTAGTGTTTGCTCTGGGATTCAGTGGAGTAAATAAATGGAAGCAGCCAAGCAAGCCACAGACATGTTGTTGGAAAATTGCAGCTTTTCTGTAAAAATGAAATGGCAGTGAATTCTGGGACGGACTTAAACGGAAAGTACAGAAAAGGTGACAACTTGTTCTCCCTCCCGGCATCATCATAAAGTACAGATATGGTGAAACCTTCACGTAACACTGTCCTTGAAATAAAAGTATGAAGCAGTTCTTGCACTTTCACTAGAATCTCATGTTAAGCTACTGCTATTATAAACAGGCACAGTGTTGACAGGTTGGCTATCCTAAAGTGGGCAGCTGTGCAGACCTGGCAGACCTGAAGCTGCAAGCTTGGCAGTCCTAAAACTTGCAACTTATCAGCCAGAAGCTGACATGTAGGCAGACCCAAAGCCGCCAACTAACCATCTCCAACTAACCATCTCGATGGCAGCATAGCATTTCATAATTCATCCTCCACTCCTCCCCCTCCCCCTCTCCCCACCCTTCTATCCCACTTCCCTCCTCTCCTCCTCAAATCTATTTTAAGATGTACAGGAATTTTTCAGGAGATAGGGAGAATGATTAGATGGCACCCCCTTTGCTACACCAACCCCAGTCCCGACATTACCCATCTGACCACATTCATTCAGAGAACTGCCTCTGTAGCTCCCCCACGCTTTATCTAAACGTATGCTTCCAGGATGGCTCAGCAGATGGTTTGTGGTGCATCGAGGTTTGCGTTTTTTGGGTCTAGGCAGGGCTTTACATCAGCTCCACGATAAGGTGAAGTCGTCATTATTTTGATACAGGTGTATCATTTTCCTTGAAGCCTTGCTGTGCAGGGCAGGGGATCAAGAGTCCATATTCTCAGTATCAGACAGGGTGCACAAGATTTGCCTTGCAAGATCACCAGAGCGGAAGGAAGAATGGAATTTGCAGTGTGGTAATTGACAGAATAAGGGGCAAAACAGGCAGGCTGGCTTTATCAAAGATGGAAGAGGTTCCAGTGTGTTATTGTTGTGAGGACTGGAGTTGAGACTGCTGCCAAAGGGAGTAAGTGCACTGTCCCAAAAATTTGAAGAGCAGGAATTAGGAAGTTAACTGTTTCAAAAGAAAAGTTGTTTTGCAGTTTAGCACACAGTGGGAAAAATCATCATGTTAAAATATACTTTTTTATTTTTAACTGTATGTATCTTAAACACAGAGAGAGAGAGCGGATGGGAGTATTTTGGAATCTCTCAACAGTCTCTCTCATTGTCTCTCTCTCGCTCTCTCTCTCTCTCTCTCTCTCTCTCTCTCTCTCTCTCTCTCTCTCTGTCTCTCTCTGTCTCTCTCTCTCTCTCTCTCTCTCTCTCTCTCTCTCTCTGTCTCTCCTGTCTACCCAGTCACTGCATGAAATAAAGTACCCAGCAGGGTCATGGACATTTATCTCACCTGGTCTGTCAGAGCCTTCAGCAGGTGAAAAGTCATGGAGAAGATGTGATGTGAAGGAGAGCAAGATAAGCTGTGTGGTCTGTCTTTGGTCTGTATGGGAACCCTGTCAGGGGAGAGAACTTACAGAAAAATCCTGTCAGAGTGGTAGTTTTTTTCAAATCCAGCTCAAGGGAGGTCCATTATTGTCTGTCAAATGTCTGTACACAGTGTGTTTCTTTGTCTCCCTTTGCTTTGAGTCTGAAGAGCTGCGGACTTATCTGCAGAGTTATGTGTACTTGTTCTAGTTCAGTCCAACTGTGATGAAAGGTGAAGTGGATCTGAAAAATGGCTGTGAGGAATGATCTTCACTCTGAAACCCTCACATCTTTAAACATGATCTTCCATTGATGTTAGAGAATGTTGACATTTCTCAGTTTCCTTTTTTTTCTGTAAGATCCACAGTCATCTTTCTTTGGTGTGTATTCCACATTCCCTGACAAAAGGAAGAGCATCCTCCAGTCAAAGAAAGGCACATTTTTTAAATATATGTTTCCAGTCAAAATCAGTGTTATCCACCTGTGTTCTTTGAAAGCTTTTTTTTTTTTTTGATTTCCCACTTGTATTAAATTGACAAAGCAGTTTGCACTGTTTGGCAGTATTTATATTGCTGTTAGCAAGGAGATGCAATGTGTGAAAACCGAAGTAAATGCTCCATGTTTCTGGAACAGACAGAAAAGTGATGAATAGTCAGCACAGTGACTGTTCTGGTGTGGACTAGAAGTTGGCTGTATCTGAGAGGTAATTTCTAAGAAAAATGTTTATAGTAAAAGGCGTGGCAGCGAGATATAACTAGGGCTTATACTCCGGTGTGGTCACACTCTGAATCTCCTTTGTGAAAGGGAAACACAGCACCATTTGGAGGCTATCAATTTTAATACACACATCTACATACTGACCCAACCCTTCATCTCCCACTAATCTTTTTCGAAACAGGGAGGGAGGGAGAGGGGGAGAGAGGAGAGAGAGAGAGAGAGAGAGAGAGAGAGATTCTTCAGTTGTTCACTTTCAGTCCTTGATTCTAGTCCGCTGGCACTGAAACTTGAGCTGATAAATAGTGAGACATAGTGCTCCAGATTCTGCAGGCCAGTATTTTAGCAACACTGATGTCGAAAAATAGACCCATTTCCTTTGTTGTTGTTGCATGTTTGTGTTTAGGTATATCTTGCAAAAGAAACCACCCGCATAGAAATGTGACTGTTGAATGAGTATGATGGAATTTTCTCACGGGCAGATCTCTGAAATGCCCTTTTACCAGATTGTTCCATAATTTGTGACAGGAGACGCCAGTTTGCTGCTGTGAGATAACCTTTCTAATTGCCGTGATTTTAGAAGGAAAAAAATTTGAAGGAAAAAAAAAAGGCTGTTCTCTCTTGCTAGGCGTCTTGTTTCCCACGGTTGTTATCTGCAGCGGGTCAAAATAAACTGGAAAATGGCTGCATTGACATTTCAGCTATCATGTTTTGCTTTCGCCTGCGCTGTTGCTGTGATTGTCCAGTAAATGTTGTCCTGGCTGCCATTATCTCTGTGGTATTGTCATGGCCTGCTGTCTGTGCCACTGCCTTGATGATGAGTCCTATTTGAAAGTCGACTCCAGTGTATTTGGTTTGACTATTTATGTGCCTGGGAATTTGGTTGGATTTTCTTCTGTGTGCTGTGCTGTGCTGTGCTGTGTGTGTGTGTGTGTGTGTGTGTGTGTGTGTGTGTGTGTGTGTGTGTGTGTGTGTGTGTGAGAGAGAGAGAGAGAGAGAGAGAGAGAGAGTGACTCAGAGAGAGAGAGAGAGAGAGAGAATGGTTATGAGAGAGAGAGTTTAAGTTTTATTTTCATGTAATGTCCCCCCCCCCCCCCCCCCCCCCCCCCCCCCCCCCCCCCCCCCCATTTCCCTCCCACCCTTCTTCACTACTCCCTTCCACACACACATACACATACATACACACACGCTCACCCCCCTCTGTGCACATGCACACACACACACACACACACACACACACACACACACACACACACACCACTCTCATTCTCAGCACAAAAAAAAAAATCAGTCAAGAACAAGAAGATCACACATATACTCAGGAATGCACACATGCACACACACACATGCATGATGCATGAGAGTGCGCGCACACACACACACACACACACACACACACACACACACATAAGAAAAAACTCTGCTGCACCTTTACAGAGCCTTGGTCCGTTCCAAATTGGATTATGGTTGTGCTGTGTACGGCTCTGCAAGACCATCTTACCTCAAACTCTTGGACCCTATCCACCATCAAGGGCTTCGTCTCTCTCTCGGAGCATTCCGCACCACCCCTGTGTACAGCCTGTACGCAGAGGCAGGTGAACCCTCGCTGTCCAACCGCAGGCTGAAACTATCTTTAAACTACTTTATCAGACTGTTCTCTGAACCAGAAAACCCTGCCTATGACTGTGTCTTTGACCCTCAGTTCCAAAGCAAATTCGAAAACAACCCTACCTGTATTCCGTCGTTTGGCCTTCGTATGCAGCCTCACGCACGGAATGCAGGTCTAGACCTAGGAGTTGTGTCTGATTTTTCCAAGTTTCCAGATGAGCCTCCGTGGACCTTTTTCACACCAGAGATTCGTTTTGATCTTGCAGCTTTTCGCAAAGAGTCCACCAGCTCTCTGGCATACAAGGCATTGTATGCTGAGCTCTGTTCCAAACTCCCATCCTACCAGAAAATTTTCACTGACGGTTCCAAGTCTGAAGATGGAGTGGCCTGTGCAGCCTACTGCCCTGGTGCTCCTTCTCAAATACTGTTAAAACATATTCCTTCAGACGCTTCTGCTTACTCTGCTGAAGTTACAGCTCTGGTTCTGGCACTAAGAATAATCTCACAGTCTCCAAAGAGGGACTTTCTGGTTTTGTCGGATTCACTGTCAGCTTTGGGAGGCCATATCTGGCCGCAACCTTCAGCACCCCGAACTTTTACACTTTTTTGAACTTTTTACCAAGTTGGAAGTAGAGGGTTACAACATTCTTCTGGCTTGGGTTCCTGGTCATGTTGGCATTGGAGGGAACGAAATGGTGGATCATTTGGCCAAGAATGCCACAAGAGAGAAACTGTCAAACACACCTATCCCCTGCTCGATCTGAAACCCAAAATTAATGATTATGTCAGAGACCTCTGGCAGGAGGACTGGAATACACAGACAAATAACAAACTCTTTCAGATCCGTCCAAACTTAAAGGAGTTCCCTCTCATCTTCGTCTGGTGGTCGTAAAGAAGAAAACAGTTCTGTGCCGGCTGCACACTGGCCATTCGTATTTTACTCATTCCTACCTTTTAAAGAGTGAAGAAGCTCCGTGGTGCATTCCATGTCATGTGCCACTCACAATGAAACATATTCTTTTGGAGTGTTGGGACTTGCACGAGGTGAGACACAAACATTTTACAGCAGATTCCATGAAAATCCTGTTCAGAGATGTCCCACCTGACGTGATCTTTGGGTTTTTGAGAGAGATTAACATTTTTCATCTGATTTAAGATTTTACCAAAGAAAAATTTTTAACGAAGTTTTCTGGTGCGTTTCTAGAAGATATCATTTAAAGAGATGTGTGAAAGTTTTTTTTGGTGAGTTGATTTTAACGTGGTGACAGCCCTGATGTGGCCCTTTGCGGTCGGCTGGGCTCTAAGCAACATTATCCTATCCTATCCCACCTACACACACACACACACACACACACACACACACACACACACACACACACACACACACACACACACACACACACACACACACACACACACACACCCCCCCCCCCCCCCCCGGGATATGAAACTGTTTTCAGCTCATTTGGATGCATCTGAATCTGTCATTCTGTTCGTGCACCTTCCTCTCGCTTATTTATTTTTCAGTATTACAATTTTAATGCTCATGTTGTTTGTTGTTTTTATTTTGGAAGAAGAAGGGATAGCAAGCATGTTGCAATTACAGATAATGGGCGTCCTTACATGAGAGAATTCAGTGGATCCCATAATTATGCTGCCTGTGAGAGCTTTTATTAGTTTTATTTTTCTTACTTTACCACTATCATCTTCCCATTATCTCTCTCTGTCTCTGTTCTTCTTCTGAATACTTCTCATCCAGTGTTTTTCTCTCCCTCTCCTCCGCCCCCCCCCTCTCTCTCTCTTCTCTCTCTCTGTCTGTCTTTCTCTGTCTTTCTGTTACTCTCACTCCTTCTCTTTCTCTCTGTCCCTGTTGCAGACTCTGTGTCTAGTTCTCTGTCTCTCTCACTCTCTTTGTCTCTAACTCTTTTCTCAGTCTGTGTGTCTTTCTTTCTCTCACTTAATTTGATATTTAGCTTGCTTTCTTTTCTTTTGCCCCAGGGCAGGGTGGAAAAAAAAAAGCATTTGTAGTGCTTATCTCATTACCCTGGTAAAATCAGATTTTGTTTGTTCGTCCGTTTGTTCACTCTGTCTGTCTGTCTGTCTCTCTCTCTCTCTCTCTCTCTCTCTCTCTCTGTCTCTCTCTGAGCATGTCCCCCAATCCCTTACCACTTCCTTTCCCTTCTTAACCTTTTGCCAGGTCATGTTTGTGTTGACAAAAGAGTTGCTCACCTGCCCTTCCCTGCCCTTCCTCCCCCCCCCCCCCCCCCCTCCACCCTCCCTCCCATGCCTACTTTGCATTTCTTAGTGCTCTACTTTCACAAGCTCAGGTAGGCATGTGCAGTGAATGAAGTCAGCTCCTTAGCCACCCCAAGGAGGCCCTGAGACCAGCACAGACCCATCAGGTATAGGAGCAGCAAACAGGAGGGTGTATGAAGAAGACAGGAGGCTGGAACTGGCGCAGGGCTGGCATGGAGTGTGGTGGAGGTGGGGGGATGGGTTTGGCAGAAAGACAATTAGAAAGTCAGGGCTTTGGGAGATAAGAGTGGCAAGACAGACCCAGGGAATGCGCAGAACAAAAGGCTGTGTAAAACAAAAGGCAGAGCCAGGGGGGTAATCAGTGAAGCAGCACAGGTCTGTCACAAGATGTAAGGGCTGGCTCCTGGGGCTTGAGAGTCCTGCTCTCTCTCTCTCTCTCTCTCTCTCTCTCTCTCTCTCTCCTTCTGTCTCGGTCTTTTGTGCGGTTCTGGGTTGTGTTGATTTATTTTCTGACTCACTGTGTCACTGTAAAACAGACACAGTATGGGCACTGTGTGCGTGAGCCGCGCGCACGCGCGCATGTTTGTGTGTGTGTGTGTGTGTGTGTGTGTGTGTGTGTGTGTGTGAGAGAGAGAGAGAGAGAGAGAGAGAGAGAGAGAGAGAGAGAGAGAGCAAGAGCACTTGAGTGTGTGTGTGTGTGTGTTTACCTCTGTGTGTGTGTGTGTGTGTATGCGTGTGTGTGTGTGTGTGTGTGTGTGTGTGTGTGTGTGTGTGTGTGTGTGTGTGTGTGTGTGTGTGTGTGTGTGTGTGTGTGTGAGAGAGAGAGAAAGTGTGTGTGTGTGTGTGTGTGTGTGTGTGTGTGTGTGTGTGTGTGTGTGTGTGTGTGTGTGTGTGAGAGAGAGAGAGAGAGAGAGAGAGAGAGAGAGAGAGAGTGCATGATGAGTGTGTGTGAGTTTACCCCTGTGTGTGTATGTGTGTGTGTGTGTGTGTGTGTGTGTGTGTGTGTAGGACTGGGATGTAAAGAGACAAGAGCTCAAAGCATTGTGTTTTACATGCAAGGGTAGTTGCTTAATTGTCTTTGGGGTGAACTATTTGTTACTACTCTGCAAGCAGGCTGTTTGTTGGTCTCTCTGTCTGTCCTTCAGCAAGATAACTCAGAAACTGTTGGCCATGTCTTCTGCAGATTTTATAGGGTTGTGTGTGGGATTGGTAATCCACAAATGATTTGATTTCTGAGGCCGCTTCAACCCTAGGAGCAAAACTGTTAACATGCAAATACGGGAGAAAAAGCTTTAATGAAAGGGAGTTTGAAACTGTCTGATTTCGCTTGTCGTTTGTATTGTTGCTTTTGTGCACGGGGATGTCTTTTCTCTTGGAAATAGTTTTGATTTCTTCGTTTTTAACATTTACTCAGTAAAAACTTCTTGTACTATGGGCCTCTACACATTGCATTGCTATTAACGTTACAGAACATATTTCTTCCCATATGCCCTATTTCAAACAAAGCATAGGTTGTGTTGTGGTTTCTTGGTTGTGTGTGTGTGTGTGTGTGTGTGTGTGTGTGTGTGTGTGTGTTAACCATCTGGGAAAGAACAAAAGAACTCATCTGCATTTCTGCCAATTTTTTCCTGAAGATTTTTACCACCACAATTCCACCCTCTCCACCCCCCCCCCCCCCCCCCCACTTCCCTTCCCTCTCCCCTTCTTTCTTTTTTTTTTTTTTAAACATATGATCATGTTTTGCTGTCAAGTAAGTATGAAAAAATGTTGGTCTGTGCTTCATCTATTTTGATCCAGTAAGCAAATATGGGTATTTGAAATATAAGTCTGCAGATGTGTGCTTGTATTTGAAAATGTTTCATCCGTCCAGGAAAAGCATAGTATCGGTTTTTCCAGACAAGGCGGCAGTCCTGTGATACTTTCAGCATTGAAGGGGTTAAGAGATCGAGAGAGAGAGCGATCTCTGACTGACAGATGATGGTTGCTTACATTGCTGCTCAGAACTGGGGAGACAGGGTAAAGAGGGAGATGGGCTGATGGGATGGAGGAGTGGGTGGGGGGGGAGGGATGGGGGGTGGGTGGGGGACCTGTCAGAACCCCAGATATATGATCAGACATGCAGACCCCCTGGAAGGTTGTTTGTCATTGGATCACTGTTCCTCCTTTCTGCACCCCTGCTTTTTTTTTTTTCTCTCTCTCTCTTTTCTTAATTGGGGTAGAGGGAGAGAAGAAGGAAGGGAAGGAGGGAGGGAAAGGGAGGAATTTTGGAAGAGAGAGAGAGAGAGAGAGAGAGAGAGAGAGAGTTTGCATATGTGTACATGTGTGTGCATATGGGTTTATGCAGCCTCTGTGTGAGTGTGTGTGTGTGTGTGTGTGTGTGTGTGTGTGTGTGTGTAGCATAAATGGTACATGTTAGAATTCTCCTCCAGTTTTTCTCCTCCTCCTCTTCCTCCTGAGCAGTGTTTAATTAAACTCTTCAAACTGTGTGTTACAGTATGACCCAATCCGCATCAACCAGATCTACGAACAGGCCAAGTGGGCGCTTATCTCAGAAGAGATTGACTGCACGGAGGAGGAAATGATGGTTTTTGCTGCTCTGCAGGTAAGCATCCTTTCATCTGGCTGTGTGGAAGCAGCTTTGTCTCCTTTCTTTGCTTCCTTTACTGCCGTATTTCCAGAACATTAGAATACTGCATCATACCACACAACTGAAAACACTGCAACCAAAATATCCATTTGTGAATGCACCCACCACAGTCCAATCCGTATGGATAATGCGTTTATGTAGGAAGCAGGAAGTTCCAGGCTCAGATCTTGCTTTCAACAGGTTTCTTTCTTTCTTTTTTTTTTTTTTTTTTTTTTTTTTTTTTTGTTGATAGTATTTTGATCCAATTGTGAACTGGATCTTGAATAGTGGTCAGAGTGACGGTCTATTGGAGGATGTTCTAAACTGAGCTCTTCTTTCTGGTGTGCACTGCATGCATGTTGAAGACCTCAGATACACACAGACACACACACAGGTGCGCGTGCGTGTGCGTGCGCACACACACACACACACACACACACACACACACACACACACACACACACGCAGCACACACACATGCATGCATGCACATGCACGCACACATGCACGCATGCTTGCTCAGTCCCCCCCCCCCCCCCCCCACACACACACACACACACACTACTACAAGGAATCCTGCATGTCCATTCACCAGAGCTGTGCTGTGTTCCCTGCAGTTCCAGGTGCAGCTACAGTCAGGTCTACCACAGAACGACTGTGTGGACGGCAGTGGTCCAGGGCCGCTGCCCGTGGAGCAGGACGAGGTGGGGGCCGCCCTTGCTGACCTCCAGAGCTCCCTGGAAGGCTCGTCCATCTCTCCACCCATGGGGACATCACCCACATACCAGAACTAGCTGATTACATTAAGTTTTTCAAGTGAGGACTCTTGTAGATTTCCCATGATGGCTTCATGGTTTGTTTTCCTGTTTAGAAATGAGTTGTAAAGAGTTTGAACCTGCAGATTTGTCTTTACTCTTGTCTTTTTAGCTCTATGGGATCTATGTAAACAGAATTCATGATGTGCTGTGGTAAAGATTCTAATGGCTGAAGCTGGACTCCGTGGTCCTAGTATGTCAGAGGTCATTGCACACTTGATTTGTTGTTGTTATGGTAAAGATTATTGGTGCCAAAAATCTTTGAAGATTGATGGTTCTGACGAGTTAAACCTGGAACCTGCCAGTCACTTTCCATGAGGCTAACTGTTACTCCATAGATGCTGGCAGCTGAAGTGTTTAATGAAGTGTGTTCTCTTTTCATCATGCAAATTTCATGTAAAATTCAGGGATTTTATGATTTTCTAGGTATGTAACTGATATATTGAAGGGTTTCATAAAAAAAAAAATGACAGAAGAAGATGGATGTCTGTGGAATCATCATTTACACTGTAATCTGTATCCCTATCAACCACTTGTCCTTCTCTTTCTCCAGTCATGCTTTGGCTTTTGACTTTGTATGTCAGAATTCAGAAGCATACATCTTATTTATTTGTATTTTTTGTGTGCATGTGCTGCAGACCGAAGAAGCTGACACTGAAGAGCTACAAACGCTACTGGACAACCTTCAAGGACACACATTTAGCCTTTTACCGCAGTCGAGAGGAAGCCTCTGGACCTGCCATCATGAGGATCAACGTTCGTGGTAAGTCGCCGACGCTGCTCGTGGGAACAAGTTTGTGTGTGGGTGGGGCTTACAGCTCCATGGTTTTATCAAGCTAGTGTCTTTAGGTTAGTGGAAAGCATGTGTTTATCGCCCAAAACTGAACGCATGCACACACACACACACATGCATGCATGCACATGCATGTGCACACACAGCATAGTACCCAGCCCACCAGACTTTTTCTGGAATTTCAGTGTGTTAAAAAGCATTTCAAAAATCACATATATATGTGTGAAAATACAGAAATTTCAAAGTGTTGTTAAAAGATATGCATTTGGGCATGAGTTTTTTGAAGAAGCTGTTGAAAAGCATAGACAGAGGAAGTGCAGAGGATGGTCTGTGAGTATCGGCAATGGCATGTGGAAGATGGGATGTCTTGCGCTGATCATTTAAAACAGCGAGGAGTCAAATTGCTTCCAGTTCAAAGCCAAACTGTCCTGTTCCGCCCTTGGGTCCTGAACTGTTACTGGTAATGACTGGTAATAATACACACACACACTCACACACATAAACACGCGCAAGTGTGCGCACACTTACATGCATGTGCTTGCATGCACACAAAAACATACACACATGCATGTATGAACACATACGTACATGGATGCACATGTGCACTCACATGCACTCGAACATACATGCATGCAGGCAGACACACACATATACACATGCATGTACATACGAACACAACATACATGCATGCATGCACACCCACACACTCTTGCACTCAAACATACATGCACGCATGCACACACATGCACATGTGCACACATGTGTACACAATCTCACATACACACATGCTCATACACACATGTGCACACCACATACAATGCACACACTTGCTATGCATGCTCTACATGCACTCACATGCAAACACACACAAGCATGCATGCACACAAGCACACACACACACACACGCACGCAAATGTAGGCACACATACACACGCATGCACACAAATGCAGGCACACAAACACGCATGCACACACACACACATGCACGCAAACGCAGGCACACAAACATGCACACACACACACACACACACACACACACACACACACGCGCACACACACACACACACACACACACACACACACACACACACACACACACACACACACACACACACACACTTTGCACGCATACACTCACAGTTTACTCTGGGCTATCTGCTTAATGCATAGCTCGGAGAAATAAAACAAACTGCCTTCAGAACATTTGCCACACAAAAGAACTTGAAAGGAAGATGCCACTTCCAGTGCAGTTTCCCTCAGGGGTGCTGAAAAATACCTGAGTACACACACACACAGAGAACAGTTAAGGAGACCACTCAGACACATACCGGCAAGTCGCCAAGTCTTCAGCTGATGTGACTCTCACCCAGATAAACAGTTAAGCTGTGTTGACTTGGAACTGATGAGACTGAGTCAGCTCTAATTGTCGATAGGAAAAGGGGATGTGTGTCTCTGATGACTCTGTGTGTGTGTGTGTGTGTGTGTGTGTGTGTGTGTGTGTGTGTGTGTACGTACCACTGTGTGTGTGTACCACTGTGTGTGTATATGTGTATATGTGTGTGTGTGTGTGTGTGTGTGTGTGTGTGTGTGTGTGTGCCTGCACATGTTTGAATGTGTGTGTGTTTATGCTGTGTGCAATTGCATGAAAACAACCTGTATAATTCCACAGTGAGTCACATCGTGGTTGTACCAGTATGTACTGAGGCATCATGCATGCAGCTTTGTGTAGTGAAAGCCTGTGGTGTGTTTCAGGGTGCGAAACTCAGCCAGATGTCAACCTGGCCACTAAGAAATACGGCATCAAACTTTTCGTCCCGGACTCTGACGGCATGAGCGAGATCTGTCTGCGCTTTGAAATGGTCAGTGACAAGGGATCCCCAGACTTATTTTGCTGGCTTTTGTTGTTGTGTACTCCAACACTGCTGTATGTAAAATGATCTTTTCTGCTCATTCCTTGCTGCAAGCAGTGTTGAACACATGTGCCAGCCCACAGAGGCAAATGTGCATTCTATACCCTCCCATCAGGCACCCAGCAGCTTGCACCTGAGGTAAGAGTTCCCTTCATTACCTGCAATGTTGCAGGGAAGCTTGAAGCTATCAGAGAGGGCACCTAGAGAGAGAGAGAGCTGAAGTCATATCAGCCGTAACCCAACAGCCTGGCAGAGTGCCAGCAGAGGGCAGGAAAGAAGCTGGTAAGCCATGCTGACCGTCTTTCATCCTGTTCATGTGGTGGATTTTTTTCTTTCAGAGTTTTGTTGGGTTTTTTTTTTTTGCTTTAAAGTTTTACAGTTGTGAACCACAGACTGTAGAAAGTTTTAAACCATTCTGGCTGTGGAATGATATTTTTTTTCCTTTTAAAGAAAAAAAAAATTATATTTTTTTTTTGGTGTGTGTGCAGTTGACATGTAGACAGCTATTTGAAATTCCCATTTTTTAAGATGGTTCAGCTGATCCTACATTAAAATTGATCTGTTCAGGATGCTAGGTTTTCATGGTGTTTAGTCTGGAATTCTACCCCCCCCTCCCCCCCCTTTCCCTTTTTACCATTTGTGATTGCCCAGCTTCTGAAAATCCTTGGATAATGAGTACCATATGACTACTGTTTGCCACAAGGTGTATAGTGATGATATTTCATAAAGATCCGTCTCATATCATCCCATGACAGAAAGGCAGTTGGGGGTTTTTATAAAGATCATCTGATATGATCCTATTACAAAAGGATAGCGGGAGAGTTGTTACAGAAACAGTGTTGTTGCTGCTGTTGTTGTTTAGCTTGATGTGTTCATCACAGCGTTTCACAGGACAATAGGAAAGGCTTTAGTCGTGTTCATCTCCTCACACAGTATTCTGCAGCATGCTGGGTATTTTCAAGTTTCTTTGGCCTGCTGAATATTGACCTGGTTACAGGGTCATTCCGGTGTGTAGCTGACCTAGTGCATGCATAAACTCACAAAGGGGGATCAGCTACTAGCTGCTCTGTAAAGGGAACAATCTGACACTCGCTAGACACTGTCAGGGCTTGAACCTGCAAACCCTTTGTAGGAGTCTGCTGTTTTCTATTTGAATCTCACCCTCTCATTTCATTTTGAGATACAGTCTGTTACAGATGTAGACGGTATGTGCTGCATTGAGGTACACTTGCAATAGGCATACATGCAGTCACATTTGGATGCAAGTGTGTGTAAATACATGAACGAACATACACACACACCAACACACTCATGCATGTGTACACATACATGAAAGAACACAAACACTCATCAACACACACACTTGCATATGTACACACACAGGCTAGCGGACATGCACGTGTGCGCGTGCGCGCGCACACACACACACACACACACACACACTTACACACACACACATACATAGAAGATCTCACTTGAGTCCATCTGAAAGTCTTCCTTTCTCCATGAAGTTGTAAAAAAAAAAAAATATACTCAGTTAGAGTAGGCTGATGCACTTACCTCTTTAAAACTGCAGGCCTGTCTTTTCTTTCTTCCTTTTTTTTCTCAGTGAACTGATTCCTTCAGGAGAGATAGGGCTGTGGTTACAAACACTCACTATTGACAGCCAGCGTAAGCATACTGAAGCCTGGTGACCACAGTCCTGCCCATGCTTGACCACTCAGTCCCCCCCCCCCCCAAGCTGTTAACAGCGTTCTGTTCTCTTCAGGGATGGGGAAGGTAAAGCAGCAAAGAAAGGAGAGGAGGAAGGCATCATCATCATAATGATACTGGCTCCGAGGGGAGTTGCGGTGTCTTAACTCCTTGCTCCTCTGCAGCTGCTTAGCTTATGGGAACATCATTCCCTTGATAAGTTAATGCAAAGAATGCTTTTCTTTAAAACCTTGCGGTGTAGCTTGTTTGTGCTTCTGGTGGCATTCAGGAGCTTACACAGCCCACCTCCCCTTCACTCTCTGTTCACCTATTGTGCTTGCAGTCATTGCTGTTAGTTTGTTGCCTCTCAACCCCCTGCCCTCCTTCCCCTACCTACACACACACACATGCATGCACGCATGTATATTCTTCTCTTTCGAACCCTCCCCCCCACACTTCTCACTCCCCACACCTTCTCCTCCCTTTCTCTTCTTTTTTTCCATGTCCTCTCCTTTCCTCCCTTCTCCAAGAATGTAGTAGAAAAATGATCTGGTCTGCTTTACCTTAAGGGTTTTTACTGCGTATGCATGTGTGTGTGTGTGTGTGTGTGCCCATGCATGCGTGCGTGCGTGCATGTGTGTGTATGTACAGTTACAAATCCATATAGACAGAGCTTGACATACACATAGACACACATGTACACAGATATGCAGGAAACAGGCTCACACATTCACAGAGATACCAACACATGCCTATGTGCGTGCACGCAGGCCCCATCTTCTTTTTTTGTTGTTTTTTTTTTTCTATTTTTGTAAGTGTGAAGTATATTTTTTTGCGTTAGATTGAAAGAGAAGAGTGATGAGGTCTGTTCATGATGATCAACTGAGAAATGGACATGTGCAGGAGGAGCAGTACTGTCGCTGGATGGCAGCCTGCAAACTGGCCTCCAAGGGCCGCACCATGGCCGACAGCTCCTACGAGTCAGAGGTGGCGGCGCTGCAGACTTTCCTGGGGATGCAGCATCCCTCAGCCGCCCCAGTCATCGCGCCCTCCCAGGTGGACATCCAGCCTGAAGACTTCATCGCCCCCAGGTTCTTCAAGAAGATCAAGTCCAAGTCGGTTAGTGTCATTCGTTTGGGTGACTGTGGTTGTGACTGATTGTACCTTATTGAGCATTTTCATATTTAGAATTCAAATATTATCAGAGAAATAAAGAACAGAAGTATTCAGACACCTTGACATGTTTCTGGATAATATCTTTTTGTGATTTGTCCCATTGTATGAATAAAACGTTTTTTGCAACAGTTGTCTAAAAGATATTAAAATGACACTGCTCTTAGGGAGAAGGGAAAGTAGAAGAAGCATAAGTGTGTGTCTGAGCTTTTTTGTTGCCATATAGTGCATTCGATCAGTTGTTTGGGAGAAAAGGGATGACAGGGAGAAAACTTTACTGTATGCGTACATCAGGAGTGATGGGGGGAACCTCTCTGTGATTAGAAAGAAAAACTGCAAACACAGCCATACAGAAACTTCTGCCCATGCAGTGGTGGTTTTTATTGAAATGGTTTTGGTTTTCAGATTGTTCAGCGTATCATGGAAGCCCACGCCAACGTGTGCGAGACATGGGGCTGATGGAAGCCAAGATGGCGTACATCAAAGCCTGGCAGTCCTTGCCTGAATTCGGCATCACCTACTTCCGCATCCGCATGCTCAACAACAAGAAGGAGGTGAGGCCTGCATTTGTTGTTGGTCGTTTCAGTCAAATGCCAGTGCCAGGTTAGCACACGTGGCAGGCAGAAAACCAAATTCAGTCTGTAATGTTGGAAGTTTGAATAGCGCAGGTGTCCAGTCTGAAAATTGCCAGTTTTCACTGGCCGTCTGTTGTCGTTTTGGTGGTGTTCTGTAGTGTAAGAAAGGTCCCACTTTCTTGTCTCTTTGGATGGCTATTCTCATCCGTTATGTCACCTGGAAATGCAGATTTAGATCTTATAAAGTGAAAAAGTCTACAGCATCAAGGGGCATTGCATCCTGATCCCAACAGGGGTGCTGCCCCTTGACTCCACCAAGGGAGTCTGTGCGGCCCCTCCAGGACTTCTTCCCTCTCCCAGTAGGACCCCAGGACTTTTCCTTCACTTTTGTGCCTGGAATAACTTTTACATATGATTTTACAGATAAATGAACAGACGTGTTTCATAAACGCAAAGTGATGCTTAAAGTTTTACAGATGGAGTGCGTCAAATGGAATAACTGAAAAAAAAAAAAAAAACCCAAAGGGAAAATGTTGCTACTGTTGTTTGCATTTTTCATGTTGACTGGAGCATTGTTGCTGTTGGGCAGGAACTGCTGGGCGTGGCCAGTAACCGGGTGATCCGCATGGATCTGAACACCGGGGACTCCATCAAGACCTGGCGCTACAACCTGCTGCAGACGTGGCACGTCAACTGGGAGAACGAGTCCGTCATCCTGGACTTCGAAGACCAGAAGGTCACATTTTCACCCATCGAGTGCTCGTGCAAAACTGCCCACGAGTTCATCGGTGGCTACATCTTCCTGTCGATGCGCTCGCAGGACAAGAACCAGTCCCTGAACGAAGAACTGTTCCACAGCTGACCGGCGGCTGGTCCTGAGAGGAAGCAGAACACCATGAGTCAACTGGGGTTCTGAGACGTACTCGCTACATGTGATGGTGATGACGAATTTAGATGGAGACTGAACTTCTTCGGCTGTGAAATCTGTGGCAAAGCTGATCAGTGTGATAGAAGGGATAAGGTGGTGGAGGAGGGAAAGAGAGGTGGGGGGGAAGGGGTGGGGAAGACTGTCCCAGGTGTTTGGGACAACATAGACCTGTGAAAAGGGGGGAGTATTCTAAGACATTGCTGGTCTTCTGTGAGGGCTGTCTGCTTTGCTGCCCTCAATCTTACAGTTACAGATGGGCGCTGTCGATTAACTGGGGGATCTGCAGTGACGGTTCATTTCATGGCTAGGAGGTAAGGGCAAGGGTGGGATGGTGAGTGGAAATGGCATGAAGAGCATTTGACACAAGACTGGTCCCCCCTTGTTACAGAGAAATCATCAAACTGCTCTGCTGTGAGGTAACTTGATGTGAACAATTTATCTCCATTAGGTTTGGTAAGACTGCTGTTGGTGAAGCCTCATTGTCAACCATGGACTTCAAGAAGGAAGCTTCTGACTTTACTCATCTCCCAAGTCAAACCGTAGCAGTGAGCAGCCATTTGTCCCATGAGAAATGGCAGAGAATACTGTCCCATGAGAATCGGGTTTGGTTCTTGGCTGATGTGACTTTAAACGTGAAACTAGTAAGAAACAGCATCTTGCAGTGCCTGAGTTCTGTTGCCACTGACTGTTCAGAAGCCCCTGCTAAATCCCTGGTTGTATCAATAGATCCATGTTGTGAGTGAGTGTTGACATTTGACAGATAACTCACTGCTGGCTTGCTGTGTGTGTTTGCCATCAGTCGTCATTTTAGTGTTGTTGGCTAAGTACTACTGAGCAAAATAACATTTTTTTGATGGATTTTTAGTTGAAATAGCTTTGTCAATTGCAGATGTTTAGATACAAAATAATCGGTAGATTGCTGTATGTACTGCATGTTTGTCTGGCTGGGTGCATGTGAGGAAGATGGGAAAATGATTGAACCATAGGTATTAATTGTTGATGACTGTGAATGGTACGTGAAATCAGGCTGTGTGGCGTAACCAAGATTTGTCTGGACCTGTGCCAATGCTTTGTTTGTGTGAGGAAAATGTACATACGCATGTGATAATTAGAAAAGAAAACCCCAACTATTTAAACCGACTCTACTGCCAAAGGATGCGCTTCACATGGAGTATTCGTTGGCAGTTCAGCAGCAGCAGCAGCAGCGGTGGAGAGGATTACACAAGTGTTTGTAGACTAGCGAGTGGCTTGTGTCATTGTAACATGGTGCAAAGTGACAGCTCTGCTTGTGTAAGCATTGTGGCTGGTCTGGTCCTCGCGGTCAGGAATGTGTTCTGTCAAGGTGGACAGTGCAGACAGAGAGCACTCTAAACCAACGGAAGGATCGGGATTCTGTGGAGATGAGGGAGAGTGAGAACGTCGGGCTGATGATGTCATAAATGTGCAGATGTCATGTTGAGCTCCCTGTTGAACTGTTATGAATTGTAGCCTTTGTACCATGTTGTAAACTGTATCTATGTAAAGGAGTTGGAAGGTTAGGCAGGTGGGTGAGAACAGGTGTGAAGTTTGCTCTTGAAGGTTTGGGGAGAGAAAAGCATGTCGTAACTGTAACTAGAAGAACTGGTCAGTGTATCCTTTTTGGGGGAGGGGTGGGGCACATAAACATGTCTGTGATTACGACATAATTGAATTGCTGGTCTTCTCGCCTTTTTTTTTTTTTTTAAATTTATTTTTTTAGCTTTTATGGAACATGAAAAGCCAACCAAAACTGTTGATTGCATTTATAAGTACCTCAGTTTGATACTGTGTACTTCGGGAGAAGAGGGGGGGATGTTCTCATATCTTTGCATCCACACACAAATTCTGGTTTACTTTGTTCGCATTGAATGCCTTTTCTTCCTAACATTTGCTGCTGTTTTGAGACTGGACAGGGCCAAGAGTGTGGGGATGCTGGACATCAGTCCGCTGTTGAAAAATAAAAAATAAATGGCGAGACTGGCTTTACCCACCATCATTGTTTCATTGAGGTGTTACAAGTGAGAAAAAGACTGGTGGATTGTGTTGATACAGCTGCAAGTATTTCATGCCAGGAGTTCAGAAAGGGGAATTTTGAAGCATAATAGCATGAAGTGAGACTGTTGATGGATTACAAACATCGATGTAATGTAAGCCATCTGAAAGGGAGCAGTTGGACTGGACCTAGACTATGAGGGGAGAAAATAAGCATTTTGCCCCACACTCCCACTGTTCATCTTTGTCTGGGTTCCATGTGCTTGCTCAAGTCACTAACTGTTTCTGGGCAGCATAGTAACCACCGGTTGTGGCTGAACTGCCCAATCAGGTAGCCACATTAAGCCAGCTGCTGCTTGTCTGCTGTTCAGGGAGTCTAGCCCTGTACCTGCACTCAGCCTGTGCATGTGTGCGAACCACCATGTTTACACTTCAAACTAGATGCTTTTACACTATCAGTGATGCAGGAAGGCTGATAACCAACAAGGTGAACATGAGGCAGATGGAGAGCCAATTCAATCAACAGGAAGTGGTGAATGACTTCAGTATGTGCAGCAGAGCTCTTAACCAGCGAAAGGCAAAGATACTTATCCTCTCATCCTTTGCTCTCTGGATTCTGATTCTGCCGGAGTTACACTCATGCTGTTTGGTACTCTCTGTGTCACATTTCATACCACCAGCTCCTGCACTGTCCACTTGATCAGTGTGACTGATGGATGTATTTGCCAAACGGTGGAGCAGTAGTAGTCTGTCAGTGGAGTATGGTCTTGCCATTCGGTGGTCGTGCTGTTTTTACCCTCTGTGGTGTATTTGTTGAGGTTATGCCTTTGGTGGACTGATTATGCCTCTTTGGGAGCTTCTGTGCTCGCCCAGCATGTTCAAGTGACCCATGTTACCTGTTCAGACTATTAATGTAGATGCCTTTTTCTGCTGGTGTCTTATTTTTTGCAAGCTATCTGGACGTTCATATTAACTTTAATGTTCATACCATTTGATAGTAGCACTAATCCTTTCAGTGTAGCGTGGTGATCATGCCACCTGTGCATCGTGTGTGTTGCTGGTCATTGAGTTTGTTCATCACCAGTGTGTTCATGCCAACAGAATGGTCTGTGCCACTGGTATAGTCAGTAGTTCATGCCATTGGTGTAGCACACTCCATCAGTAGTGTGGTCTATGTCATTGGTGTAGCACATAGTTCTTGCCATTGGTACAGCACACACTGACATTAATTGTGTGGTCTGTGCCACTGGTTTAGTAAATAGTTCATGCCGTTGGTGTAACACTCTCTATCAGTAGAGTGGTCTATGCCACTGGTGTCGCACATAGACATAGTTCATACCATTGGTATAGCAGACTCCATCAACTGTGTGGTCTGTGCCACTGGTGTAGCGCATAGTTCTTGTCATTGGTATAGCATGTAGTACTAAGTGCATGCCATTGGTGTAGCATCAACAGTGTAGTCTATGCCACTGGTATAGCACACAGTTCTTGGCATCAGTATAGCATGATCACAACACACAGTTCATGCCATTGGTATAGCACACTCAGTCAGCAGTGTGATCTACGCCAGTGCCATTGGTGTGACACCATAGGTCATGCGATTGGTATGGCACATCTAGCCGTCAGTGCAGAACAATCTTCTCCCGTGCAGGCGTTCAGTTTCATACCATTGGTCAAGGGGCCCCAGCAGGTCAGAGTGCAGAACCAAGAGCCGACACCCACATCAACATTCCACCGACGCCTTTCCTCATCGGTACAGTCACCCAGTCGCTGTCGACACAGAGACTCTGAACCTGATTGTGATCCAGGGATTGTGAGCGGATTCTAGGGTGTACTTGAAACAGTGATATTCTGGGGTGGTCAGGGAGAAAGGGATTTGTGACGGGTATTATGAGGAAGGACCATGCAAAAGACCTGGGCCTTGATAACACCTCAACTCATTCCTCTTGCCTTACACTACAGGTTCAGCTGTTCATGGAGTCTGTGAAAAATAAGAGCTAGACCTGTTTTCCCTTCCACCCTTTGCAGTTTTTCTCTATGGAAGAAAGTGGTAAGATGCAGGAAAACTTTCTGGTGTGTTAATGAAGGCTGAAGGGGCGTTGACTTCTGGGACAGTTCTTATGTCATATGTAATATCCATGTCATGTCATGTGTGGAGGTTTCCATTAAAGCAATCAGTAGAGAGAAGTCATGCCACATACTCTGGTCATGACCAATTTGTTTTTTCAGGTCGATTCATCGTTGGAGGCAAGATTTATGAATTTTTTGGGGAAAATAATGTATGTTTACTTTATTTAGTGAATACAGCATCCCCACCATTCTCTCCCCTCTTTTTACAACACATTGTTACTTTGAAATATGGCCATGTCCTTGAGCGACACAAGACTGTCCCACTTGTTGTGAAATGCAGCAACTGGAAAAACAAAACTACAGGGCTTGCCATAAGTTACCTTAGGCGGAGACATTCTTGTCATTTGTACATTTCATTTTTCGGAACATTGTTTTAGGGATTGCGACTTGTTTAACGTTTTCTTCTGTGCAGAATCATTGATTTTAAAAAAATTTTTGTTATAAACTTGGCATGGAGTGATTTATTATATGGGTGTATTCATCAGATGGCGTACTTTACTCATTTTTGCAGCACAGGGACTCCATCATCATTTATGTGTGGTGTAGTAGCTGTTTCTGCTCCATCGTTTGTTAACAGATTGCGTGCATCTCTCTCATTTATGTACTTCCGTTTAAACATCCTCGAGTGTTATTTTTTTCATAGGTGTGTTGTTTCATTTCACATTAACTTTCTCAGTTTTTTTCCATTTATCTTTTGTTCACTGAAACAGTTCATCAGTGAAATAATATTCACATGGTTTGAGCGTCCGTTTATTTATTTCCTGCTGTTTTCAGTCCAGTTTGCAATCTTGTGTATTTGAAAATTTTCCCTCATCAGGGAATTTTTTTCTCCCTTCATTGGAGAAGATTTGTGTTTGTGAAGAGAGCAAAACAGATCATCAGTTTGCTTGAAATACATTTAGTTACTCTTCACACTGGTTGGAAAATGAGACTTTCCTCTCGTTACTATGATTATCCTTCCCTTCTCATTGTTTGAATTTCATGAAGTTATACTCTCCTTTTAGATGTTCGAAACTGAAAAAACAAGTCATCATTAACTGGGTTTTAAGAGATGCCAGGTTTTGAGGGCTTCTAGATTTACTCCCAGACATTTTGGTGATCTTAAATGTGCCCAGTGAGCCTTGATAGAGCCATTCACGGTCGGCAGGGCAACAAACATGGACTGAATTGATGGTGCCCAGTTGGAGGGATTTGTTATGATTGTTACAATGTGAATGACTTCTATTTGAAATGCATAGTGATTGGGGAGGGGGGATTGTGTCAGTTCTGTAAAGCAGTGGGTTTTAAGTTTTTTTTTTTGTAGCCACATTATGTTTTAATTGTGTAGCATTGTTTGTTCTTTATGTGCAAGCTAAAATCTCCCCCCGAACTATGGGCTTTTCCATGATTCATGTCTGTGTCATGAAAACAGTGTGGCGGGATGTGAAGTATGAAACACTGCTGTACCTGGGCCAGCCAGCTGTCGTTTGGTGCTGATTGTACAGAGATGGCTCTCACCAACCCAGTGTCGTCCAGCCAGACGTGTGGTCCGCTGAAACCAACCGTGCTCACAAGCACATAGGGCAGTTGACTCACAATTGTTGCTTTTTTGATGTTGGTGTTACTTCTTCTCAAAAAAAAAGAAAAAGCTGAAGAGATATTTGGGGGGGGGGGGGGGGGGGGGTTTGAAAATTTGGACCTTTAATGAAACTTATCTTGTTCGTTTTTTCGATAGATTTTAGTGTCCTTTATGTTTTTACATACGGTATTTCAAAGCAGACAAGTCTGGTTCATGAGGTAAGCAGTGTTGACTGTACAACAGTGTGAAGGTTTTAAATCAGAAAGGTACTAAAGTAGTTTTATCATGTTCATTAATTAAAGTGGTGAATGAATGTTAGCCTTGTATTGTGGTGGTGTTGCTGTGTGGGACTCGCTTGGCCAAGGTGACCTTGAAGAAATCGGGGCTGTTGACAAGACACCAGACTGACTTAACACACGCACCGTTTCTCACCCCTTCAGAACATTAAACATTCATGTGGGTGATTCCACTCTATCCCTGCATGCAACTTTGACATGCATCATCCAGGGCAGTTAAGTCGTGTGTGTAGAGTCCAGCTTACTATGGAGGCCACATATGTCTCATACACATTTTAGATGTTTTGTCATACAATGTCATTTTTCAAAATCTCAAAAACAGATTGAATGATAAGAATTTGTCTCAGAAAATCTGGCAGAAAAACCAAAAAAGAGAAACAAATCTTCACATATTTATCGGTAAATTGTGGTAGCTCCTTTTGTTTTCCAAGAAAAGTGTGAACATAACCATAATTTTGCTTGAAAGTGAAAGCAGAAACGATTTATCTCTGGAAGAGAGTGACAAATCTGTCTATTTATGATTTTGCGGACAGTAGAAGTAAAACCAATGTGTCCCTGGGGCAGAACAACCGTGTATCCTTGGAACTGAATGTTTATGCCCATAAGCATATCATGCAAAATGGTTTAAAGGATTTTCATCTCCCTGTGTATTACAGAACATGAGAAAGTTGGAAACGGCCAAACTTTGAAAATAAACAGGTCGCTCAATTAATAGGAAAACAAGAAAATATATCAACTCCAGGTACAGATGAAGGATGAAAGCTTATAACTTCTTGGGTGAAAATAATGGAAGGAGGATGTATAGGAAAGGTGGAATGCTATTTATTAATTATAACAGAAAAATGTTCATGGCGCGTGCGTCTACATGCACATCATTAGGCAGCATGTTTTCCCTTTGTCTGTTCTTTTGGGTTTGTCACTCTCTGACACAAGCCTGGACATTAGTTATGAGACAGTGGAAGGTTTATGATGTACAATCCATCTGGAACTGATCAACAATTTGTTCTTGGATCAGAAAAGTCGAATGATTGCTGTACGAAGCTTCAAAGCTACTCCTCCATGTCATGCAACTTATACGAAAGAAAACAAAAACTCCAGCATGTGTTCTTCAGTATTACTGTTTTCAGTTTCATTCTGTTATAACACCATAATCTGATTAATGAACTTCTTATATAAAGTATGAAAGATAAGTGTTTGTTTTAAGTACAGTTTGTGACAGTGAAAATAGAAATGAAAAACACAATTGGAGAACAGCTGTCCTGGATTTTGCGATTCCGGATTCTGTGTTGCTTATAAGTTGAACGCGCTAGGGTCATCTTTTAGGCTGAAAATTTTAAAAAACAGCAGCAAGCTCAATTTTCTGATCCAAGAATTCATTGAACATCACAAACCTCTTTTTATTGAAAGAGAAAACCATGATAAATTCCGTATCAGATGGGATCACACCCAATAAGGGAAAACATACAAGTGAATAATGTGAGTTATTAGAATCCATACGACTTATTGGCACGGTCTTGTAGAACTATGCAGTATTAAACTTTAAAGCAGACTGTTCTTCTGGAGTTCACACACACACACACACACAAACACACACACTCTCTCACAGCAAGATTGCACAAAAACTTTTAAAATCAAGCCATACAAAGACAAGAAAATAACTGAATGGAAAACCTGTACATGAATGAATTAGAAAGACAGAAAATAGAAAGAAATCAATGATAGTCACTTTTACTTTAAAAGAAATTTGTTTTTTTTAAAGTTCCAAAGGTGAAGATGTTATTCAAAGCTACAAAATGCTTGGGCACCTTTCTGCCTCTTCCATTGGGAAATGGTCATTTCTGAGTGAAAGACTGACCACTGAAATATTTGACCAAGGCCATGCAATTAACCTCTTCAGCCTGCACTGCATAACCATTGTGTGCTCTCCTGCAATAATCCAATTTTCATCAGTTCAGTGAATCCTTCTGCTCTGCGTCAAACTTTCACTGTGCTATGTCTTGTTTAGTTTTTGTCTTAAGTTTTTTAAACTTTTTTTTTTCCTTCTAAATATCTAAGGTAAATAATTTTTATGCACAGCCTGGGGGTTGACTCCATTTCACCTAAAATGAAGCTTGACACATATATTTTCTGCCCTGGTGGTATTTTTGACCAGCTGACTTCAACTGTTCTGAACCAAACATAAACTCTGCATAACCACACTGCAATCAAAGAAAGCTTTTGCTAGCATGCACATTTGCCAAAGGAAAGGTTGATTCAAGATTTTTATACACGCATGCATTCCTTTCACTCTTTACAATGCAAGATGAAATACCCATGAAAGTGTAATGCATTCGTCAGCGATTCATCGTTGTACAACCACTTCACTCCTTCCAATTTCAGCATAGCTTTAAATGTAGTTTTTTTTTCCTATGAATGCAAAAGTATCAAACAATTTTTATCTGATAAATCCTGGAACGCAGTTTTTTCTTTGGAATGCTAAATTACCTACTTCTTTCTCTTCTTTTCATAATTTTACATTGTACACCTGTATGTCCCATCAGCTTTCATTTTCAGTATGCGTAACCTGCATATATGTGCGTTGAGCATGTATCCTCTGATGGTAACAATTTCTGTCACAGTGTGTGGTTGATGCATGGTCTTGTCATTCCATAGTCCTTGTTGTGGTTCCCATCTGTTTTCGATGTACATTTTGCAGTAACTTGCATGCAAAGTTCTCTGTGTGTCCGTTTAGATCCAACTATCCACACCCTGTGCTAAGTCGACCTTCCAGACCTTCCTGCCCCAAAGTGGATTCTGACTGCCAGTGCAGCGTACAAAGGTGGAGAAGCGAGGTGGGGGTGGAACTTTGGGCTGGGTGGTGGAAGGGGATGGGAGGCAGGTAATGAAGTCATGAAAACAAAACAGTTTTATCCAAATGCCGCCCTAGTTTTCTAACTGGAAACAAGAAATGTATGGCAAAGGAAACAGAGTACATTGTGGGTCATGGTTCTGATGAAAACGCCTTTGTATTTCCGACAGTGCCATTATTAAAGTGATGCATTCTTTCAAAGCAACCAAAAGTTCATTTGTGTGTTCTTTTGGTCATATAACTGACTATACAGATCAGACTATGAAAATTTCTCTTTCTCTGGTAATTGAAGTTTCTCTGGTCAAGACTTTTCTGTCAATTTCAGATATGAACATCTGTAACTTTCATGTGTCCTGGGCACGGCATGTACAATGTGTGTGTACATGGATGCTGGCACGTACGCTTTGTTCATGTATGAGCGCTTAAGTCTGCGCTTGTATGTGCTGTTTCTGTATTTTTTCGCTCCATGTTTTCCTATCACAGTGTTTGTCTCGCTCCTGTGTGTAACCCATCCCCAGCCTTTGCTGGCCTGTTTTTTATGCTTCATGTGTCGTTTGTGAAGCTTCAGAACAAAAGCTCATGCCAACGCCATTCACAACAAAGAGTACTGTACAGATGTGTTCGCTGTCTTCCTAATAAAATGAAATGCACCTTAACTTGGGTGGTGAGTGATGTATAAATATTAAGATAAGTACTCTTCTTTCTTTGCATGTGTATGCAAAAGTACTTGTATGTTTTCGTTGTCTGTGAAGAGTGCACATCTAGAATGCAGTTATGACTGTCAAAATTACTAACATTTTGGCTTCTTATCGTAATGTTTGAATGCGCTTAGATAGCTGGATTCTTTACACCCTGACGTTTTGTTTGCTTATACATTTTAAACATAGCACTTCCACAACTGAAAATTTCAAAACACTGTAGTGAACTTAAACTGCTCAAGGCAAAACCATTACTGAATGTAGAAACACAGAGTTGAAATTGTTGAGGAAGGGGAGAGTATGAAGAACAAGTAAATTCAACTAGAGTTATGCGAAAGTACACTTGAAAAAAAAAACAACGCACACACACTTACACTCTTTGTGGTGCTTGATTATATTCTTGTTTGTCCTACCTCCCTTCCTTTTTTTTTTTTTCAAATGACTTGTCACGTTGACAAATTATAGATTGTCAGAATTCAATACTGACAAGCCATATCACCTGACATGGTTGGTTAAAATGAAAGCACTTTGACTCACCATGAAATTCAAGGTCTGTCAGTACTTTAATTATTTCCGCAGCAATCTTGGATAACATCATATACAAAACATCTTGTCAATTCTGTCATTAAATTCTTTTACACAGGAAAAGACACATGAAGTATAAAATCATTCCTCTCCATCAGCATCCAGGGAACATTTTTTGGCACATGCATCTTTGGTTGACCTTCAGGGAAGCTAGATCTGCTAAAAAATTCTGGGAATCATTCCAAGCCATCAATCGGCAATGCATGCAATCACCTTTAAGAGACACGCATCTTCATTTTGAGACTGTCTTTCATTGGGGGTAAAGAGCGTTAAAGTGTGCAAGAAAAATGTATAAGGTTGAAAATGAACCAACTCAGCCTCTCGCCTGTGTTCGGATCCTTGACTTATTAATGCAAGCAGGGGTACACAACCCTGCCAGAAACATGGAAAAACCTGGGACCTATCATTGGTAACAGAAGGTCCTAGACCTAGCAGCAATAATAAAACAAAACAAAAAAAAACAAAACCCAAAAACCCTTCGTCCAAGACCTTCCAATGATACTGTGAAACCTCAGACTTTGACTGCGAGTGATACAGTAAAACTTCTGACCCCAGTCCTAGACCTGCCAGTCATTCTGTCAAACCTCAGGCTTAGGTCCTAAGACCTTCCAGCAATAACATACAAATCTCTGATCTAAGTCCTGGGACCTGTAATTGACATTATAACATCTTAAACCAGGTCCTAGGACCTGTAACTGATGCGGTAAAACCTCAGACCCACCACCGATTGTATTAGGGCGAGGGGCTCAGCAGTGACCCTGTAAAGCTGAATCTATTGAAGAACTTGGTATCTAATACAAACACTCTACAGTAAAACCTCTGACCTATTGCCCATTGCAGTAGATCCTCTGACTGACCAGCGACACAGTAAAACACAGGACCTATCAATCAATAAATTACAGGAGGACCTGGAACATGCTAATCAGAAGATAAAACATGAGATCTACCATTTATTACAGTAAATTCTAAAATCTGTCGGTGATCTACAGTAAAAACCAAGATCTGCCAGTGACAACAAAATTTCAGTCCCACCACTGACAACGTAAGACCCCAGGATCTACCAAGGGCACATTGTAAAAGAGAGGACCTACCACTGACTACAGCAGGTCCCCAAGATCTGCCTGGCACACGGTAAAACCAAGGAGAAAAACACTGACACAGTAAACAGCCTATAATCTAACGCTGATTATAGTGGGACCTGCACAGAAGCTAGGGTAGGATATAATCTGCCTATTTTGGATTCAAAATCGACAATATTCATTTGGGGGAGGGTGGGGGGCTGGAGTGTCTGTTTAAAAAAAAAAAAAAGTCCTTTTGAAAAAAAATCAGAATCAATATTAATGTTGAAAAAAAAACGCAATGGTTGGATTGTCTGTAAAAAGCAATTTCTTTCTTTATATAAATGCACCAAGTTACCACAAAAATCAAATGCAACTGTAAAATAGTACAGTACATCATGCCTGAAGCTGAAATTTTCTTTTGTCCATCAAATCTCCTGCAGGTCACCCATACAGACCGATTTTGCAGACTGATATTCTGGCATATTCATTTTAGAGTAAAAAAAAAAAACCTCAAATGTACTAGCTACATTTCATAAAATGTACAACCGATCAAGGGGTTAATTAATGGGGGGGGGGGGGGGGGGGGGGGGGGTAAACAGTATCCATCTATTCTCCATCATGACAAGTACACACTATGCAATGCAAAGCCAACCGAGTTTAAAACACTGCACACCTGCAGGCACCATGAACACATTCACACACACTACCATGACGATGGCACAGTAAAGCAGATATAATTCATTCGTCATCAACAAGAATAAAACGAATTTGGAATCTTTTAACCCTTACAATCCTTTGGAGTTTATAGCCCTGATAACCTCTCCTGCCTACAAGTTTGGGATGATCACTTTGAATGGAAGGTGAACTTACATTTAAAACTCCGTCACCTGAAAAACTATTATGCCAGAGGCACAATATTCACATGATTATTGCCAGGTGACTGTGTAGCAAGAATAAAGAATTTTGTGTGTAACGGGAAGTGATCTGAGACTTTTGATGTTTTCACAAAGACATTGTTTTATTTTCACATATGTTATACACATACTTTTTTTTTTCTTTTTAATCTTTACATAAACAGACTAGATACTCATTTCAACTTTTAGTATCTGGGAAAAAACTATTCTACCAAAACGTGGAGTACACTTAAAAAAAAAAACAAAACAACTTTGTCGTAACAAATTAATAATTCCATAAAATCTTTGGACTTGTGCTGTTTTAACAAACTCAAAACACTCTTTTCTTTACATGACACCATGGTAGACTCAGTTTTGATCTACTGACTTAAAAATTTTCACCATGTTATAAACAATTCTTCTGCTTTTATCTGTGTCAGATTTGAAATCTGTTACTTGCCATCTTTTGGAGTAATACCAGTTTGAGTGTATCAGGTATGTTGACAACGCTGCTCGAAGTGCAGGTTTGAGGTACTGTTCAGCAGTACACGAGCACTGAGAGCACTGTTAGGGTGCATGGTTGAATGAGCTGAACTATGTCTTATGAGTTGATCAATGCTATTAAGCTGCCAGTTGATTAACTGAAATTAAATGGTATACAACCTCGAATAAATTCACACGTGTAAATAAATGTATGGGTTTATGTAGCTCTCATTACAGTGCATCTGAACATACACTTCAAAAGACAAAATATCCAGCTTTTCAACAAAATAATATAACTGAAACTCTCCAAGAATGTGATCTCAAGCTGTTTAACAAATGATGTCACTTAAAGTCCGAGAATTTAATGTTTCTCCTGTGCACAGATTTTTCTTGACCCAACACAAAAAAATGTCAGACCTTGCATAATTAAGGCCTCCCATAAATTAAAATCAATGATCAGATAACATTCAAAAAACTTTAAAAAAAACTGCAAAAAAACTGCCAGAGAGGGCAAAAGAAATCATTCAGACACCCAGGCATAACCCATGTTCAGTTTGCATAAGTAGCAGCTAATTTGCCTGATACAATACCATAGCACTAATAACACTTGAAGGACAATTTCAACTTGATGTAGACACTTCGATAATATTTAAAAATTCAACAGACTTAACATTACATTCATTTCCCAAACCTACGTAAGTATCGATACAGAGCTGCAAACCAAACACATCATCACTGCCAGCACTGGATGCTGGATACTCTGTAATTCTAGATTCATCTTGAATCAGAATGGATGAAGACACTTCTCTCAAGATGACCGCCCATGTGAGCCATGGGAAACAACAAGAAACATTTGCCAAATTATCTTGGAAACAGAATCAACACTGGTAGGAACCAATCCTTGCACTATTCAATATTCAGTCTGAGAATGATGTATGTTCAAAGTGCAGACAGGAAAGCTTAAGTACAGATGCCAGAACAAATGGCATCCAGGACAGCATCGGATCGCCCACTTAAAACCACATGCTACATAATGGCACGCAGAGACTTGATGTCGAAAGCACCTGAAACTGTTTGGGATGACCTCTTTAGTTACTCGAAGTTCTGTTTTGTCAACGGGGGAATAAAGGAATGCAAATACACACCAATGTAAGATGTGTAACAAACTACAAATATGTCCAACACAGTTCAGCAATGAAACACCATAGCAGAATATGAACAATTAAAGCATTCTTCTGATGTTGATACACTGTGAAAATGTGTATGATTTTTTTTTAACCATTGATTTCTCGTTGAACACAACTATCTTAAAAGTTGCACTAAAATAACACTGATAATCTGTAATACATTCATACTGCACCTGTCACATACTTATTCAATCAACTATCACCTTTTTTTCAGAATAAAACAAATGTCAGACTATGGAAAACGTTGCATGTGACACAACATTCTAAGCAGACATGTCTTTCGAAGAAACAGGTCCAGTTCATGTGACAGAAGAAAACAGATCTATAAAAGATCGCAATGATCCTGTTCTTCAAGTCCAGTAGCATGGAAATGTCATAACTGAGAGAAAATTTTCAAATCATCACATTCAATGTTCATGCTGCATACAAAGTAGCAGCTGTGATGATGAAAGGACACAAACACAATAGCCCTTACTCCACTATTTGCTTCCCTCAACACCTATTTTTGTATTCAAACATTCCATCTCGACTTGCATCTGGCATGACTATAATATACCCTTGTGTGGAAAGTCACAGCGAAGATGAATAACTGGTAAGAATCAGATCATGATGTGTTGAACGGCCATCTAGTTCACTGGCTTTAGAAAAGATTCTTTTGTTCATTCACAAACACAAAAACATTTTCTGAAACGAAACTTCATGCCTGTCACTGGCAGGGAAACTAATAATTATGATGGGAAAACAAGCACACAACACATTTTCCAACTTGCCTTTTTCCAATTTTGGCAATTTGAATTTTCTGCTGCAACAAGTTTCTTTTTTCAAACTGCTTGAAACAGGAACTGCCACCTTTTGTCATTTGTTCCAATTTCAGAATGCTTCTGTTCCAGAATTGCTGATCCCAAACTTGTCAGTCATGTTTCCTTTTCAAAAGTAAATTGGAAACAGAATTTTTCAATGGAATGTACACATGCGTTAGAAAGTAGGGCAAAAATTCCATACATGTAAAAAGATGAGGACCAAAGTAAGCCTGCTGCTAACTTGACATCAAACAGAGGTCCTTGACATCAAACAGAGGTCAAGTGGGAAGGTCAGTGCTTCGAGAAAACTCTTTGGCACATGTCAAGATTTGTGGAAGGAAGTCAGATATTTTTTTGAGCATAAAAATAAGCACTTATCAGAAACATTTTCTTCACTTTGTGACCTTCGAACAAGTCAAAGTGAAAGTGATCTCTACTGTTTTACTGAAGACTTCCAATGGGATATATACCAATTGTTCCAAGCATGCCACAGTCAAAATCAACCTATTCACTCATCCACTGACACACACACTGATGATAAGAGAATTTATCACACCCCTTGCTTGGCTTGTTGACTAACTACGTCAAACTGTGGAAGCAAGCTATGACCAGTATGTTTGTTCCATTTGGCTAACACTGTATTATAACATATCCACTATTTATATTTTACCTGATTATTTGTCTTTGAAAATACATTTTTTCCTCTTATAACATAAAACCATTTCTCATCACACAAAACCAATTCCTTCTACTTAAACTGATTTTTTTCTCCTATACAACAATTTCTCATCACACAAAACCAATTCTTTCCACTTAAACTGATAACTTCGCTGTTGGAAAGACTTTTCAGTTATCCAAGGAAAATTTCCTTCTCACACAAAAGTCTTTTTCTTACCATCCATTGCTTACATTTCTGCTATCCAATGCTGACACCATAATACTGCAACTTGATTTTTAGTTGTTTTTTTTTTCACTTTTTTTTCTGTTGTGACATGATTACACTAATGATAAACATGTGTTGAATTTTCCTCCCCTGTTATGGACAGCAAATGACACAGGCACTGGCACACTGAGTCCATATCACAGGAGACAACCATTGCCATGACACTAGGACTGCTGAAAGGTGTCGTCCAGCAGTTTTCTGAGCCTCTGCCTTGTGGACGTCTCCGATGCCAGTGCCGGAGCACCCAGCACCCCTCGGCCCACGTACTTCAACTGAAAAGGTCAACAGTTCTCGCTTTTCACTGATGGCAGTCATGGAGATGAACAGTAAATGCAGTAACCCCACACCCACATTTCTTGCTTTTCACGTGACGGCACATGGAGCATGAATATAAATGCAGATGAACACTGACGGTAGTAAATGCAGTAAATAAACCCAAAGTCAGTCACTCAACTGTGACAGGCAACAACAATCCTTCTTATCATACCACTACACAACAGTGACCATTTATCAGAAATAAAGCAACAGCACATCATGCATGAACAACTTTATTGAAAAAAAACTATAAATGGCAAAAACCATCCAGCATTATCATATAGGTAAAAACTGGCAATATCAAAAACAAAACAAGAAAAAACATTACACAAAAAACAGCATTCTGGGGGCGTAGTGAATGTACTGGCAAGGCTGATTTTGCTCCATTTCTGTAATTGCAGAAATGTTTTTAACAGAACAAGAAACAGAACATGGACAGCTACACCAGGGTTTGGTCGCTTCTCAACTTCACTGCCACAATTTCTGATCACAAGCCTTTTTCATCCCACTCACACTGTTTCCCTAGCAAGACTGGCTCACTTCCTGCCTCTGATCATACCTTGCGTGGCACTTGAAATGGCTGCTCTTGTAAGTGATTTATGATGATAACTGTAAGGCTGAATGACCGACAGCCTACATAAAGTTGTTTTGATTGGCTTGAACAGGCTTTTGCTCAGGACTCAAAAGTTGAAAAAAAAAAATTCTGTTTTAATTTACAGCACGCATGTTCAAAAGTTGAAAAAATATTCCTGTTTTAATTCACAGCATGTACACACACACACACACACACACACACACACACACACACACACACACACACACACACACACACACATTCATTCTGTTTTAATTTACAGCATGCATGTTCAAAAGTTGAAAAAATATTCCTGTTTTAATTCAAAGCATGTACACACACACACACACACACAGCACACACACACACACACACACACACACACACACACACACACACACACACACACACATACACATTCTGTTTTTACAGCATGCATGTTCAAAAGTTGAAAAAATATTCCTGTTTTAATTCAAAGCACACACACACACACACACACACACACACACACACACACACACACACACCTACCTTTCCCTTTTTTCATCCATCAACCTTCACCCATGTAATTACGTACTGAGAGTGAAGCTGGCTACATGGATCTTGTGAAAGGTGTGAAACGCTAAGTCTTCATGAAGCCAGTTGTAAAGTGGTTCTCATAGCGGATCAGTTTAGAAGCATGAGATTATCACTGATCATGGACTTTCTTCTTGCAATGATGACATCAATGTATTAAGCCCATCGCAGAGTGAGACTGAATGACAAAGCTGTAGATTCTTGGCCTTAGATTCCTTCAGTATCACAATGCATGAGACAATACTGCACTCTTAGCCTTTGTTTCCAACACTCATCAACATCGGTCAGACCCCAGACACAACACAGTCATAGAATGCAGGTAGCCTCCATGGTGCAGTGATCAGAGTTGCTGACTGCTGCCATTTCTTTGTAGGATTTTTCTGCCCCCAACCATCTCCTACCAAGAGTTCAGTCTGACAGGGGCTCAACAGGGAGACTGGATGGAACAGCACATCCAAGTTTCATTCACTTGATGAATACATCTCTGGTGCTCAAATTTCCTGACCAACACTGCTGGCATCAGTATCTCTCGAGCCCGGTTTATGATGGGATATATTATCAAAAAAACTGCAAGAGTACAGCCCTCTCGTGTATCTCAGACCAAAATGAAACTCCACTGCATCACCTTCCTCATCTTCATCCTCATCCGTTGGCATAAAAAACTGTCTCAAATTCTGTGACCCTTCATGCATTGCTCTTGTGGTGACCTCAATTTTTTTTTTTTTTCCCCTGTCTATGCCCTTCGCCAGTTCATGTTCAGGTTGCCAGTATCGCCAAGTTCAAGAGAACTGTTGCTCAACGGATTGTGGCGTGAGCTTCTAGAGGGGAACACTCACAAACAATGGCTCAGCGACTAAGCAACAGTGGAGGGGGGGGGGGGGGGGGGGGGGGGGGTTGGTAGGTGGTGTCCTGAATATATTGGATCAGAACAGTCACAGTAACTCGGCAGCAGAGCAGTGTCTCCTCTAGTGGGTAGCCTCAAGACAACCTCAACTGATTGTTCCTCATGGATCACTGGTGCAGGGATTGCAGTAGAACAAGAGCTGAAATGAGGGACACTGAGGTAAAGCTACAAAAGTGGCATCGAAGATATGACAAAAGAAAAAAAAAAAAACCCTTGGAGTACTATTCAAAATAATCTGATCACCCTTTCTGGCGTATCTTCTATCGAATATTACTGATGAGACTCCACTAAACCACAGCTGTTTCCTGCACTTCCTTCAAATATTCACTCTATAGTCGGCTGTGGGCAAAAGCCAGCACAACTACTGGGTCTATGAGGAGCCAAGTAATTCTCTGTTCTAGTGTCTGTAAACATCTTTAACTTTCATTTCTAGGTAGTTATGCATAAAAATATTTCGGAAACTAATAGAAAAAAGTTTCCTTCAGATGGCTCAATTCATTAGTCTGTTCATTAGACTTGCCAGAAACAGCAACGAGTGTAATAAGGCAACTGACACAAGAAAACATTCCATACTGACAGGTTCTCTTAAAAGTTCATGTGATAAATCCGCCGAACATGAACAAACGAATCACAAGACAAAGCATAATGTGTTCCAGCCTCTCAGGTCTTCTTCAGGCAAGACAACACTCAGGACAATGTGTGCCATCTTGAGTCGAATCTGACAAAGAAAAATGATTGCTCGTCTTCATTTTCGTCGCCCTGAGTATTGTTTATCTTGCCTGAAGAAGACCTAAGAGGTCGAAATACATCATGTTTCATCTTGTGATTAGTTTGTCCATGTTTTGCAGATTTATTACATAAACTTTTAAAGATTTGTTTAGATTTTTGGCTGTAGTCACCTCACTCTGCAACTAACTAGGTTCACTTTTCAGATCACTCCTTCTTCTGCACCCAGTGATGCCTGTTCTGGTAAAAAAAAAAAAAACAACTGACTCTTGAAAATGCTTGATCTTAAAATAATGAACGAGAGTATTTTAATCTGCGTGTGTACATACAGAGACTCACCACATTGAATGTGACATCACTGGTGATGTCCATCCTTGTCATCATAACATGTGACAAGAGAAAGAACAAAAGTACTGATTAATCGAACTTGGTGCAGATGGTCAAAGTGCATTTTTAGTCAAGTGCTTTTAACATCCATCCACTCACCTGCCGACCGAGGATGTTGGCAAAGCGAGGAGCGACGAAAGTCCAGGCTCCCATGTTGCGATGCTCCTCTTGACTCCAGACAAATTCTGCAAACCAGTGACATTGTCCCCGTTGATTCATATCATACAGCACACACAAATACACATACACACATTTTCTCACTGTACACTGACCACATGCCACAGGTATTGAAGCTTTGTCTACCTATGAATGTCACCAGATTTTGAGAAGAGAACTGTGCCTCTCCCCCCTTCATCACCCCTTACCCTCCCCCATCCCTACCTTCTTCTCATCCCTTTTGCCCCAGTATGGGAAATATGATTAAATTGTCGTGTAAAAAGAGAAATTCTAAGTTGCATGGAAGTTTAAGAAATTGCATGCAAATGCCTTGAGAGAGAGAGAGAGAGAGAGAGAGAGAGAGAGAGAGAGAGAGAGAGAGAAGAGAGAGTAGGAGAGAGAGAGAGAGAGAGAGAGAGAGAGAGAGAGAGAGAGAGAGAGAGAGAGAGAGAGAGAAACTCTTGCATTTCGCACATCTCAGATTTGTCGGATTTGTTTCCTTCGTTTTTAACTTCTCTTATCCTTTTTTTTTTTCTTCTTGCTTTCTTTCAGTGCTAGTAACTACATGTGCTGCACTAAACTGATGCTGATAACACACACTGCATCGTACAACACCTGCTGTTGTGGTGTTTAACACTATGTGCTGAAAGCATCACCTTTCCCAGCAACATTATCCTTGTCAAGGCCTTTTATTTCCACCCATACCTACTTTCAACTGTTTGAAACTAGAGTGGCAATCGCAAAAGTATCCTCACTCTGCTGAATGAACGAACATAAGGATTGTGTGGTTGAAACAGCTTTCACATGCTGACTAAACATGGCCCTGAAGGAGGTCCGGTTTGGCAAAACATGGATCAGTACATGGACAGAGCATTCAGGACATCTGCACTGAAATATTAAAAAGAAGAAATCAGCCCAGCTACATGGAAATTTCCAGACCCCCTAAAAAATATCAAAGTCAAAATCCAGTTTCCAGCCATTCCAAATGTTTGGTTTCATCCATGTTACTGTGACAAGCAAAACAGTAATATGACAGCAAATCATCAATGGTTGAATTTGCAAATTGCAAACAGTTGTGTTTTTTCAAATAATTGTGTATGGATAGATCAAGGGTAGAGGAAGTGGAGGAGCAATAAGGGGGAAGGTACTGCAGTCAAGGCCAAATGCTGGCAGCTCAAACACAAGACAACACAACAGGAACAGAACATTCACTTGTACACACAGTAAACAGTAAACAGATGGCAAAAAAAGAAAGGTATCAAAATGAAACCATGAATGACTACAGAACCACTGTTCCTAACAGATCACTATTCAACTTGAACAGATGGGTACAAAAATTTTAAACACTCAATTGCCCAACTCAGACTGCCCTGTTGGCACCAATCAGCCATGATGACCAGGGTCACTAACCTGTAGCCTGGGTAAACTTGTCCAGTTCAGCTTTCAGCTCCACAGCAGGGAATGGACACAAGCTCTGTGAACAGAAATCACCACCAGTTCTACAACTTCAGCCCTTTTAGGGTCTGGGGTATACAACAAAGCCAGTGCATTCACAATTACCAAGTTAAAATGAAACTTTTCAAAAGGAAACTCAAGATAAACAAAAAACCCTGTTCAAGCACACACACAGTTACATAACACACAATAAAGATCGCTTCAAATCTAAAAATGTACCACACAGTGCAAAAAACTGGTGAGAGAAAGCACAAATTTAGATGTCTGGCATTTTCAAGCACACAGAAAACACAAAAGTCAGAATATTCTACTTGGAGAGAAAAAAAGCAATTAAGCCACAAGTATTGGTGTATCTGGCCATACGTCAATGGATGATTGTCTTAAACCTGTGAAAAAGCTATGTTTATACAGGAAAGGCAGTTAAAGGGTTATTTCATAGAGGAAAAACTTACGCATCTCGCCATACATAAATGGATAATTGTTTTATCATAAATAATGCTGATCTGCTGGAAATTCATTACGTTCATGCAAACATACAGCTATCCTTTCCTCCAACACACGTAGCAAAAAACAACAACAACAACATACCCAAATCCCAATCCCACCTGTAAACACAAACTTGATGCACTCACCTCAACCCTAACAATGGCAATGTCCTTGACCCCTCTCTGCTGTCTCTCCTTGTCCAGTGTGTAGAAGTGTTTCCCAGAGCAAAGCACCACCTTTTTCACAGAGCTGGGACTGACGGACGGGTCACCAAGGATGGGCAGAAAGTGAGTACCTGGCAGGAGCTCTGCTAAAGATGACACTGCCGCCGGCAGTCGTAGAATCAGCTTGGGTGATGCGACGATCAGAGGTTTTCTAAAGTTGCGCACGATCTGGAATAGACCAATTTAATTGAAACCCATAAAACTGTCATGTCTGCTTGCTAAAACAAATGTAATTATTTACATCAAGCGATGACCACACTCTATCGCACCTCTCTGAGCTTCATAGTTCATACACTCTCTTTCATCATCTCCGCTGACACCTGCACCTACAAGGAACAGGATGCCATCCTAGGGCCTACTTTCTCTCTAATAGAGCCCCTTCACCTGGAACCAGCTCCACTACTCTGTTCCTTGTATAAGATCAAGTATAAACTTAAAAATAACAAGTGTTTTGTCTTGTGATGATCATTTGTCCACGTTTGTCTTGGCAGTTCGCTAACATTTATTTTAAGATTTGGTAAATAACAATGCTCTGCAATCATCTTTCTTCCAAGAAGTATTTGGCTCTCCTAAATCATGATCTTTTATTTTGTTCATCATCTCTGTTGCTGTTGTGCAGGATTTGCATGTGTCTGTGTGCATGTGTATGTGTTCATGCATGGGAATAAGCATTCAAATGTGTGTGGCCATAGTGTGTGCCAGCTGAAATGCACATGCTGAAGTGTTTATGAATCGTAGATTAAGCACGCGATTATTGTTGTTCACTGTGCCAAAGATGCAAGCAAGAGTGCCCTTCACTGATCAGAAAATGACAAACTTTGTCTGAGACAAAAGAGAGAGAGAAAAAGAGATAGAGACAGTACTATGTATATTACGCAAAAAAACAACAACACACACACACATAAATAAGAGAAAGGAACACTCAGAGAACATCTGATACTTTGCATGGATGAAAGCACCATGTGAAAGTTGCATTTACGGAGCTTTTACAATGTGACAATCACTCCACGCTTCACAGATAGACAGCAAACCACCGTCAGCAGGACAGTCCCTTTTCATTCCATGAGTCATGGGGCATTTCACAGGCACTGACCTGTCTCCGAAGGAGGTGGAAGTACTGGGCAGGTGTGGTGGGGTTCACAATCTGCATGTTGACGTTGTCACCGTCCACTGCATCTTCCAGGCTGTCACACATCTGAACAGTCATCAGTCAACTTGCTTGTTTGATCTCCCAATCACCAAGCCTTTCTTAAAGCCACAGCTGTCCTAAAAGTCTAAACTGATTATGTTGAAAGCATTTAAAATAAGAAAAAAGCATGGCTACTGAATACATTTTTCCCCCAAGAATTTTCTTTGAAATGACTGGTCCACATAGCAATGTGAAGCAAAAAATTCAAAAACTTTTTCAAAGAGCTACCAGACAAACTGAAAGCAGAAAGTGTTGTTCTTCGCTTACTCATCCAACTTTCGCCAACTGATTTGCACAATTTGCTCCTATCCTGGGTCTCCTCCTGCAGACTAGTCCATTCATGCCACACCACAGCTGCTGAGCTATGAGACCACAATGCCAATGATTTACAGATGATGCATAAATAAATGCATAACTAAGATGAAACATTTCTGTCCTGGACATCTGGATAAATCATCTGTCATCAACACTGTGGTACTATATAAGAGGTACAAACACAGTCAGTGAACTCTGTACCTGTAGGAATCGCTCGATGCGGCATGACGAGTGTTCCGGCCCAGCGCCATCCATCCCATGAGGCAACAGCATTACGAGGCCGCTTTGCAACAGCCACTTCACTGCACACATCAATCACAGCAAGAATATAATGAAACTTTGCAATAAATACCCACCAAAATAAGAAATGCCTCTCTTACATACTGATTCTGTGGAACTTTAACCACACTAGAGTTACCTCACATTACATTCATGGTCTTCAAGGACTTGTTTTTCTGAAACATTTTTGTCTTTGTCCATGCTAGATTTAAAGCGTAGGGTTAAAGGTTAAGTCCCATAGCCTTATGGGATACAGTTACAGGTTAAAGTCCCATAGCTAAGTGGCCATAAGGGCAACAAATTTTTCACAGTCCAGGGCTTGGGATTATGGAGAATGGAGTCCCACCCCTCTTCTTCTGTTGCCCTCACCTTACTTGTATTAGCCAAAGCACTCGAGATGGTTTTCAACCTGTAACGATCCGATCTCATAAAAAGGTTCAAACTCACAGAGTATCCACATCCAACGCTCTAAACATTTAACTATGAGTCCCTCCTTCTCCATTTCCTCCTCAATACAAGACATCTTATTTTCAAAGACTTACTTTTCTGACACATTTCTGTCTCTCTTCATACTAGACTTTCCACCAAATGAACTCTCTCTCATTCTAATGAAAAAAGGATATCTGGAGGTTTTGTCAAAATATGCTACTGTATTAGTTCAAAATTACTAATAAATTGTTAATTCAAAGTGAAAGATGGCTGAAGTTGAGAATATGTCTGAAAGAGCATATGTGTGTGTGTGTGTGTGTGTGTGTGTGTGTGTGTGTGTGTGTGTGTGTGTGTGTGTGTGTGTGTGTGTGTTGTGCTTCTGTCTGTCAACAAGATAACTCTAAAACTGTACAGTAGATCTTCATTGAATCTGACAAGCCTGTTTGTCACTATATGTCTGATTGCCTCACGACTCATGTGCTGAAATACTCTGTACAACAAATATGAGATTTACCATGTCAGACAACAATCATATTCACCATATCTGAAAAAGATGTGAGACTGACATAAACAGACTTATAATGACTGATTCTGAATTTTCACAAAGGAAAATCAGAATGATTAGAATTTTTTTTTTGTTTTGTTTTGTTTAATTGCAAGGTAAAGCAAGAGTGTGTAAGACAAATTACAGTCAAAACTCACATTCCCCACTGCTGATGTAGGTGTCGATGATGATCTGCGCCCCGTTAAAGAAGTCCCCGAACTGGGCCTCCCAGATGGGCAGAATGTGGGGGCTCTCCAGGCTCACTCCATACTCAAAGCCCAGCACCGCCTCCTCTGACAGTACGCTGTGCGCAACCTGAAAGGACTGCTGGGGGCAGCAAGATCCCATCTGTTCTTCTGAATGGCAGCTTCAAGGTACTGTGTTCTTCTCTGGTCCCAGAGTGCTTTTGTCAGCATATTGTTTATTTCAAGAAGCGAATAAGGAATATCACATAAAACTGTATTCAATTTGCACATTGAAGCCTCTTTTGCACAGGTATCAGCCCAGTTCATTCCCTCGAAGATTGCAGTGACCGGGTACCCATAATAATGTTATTTTAGAACCTCGCATCATTAACTGGTAAATTGAAAATAAAAATTCACTGATGAGATCAGGACGACTCGATGTATTTTGACGGTGTAAAGCCGTTAAAGCAGACTTGGAATCTGACAAAATCAGTATTCTTTCTGGTAAGACTTGCATATCAAGAATGAAATCAATAGCTTTCATAAGAGCAAATAACTAATGAAAATAGAACAATCTTTGGTAATATGAATCTTTTTTCAATGTTAAGGGAAGGTATCACGAAAGCAGCACCAACCTCAGAAGTACACGAAACTGAACCATCAGTGAAAATATGCAGAAAAGATTCATATTCAGTGTAAATCAATTCTTTAACAAGAGAAACAAGCAAAAGTGGATTCTCATTTTTAGTAATACGGGTGGATGGTTGGTTAGGCAGGTTTTTAAAGCCATCTCCTTTGTGTGTCTGTGGTCAAAACCTTAATGTATCTCATTTTTTACTTGAATGTTCCATAACAAAAGCGTATTTTCAATGTCTTCATGATAAAATTTTGTCTAAAAATCTACCTTTAACATTGCATAGTGTTTTTGTCCCAACCCAGAAAATGGGTGGAGTCTAGCCAATTTGGCTGTAAATCTGATCAAGTCTCATCCACTTGGCAGATATTTCTAACGGATTTCTTTTTTATTTGTTTCTTTTTTGGTTTAGTGGTCTGATGTACACGTAGAGCAAAGAATTTGTTACATGACATAGCTGTCCGACTCTCAAGTGTACTAGGTCGCATTATTCCATTTACGAAACTTTTCCATAGGTTGTGCGCGCGCTAGCTAGAGAGAGAGAGAGAGAGAGAGAGAGAGAGAGTGAGTGAGTTTGGTTTGTTTATAGGTGAGTGCATGTTCTGCGTACGTCTACATTTTTTTGTGTGGATAAGTTTTTGAGTGTGTGCAGGAGAGAGGGGGGCGGTGTGTGTGTGTGTGTGTGTGTGTGTGTGTGTGTGTGTGTGTGTGTGTGTGTGTGTGTGTGTGTGTGTGTGTGTGTGTGAGAGTGTGTGTGTGTTTGTGTGTGTGTGTGTGTGTGTGCGTGCGCGCGCACGAGAGAGAGAGAGAGAGAGAGAGATTTTGTCAGTGTGTGAATATGTGTGTGTGCTCGCATACACGTGAGTAGGGAGAATGTGGGAGCGTGTGTGTGTGTGTGTGTGTGTGTGTGTGTTTAGGGTTTTTTTTTTTTTTTTTTTTTTTTTTTTTTTTCTTTTTTTTTTTTTTTTATGAGAGAGAGAGAGAGAGAGAGAGAGAGAGAGAGAGAGAGAGAGAGAGAGAGAGAGAGATTTTTTGATTCTCAGTACAGTTAAGATGTAATCTGGTTTATTGTTACAATTTCTGATTTTATTATTCTATTTGCAAATGTTCAATGTTTCCCTGTTAATTTTTCCTGTATGTTTTTTTATGTCTTTCAGATGTTATTTGTATTATTCTCGTTTTCTCATTAATTTATTTAGGTTTTATCCTTTTAAAATGTCAGTACAACACTATGTTAATCTGACAGTAAATGGTTTCAGTCAGTCAGTCAGTGTGTGTGTGTGTGTGTGCACGTGTGTGTATCCATGTGTGTGTGTGTGTGCATGTGTGTGTGCATATACCATTGAGCGCATGTGTGCTTTTTTACTTTTAGGTGCATGCATGCATCTTGCATTTGTACATGTGTATACAAAGTCACACAAAGAGACAAAGAAACAGAGGAAAACAGAGAAAAAGGAAAAGAAAGAAAAAAAGACAGACCAGGACTTTCCAGGATGTGTGTTTATGCATAAAATGTGGTGAAATCAAACAAAAATAAAACAAAATCAAACAGGACAGCAAACCTCATGAAACATCAAAATTCAAATTCTCACTCATACACTCATTAAGATACAGACACTCTCTCCTTGTCAGCTGCAAAATCCAAATGTAATCCCTTTATTGCACACACCAGAGTACATCACGATCTCCACTGAATACAAACACCACCATGAACTACAGAAAAAACATCGCCCCCCCCCTCATCCCTCAGCCCCTTTGCTTCCTACCTCCAGAAACCCCTTCTGCTGGGGCATCATGTGGTTCAGGGGGATGTGGATGTTGTCCGTGTCTGATCCACCAACATGGCATGCCGCTGACTGAACGTGCCACGCCCCACGTCCTGACCGCTGATACGTACATGGACACCTGTCACCAGGACAACACTTCAACTCTCTAACCACAACCATCAACCTGGAGGGGTTCAATAGTTAGGGGGAACCAGGGTTGGAGGTAGAGCATACCTTCTGCTTTGGGCAATGGGAGATTCACAAAGAAACTGTTACCTTTAAGTGTATGTGTGTACATGTATAGGTTACCCTTCCTGACAAAAAAGCAGCTGTTAAACTTTCCCTCATCTTTCTTTCTTTTTTTTTTTGCTTCTTTTTTTAAGATGAAATTTGAAATTCATAATTTTTGTCACCAACTTAGGTATTCCAGAAATTGTTGTTAAAAATCACACATTTTTTAAAAAAAAAAAAAAAAAAAAGAAAATCAAGTCAGGAGTGTTGATTTTCACATTTGATCTTCCGTCTGAACTGCTTTGTTATTTTAAGAACATTCAAACCTTCTTTCCATAAACTGACATACATTTGTAAAGCCGCCAGCTACTTTAATGTTAAACGTTTCACTGAACCAACAGAAAAAAAGAAAAAGACACCTGGATCTTGCGACAACATGTCTTCGTACACACTGCTTTAAAATGACACTGCCAATTTTACAGCGTCACCAAAGCTTACAGCATTTCAAAAAAGCAACACACTGCTGCGTTCCGCACCTTGATACATCAGTGTGCCTATAGCCAGGGCCTCGGCGGTGGCCCAGTCCAGGTCAGTTCCTTCCTCCACACGCTGAAGGCGCCGCTCCACATGGGTCTCTGGATGGTGGGGTGCACCTTCTGCTCAGACCCACACAGCACAGCACAGTCCTCAACACGATATGCCACGGAGCCCACCAGTCGTCTACAATGTGGGTATCATTCACTACTTTTTTTTTTATTTCAAATGTCAAGAATAATTCTTACCGAGTCCACTCAAAGCAAGGACAAAAACAAATTCAAGACACGACGCGTTTCGACCTCTTAGGTCTTCTCCAGGCAAGATAAACAACATTCAAGACAATGAAAACGAAGAACGAGCAGTCACTTATCTTCTTGTATTTGGTGCAAGATGGACGTTGAATGAAAAACAACTTTTCATTCACTAACATTTTTCTTTATTCTTTCTATAAATCACAACATGGACTGATGTTGTAGTGCCAGCTTGTTTCCATGCAAAGGACTGGACAGTGTAAAAGACTTGAGACAGTTATTTTCCATCAATCCATCTGCATATCCACACATGTATACATTCAATGGATAGTTAATTACTACTAGGTTTTACACGGTGCTTCACTCTTCAGTTCATTTGGAAAAAAAAAAAAAAAATAAAATAAAGCCAGACTAATTTTCAATTTGGTGGTACCCACGAAAATTGCATACATTTATTCAGAATACAGTGTGTGTGTGTGTGTGTGTGTGTGTGTGTGTGTGTGTGTGTGTGTGTGTGTGTGTGTGTGTGTGTGTGCATGTGCATGCGTGCGTGCGTGTGTGCACGAGCGCGAGAGCGAGAGAGCGAGAGAACGAGAGAGAGACAGAGAGACAGAGAGAATGTGTGTGAGTGAGGGTTTATAGAATGACAGAGGGAGGGAGGACAGGGGGAAGGCAGAGAGAGAATAGCATTTGTGGGACAGCAAGTGAGGGGCATGAAGGTAGTAAAGAGAGAGAAAACAATAAGGGAAACCATGATGCCACTCACAAAACCTTCTGGCACTTGCACAGAGGTGGTGCCAACGAACTTGAGGATGTCCAATGACATGCCTGTGTCCCATGACGACATGGAGTCGTCTGACGCCTGGACGTATCCTCTCCACTGCCTCCCAAGATGATAGGGCTGCAAGCACAATGCTATAGTTCATAGTGTATGCACATTTCTGAGTCTCTCTGTGTGCATGTGTATACGTGCATATCACTGTGTGTGTGTGTGTGTGTGTGTGTGTGTGTGTGTGTGTGTGTGTGTGTGTGTGTGTGTGTGTGTGTGTGTGTGTGTGTGAGAGAGAGAGAGAGAGAGAGAGAGAGAGAGCGAGAGAGAGTGAGAGAGAGAGAGAGAGTCACAGAAAGAGACGGGTTACTGGGACAGCCATAGTTAGAAGAATACCCTTTGTCAACTTTCCCCACCGGTCTTTTCTTTGTCAACCTACAGAAACCCTGATCAAGTCAAGTCCAACTGAAGGAGACCACATTTTCCCATCACTGGGAAAGGCTGCGATAAAGAGCAACAGCATTTCAGTCTGGCAACAGCAGAAACATAATGAAAATCAAAGGCTCATCATATCTGAATAAGGCTCATTTATGAAATACTCCAAAAGCTGAAACATTCAATCATTTTCAAAAGGAGAGCAAAGGCTGTAACTAAAGCTCATGCCAAGCTGGTCCTCTAGTATAGATCTCAAAATTGTTTTCTGATGACGAATCATATTCCAATTAATCACTGAATAGTTATGAAGAATGTTTGCCTTGTCATATACTAGACAGAGCTTGTTCCATAAAGTCACTTGCCACACGTCGGACAGGAGCTGACAAGAAGGGGGATGAGGCTATTTCAGATTAAACTTGTTTGCAGGTAATGCACTAATCCATTTATGTGTAACACTCTCTTTTTGCAAATTCACATGGTTGACTATGTCCTACGTTTCTGAGCGTCTGTCAGATCTGAAACTACCACTGTGGTAGCCTGTCCATTTCTGTGGGGGTGCATATGTCGAATCCACTGTCACAGTTCATCAGAATCCTCCTCCACATTGCAAAAAATCTGCAAGAAGTATCCAGCCCTGCTGACTACACAGAAGACACTGCACTGAATAGAGGCCAGTTCAGTGAAACACAGCCCAGTGGATGACATGCCTGTGAGTTTTTTGAAAAAAGTTGGATACAGGTGAGATGGTAATTTTTCTTGAGCAGTCAAAAGATGCTCTAGAATATTCATGTCATCTATTCTGATCCATCTGGGTACAGACACAGAAGGTTTTTTTTGGCGACGACTTGGCAGATCGCCATGGGCGCCTTTTGGCGACAAAGTAGGGTGACCTAACTCCCGATACTCTCACGATCCTAGTTCATGAGATAAAAAGCCAGCAATAAACGTCATAGTTGGGGGATGGTCTGGCTCATGCTCACAGCCATTTGCTTTGTCAGAACACTATTCAGTTCAGTGTTTTATTGACTTTATTCCGATGTTTTTTTTTTTCCATTCACTATGACGTCACCACCAAGCACTTTACGTACTTGACCTTGCCGTACATTTACCACAGATCAAGTGCTGGGAATATTGAATAGACAGTTGGTTGTTCCTAATACAGATGAAGAAGACCCAGACAGCCACGAGTAAAGAACGATAGTGATGGCTTGACCGAATTATTCCAACGTGAAGCGTTGGACCGTTGCCAACTTGTTATGACAGGCTGATAAGACGCCCACTTACTACCCTACCGCGTGTGCCCCAGTGTTTTTGCGTTGAGCCAGCCAACACTGACTGACTGTTCACTAACTCTATGTGAGGGAGCCAACTAAGACTTTAGGCAACGAACTTCACACACACGCTGTGGGCCCACTCTCGCTGGTCGAGGTTGAAGGGGGCGTGGCCAACTGACACGTGAGAGGCGAGTATCACAGACGTTTCGAGTGGGTGTACAGCTGATCAACTGAATGACAAGGGTTCAGAGACCAACCAACAGGCACATGAATGACTTTGTGTTCATAAAAAAAAAAATATATATATATATTACTGTTGAGAGTGAAAGGGAGTGTGTGTGTGTGTGTGTGTGTGTGTGTGTGTGTGTGTGTGTGTGTGTGTGTGTGTGTGTGTGTGTGTGTGTGTGTGTGTGTGTGTGTGTGTGTGTGTGTGTGTGTGTGTGTGTGTGTTCCCTTTTTCTTTCTTACATGTGTACCAGTTAGGCATAAGTGTGTGTGTGTGTGTGTGTGTGTGTGTGTGTGTGTGTGTGTGTGTGTGTGTTCCCTGCTATTGGAGTAGTTGTATTTGTGGCTGTTTCATGCACTTTTCTGTGGAAATACCATACTTTCTGGTCTTCAGTTGTGAGTGGGAGTTTTTCCTCCATTGTTGAGAGTTTGTTGGCATTCTTTCTTTTTTTTTTTTACGCTTAGAAGAAACATAACATTTTTTTTTTTTTATTTTGCATTTTTTTTTTTCACTTGAAATCACTAAAAAATTGAAATTGTTGTTGACTTACCATTACTAACATGTTACGATATAATAAAAGTACAGTGTATCTCCTCCATTTTACAAAAAAATAGCATGAGATTGGTTGTTTAGTTCCAGAGATATCCGCGTTTCACATATAGGCCCAGTTCCCATTCATGGACAAATTCTATAGAGGAGATTTGAAGCTTAGTCAGTTGTTCAACAAAGAAGAAAAACGTTTGCAGCATCATTCCTGCAAATCTCTTCGAAAAGCATGTCCATCGCTCTCAAAAAAAAAAAAAAAAAAACCCAACTCAAAAACAGATTTGTGTCACCAGATAGGTACACAAGACACACACACACAAACACACACACAGACCACATATGCATATAAACATAGGCACCGAAAAGCACCACTTTTCCTCTGCATCAATTCACTCCCTGTTCACAAGCACAAACATTTTCTAGCTACCTGTTCCATTCTTCAGGTAACAAACTTACCTGCGCAACATAGCTGTCTGCCTTGGCCAAATTGTCAGCAAGTTCTGCGTTCCAGTTTTGAACCGTTGAGTCGAGCTCTGATTGTTCACACAGTCCTCCACTCTGTCTGACACCAATCAATTTGCTGGACTTAAATCTAAAGAATCAAAAGTGTTTGCAGCTTCCTAATATAGCTCTCCAATCCCTACACCTTCCCATTCAATCCTTCAATTGACAGACTCCTCGTAGATGCTGAATTTATCTTGAAAAGTGAACTCATGTTTATCAGCAGGCCTCTAATGTTTGACATCTGTCTCTCTCTCTCTCTCTCTCATTCCCTCACTCACACACACACACACACACACACATAGGCATTATAAAGTAACACAGAACCAGAAAAAAACAACAATAAAATGAATAATTAGAATAACTCAAACCCACAATCAACATTTTCATGTTTTTCCCTGTACCAGAAGAATGTAGATGCAGCTACAAAAATTCCCTTTTCAGGTTAGCCAAATTTCACATCAGTTAAATTCGGGGTAAGCCAAATGATGTTTGCCGTGCAAATCAACTGTTTGTGTTGACCCAATTTCAGGTGTGTACAATCATAATTACAATTATTTTCAAAGAATGACTAGAGCAAATACTAGAATTAATCAGATTTGCACATACAATCCAAATACAGATGTATATATAAAAAAAGGAAGTTATTTATGCAAATAAACATACCACAACTTGCTGAGCATAGATGTCAGGAATGCTGCTTCGTCCCCGTATAATCTGGTACATGAGAGGCTGAGTGAAGGTGGGGTCGTCCATTTCGTTGTGACCCCACTTTCGGAAGCACACCAGATCCAAGATGACATCCTTGTGAAACTTCTGGCGATAATCCATCGCTATCGATGTCGCTCGTATCACATCCTTGTCAACAACCACCACAAAAAAAACTTTAGAAGTTGAAGAAAAACGAACAGACAAGGAATGAACAGACAAAAACAATGGGAAATGGCATCAGCATTCTACATTGTGCTTATGTTCAACTTTAGTGACAACTAAGTATTAAAATCAGAACCACCACCAGAACCAAAAATATGCAAAAACTTAAGATGGAATTCTTTACTGCAAATAATATGTGAACTTTCCCCCCCTAGCAACAGGCTGAAATTCATTACTGATCAAACTTGCTTATCTAGGGAAACAGGTATGATCAATATATCTGAAACTGCAGCAAAGTTATAATCCAGCCAGTAAAAAGGGTGTGGCTGGTTTATATGAAGAAACAAAAAGATGATCTAATGGGTTTTTTCCCCCACTCCCCCCCCCCCCCCCCCCCCCACTGTCATGTAGGTGAAATGCAAGGGCACATTTTCTGTGTTATCATACTAAGAGGTAAGTTAACCCTTTGACAACAGACCCTTGCTGAAAGCATACCAATATGTATTAACTAAAAGACAGAAACTATACCCCTTTGCGTTGACATCTAAAGACATAATTGCTTCCCCTGAATCGACATACCCTGTCCTATGCAAAACAGGACAGGACTGAGTACTAAGTGATAACCTGATCTGTCTGCCCCATCCCATCAGAAGGATGCTGTAGTCTGTCACTGGTGTGAGACACCCATAAGTAGCAGTCAAGACAGAATTTTTTGGTTTTGTTGTTCTCTTTCTTTTGCATAGCTGCTTGAGGTTTGCCATTGTTCAGATTTGTGTCATGCATGTGACAGTATTTAATCACACCAATAGGGCAGCTGCATTCCATCTGAGGATGATGTCTGTGCAAAAACACTAGCATGCCAAGAGTTCACAGCGACAGTACAGCATTGCATGTGCAATTTTGGTTTTGAGATCAAAAGAGCAGCTGACTGTGAGTAAAGGAATAATCAGTGCATAAAATGGGCCCAAAAGATAAAGTCTGAAAAACATGGGAAAAAAAAATTATCTCGTTGACAGCTGGTTTGAAAATTAAACACATAAAGGTAGTACAGTTTTTGGGGGATATGAATCATATTTTAGTTATGATAAAAAATAATCATAACATTTACACCACCAAAACTATAGGATTAGATCATGATTTCATTAAACAACAAACAATCGACTAACACCTCATTTTAACTGTGGAATCTCATTTACATTTTGTAAGAATATTAAAGACAGATAAAAAGTATAATACATATTTTGACGTTGTATACCAAAAACAATAATAATTCAAAACTATATTTAGCACATTTTATAATATTGACCCACCCTTTACAGGGTTCATAGCCTAAGAGCATCCCAAAATTCCCAAACTTTTCCCAACTTTCAAAACCACTTTCTGGATTTTTCAAAGACCTTTAAACAGCCCTAAAACTGAATTAAGTAGATAAAAGAGACATGCAAATAAGCACAAAACACACACACAACAGACAGACAGATTACCTTTTAATAGAAACACTTCCTCATTATCATACCAATCTTCTGGCCTTATCACTGTCTGTTCACAATGACCCAAAGAAAATGTAGACTATTATATTCCATTTTTTTCCAGCCACAAGGCACTGCCGTTGTTTGAAAAATGAATCATTGGCTTCTGTCCTAGATGTCATTAGAGTTACAACTGTCAATTCCAAAGGCAGTCAATCTGTTGTAGCGGACCATAAGTTTATTTAAAATTAAATGCAAAAGAACTGACACACACATATATTTCAAACATGGGTAACAGCATTTCTGGCTCTACTTTCCTCCAGTTTTTTTCAGCAATGACCTTGTCTAACTCATTCACAGCCACACGTTTTTCCTTTCTTTTTTTTTCAATGGGCAAAAACGTCAACCTGAACAACGTAAACAAACAAGAAGGTTGAGGTATGGCTAGTGGAAGAGCGTTCGGACAGCTTGGCTAAGTACTGAAACAAAAGGTTCACCAAAAATCATATTCCGTCTTCATCCCATTTTTCTTCCTGTGGCCAAGAGAATGTTAATGTGGTCCGCGCGATAAACACTGTATTAACTTACCGCCATTATGGCTGATGAGGGCTCCTTCACCCATCGATCCTATATCGATGTTTTTTTTCTGTATGCTGCACAGTACGTAGACTGCTTGTTGCCAGCATTTTCCCACAGCCATCATTTATAACACGGATTTTTTTATCCAAACCTCGCTGAAAACGTATTGGCCCGGCATTTTGATTTCTTGGAGAGACCCAGCTATTCCAAGGGAAGCAACTCGTGTTACGCTAGAAATCGAAAGTTCATTTCTGCGGTTCATCCGATCGCATTTATTTCATTCTATAATTATTTCCTCCTATATGTTAAAATTTCATGGTCCCCCTTTTTTTTTTTTTTTTGAAGTGGATTTCTTATATTGGTGACATATATCCAAATTCACAAACCATATTCATATTTTGTTTTTTTATTTTCAAAGACCTTCCATGGCCTGGAAAATAACATCTTTTTTCCCCAAACCTTCCCAAACTTTCCCAAATGCTATGAACCCTGCTTTAGTGTTGTGGTATCAATAAATGTACCTCAACAGAGTGGATAACTACCTTTTTTGATATTAAACTTACGTCAAATTGGAGACAGCTTGTGCCTACAAGAGTGAAACCCCAATTTTGCCAATGATTCTTGAGTAACTTATGCATCACATTTACACTTCAAACTAAATTTCGCTAAAGAGAACAGCAAAGCATGTTTCAGAAGTGTCAAAACTGTCAAATGGCAGATCATTATTTAAACAACTATCCCTATCCTTCTTTGTTTCCTTTGAGTTCATGCATACTGAACTAGAATCAAGGGCAGAAACAGTAGGCAGGTAAACAGCGCTGACCTCTTCCGCACCCTGAGCTTACCTCTGGGTTGTCCGCGTTGACATGCAGCACAGGATAACCATTGACTTTGGCCACGTCACTCACATATTCTGATGACCTGGAGACACAATGCACATCAGAATGGGTACAATGCACTCTAGAACTGTAGAAGAACACTGGTGTCCTCTGTAAAGTACAGGAATGTGACATTTCCAAAACGCATATACAATGACACCATGAGTTCTATTTACATGGAAGAATTGACTTGATGCTCTTTTGTTCACTATACTCAGGCATCAAACCCAAAGAGACACAAACCATGTGATGCCAATTAAGAAATTTGTGGAGTAACACACATACATAATTTCCATTTCATGGGGAAAGCATCACTGCTGAGGACTACTCTTATGCACATCACATCAAATCTGCTATTCCGTGAGTCCACAGTCAAGCACAGTGGCAATTAACAGCACACACACACACACAAGCAAATAACCAGACGAAAAATACAGATAGACACTGATTACATCTGAACTGAAATTAGTGTTAACCTACTATCTTGTCCTTAACTAAATTATCAATTAAAAAAAAAAAATCCCCATACTATATCTTTAATCTTCTCTATCCACACTGTTCATATCCTTACCTGATTGTGCGGTGTCTCACTGAGCTGCCTTACATTCCTCAACCTTCACACAAGACATCCCCGACAGCTCACCTTCCCAGCTCAGCCTCTGTGGTGTAGCCCAGCTGGTTGTTGACGACCAGGTGAACACTGCCGCCCACCGTGAAATGAGCACAGTCTGCAAAGCTCAGGGTTTCTGGCACCACGCCCTGACACAGTGCAGAGAACACTTCACGACAAGCAGCACGACAACTGCTTCTTTCACAAAGCTAGGTAGATCTGAGATAACAAAGAAGCCTCTTGGTCACCATACTCCACACCCACCTCCTTTAAACCCGAATCGAGAAAATGTGAAAAAGATGAGATGAAACAATCTAGCCCAGTTTTATACAAAGTTGATTATAAAAAAAGAGAAGGAAGAACCAAGCCAAAAAAAAAAAAAAAAAAAAAATCACAACAACAAAAAGAAGCAAAACAAAAAATCTGGACAGTACAAATGAACCAGCACTCTCAAAAGTTGTCGGACTGAAATACAAGTTAAAATGGTAGCCACTGAGACTGCTTTCAGGGTTCCCTGAAGTGCAAAAATAACTGATTAATGACAGGTTGTTGCGGCAGCAGACTACATTAATCACAGCCAAAGTTAAGACTGATGTATCAATGACATGTGCACAGATGACAAACAGACTGTCAGACAGAAAAAAGATATGCATCCCTGCACAATCAGAGCACTGAGGAGAAACACACGTCAGTTGACAGCACATGTTTATGCAAGCTGCAGCACAGCTGCTTATAGCATGATGCTCTTATACCTTGATCTTAACTTTTTCGCAACACGCCGTGAGAATGATCGTGGCGCCTGACAACCACTCGCCATGCGGGGCAAAAAATACTTGCGGCAAACGATGTCACTCATGACACGTTGTGAGAACGATAGCAACCGTCTTCTAAAAATAAATATGATCGAATTTCCCAGAGAATTTTCAAGCGGTGGTGTCAGCGTACAGATATAGTCCTTCCTATGTCATATCATACCTCTTAGCAAGCTACTAACAGTCAATTTCATTGGTTAATTTGAAGAGAAAGCAACCAAGCCATTGGCCTCTTCAAGCACTGAAGCAGTGCACCTTGCTTAAAGTATGTATTTTCAACTCAATCAAACACCAACAAAATAATTATTTTGACTTTTAAAACATTTACCATCATGAAGATGAAAGATAGCTCTATTTCACTGCACATAAGTCACTGTTGGATCTAGGCTTTTAAGGAAAAATAATTAAAAATGGTCAAAATTTGGTGTCCTGAGGGAATTTCAGTGCTGTAACTGCAGAGCTACCTGGGCATATAGAGCATAACGAGGGTCTCTGTGTTGATAGTTTTAATGAGGTATGGATGTTAGCACAACACTGCATCAAGGACTGAGCACTCACAGAATCCCACTGTAAGCTTCTGCTTCATGGTTACAAAAGCAACATGTGAACCTGATACAGAGCCGTATGCTGCAGACCAGTTTAAAGTTCCAGGATTTTTTCCTTTTAACACATCTTCATGTGCAACAAAAAATCCCCAAAGAACCAGCTGCTGTAGCAAAGTGGTTAGCACTGCAGACTCCTGCCTGGGAGAACATGGGTTCGATTCCTATCAGAGCCATGAGGATTTTTCTGCCCTGACCATCTTCTACTCAGTGATGAAGACTGGGACTACACAGTCAAGTTTCATCCACTTACTGGATGTGTCACTGAGAGTGTTGCTCAAATTTCCTGACCAACTGTGTAGGTGTACTGTGTCTTTCTGGGACCTGAGAGTGTTAAATTTCCTGACCAACACTGTAGGTATGTGTCTTTCGGACCTGGTTAATGCTGAGATATGTTATGAAAGTAAGCATAAAATACAGCCCTGTCATGCAGTATCAGACCAGAATGCAAATCCAAAACATCTTCATTATCCTCATTCCCACTGATCAGCATTTTGAAAAAAAGAAAAGAAAACAAATCCCCAAAGCAGTTCAGATTTTTTCCCATCTAAACTTCAGTGCCCCTCAGCGGCATTATTCCCATGCATTAATTCGAGCTCCAATTTCCTCCGACCACAGCCTCAGAACCGTCGTCTAAAGACAACAGTCTGTTCCAGGCTGTCATCAGACACTCCAGTGGAGAGATACTGTCCTGCTCCCAAGTCACTTTGGTGGTATTCCGAGGTTCTATTCTTATTAAACATAGGCAGCATACCACCCACTAAGCCCCCTTCTGATGGCGATCATAGCTTGGCTGCAGAGCCAGAAGGACAAGCATCACCCCTGCAGGGTGGCATCACATCCACCTAACTGTCCACTCACCCAACACCTATAATACAAACTCACCATCGGCAAGGACACGGAGAGTGAACAGGAACTGACAAGAATGTATCTTAGTGATGTCCTGAAGGCTGGCACCGATGAGGTGGCAGCACCCATATTACTGTCTGTGGAACATTTCAATCCCACAGACAGGTAGGAGGATACCAGCACCGCAAAGCTATTTAATGGTTGGAACACGCTCAACGTGACCTGTAGGCAGATGGCTTGTCTTGTATCAAGACATTGGCAGCTACAGGGGTATTCCAGTCTAGCAGTAACACTCGTCTTCAACTCCATAATCTTCAACTCAAGGTCAAAATAACAAAATAATGCACTGATATGAAAGTTTGGGTGTTTTTTTTGACCCAGTGATTTTTAACCACACTCAAGGTCAAGACCATTAGTCAATTTAAACAAGGTCCTAAGTCTTGCATGCTATTCTTAAAGTCAATGAATTCAGTTTTGCAACTGCAAGACACACAGCTGCCCTGGATTGATGTGTAAACACACACACACGCACGCATGCATGCACACACACTCTTCTCATGTACCCAAAAGCCTTTGCAGTTCAGAACATCCTGACAAACAAACAAATCAACAGAAAACAACATAAACATCACAGAAGAAAAGGGAAACAGTTGGTACTCTACCTGCCCGGTGAATGAAGCATCACCATGTATCTGGAGACACAACACCTCATCACTCGGGGTGGAGTCGTTGGACCTGCTGTAGGATGCAGCCTGTCTCATCTGCTGCTTGGCACGTGCCTTGCCCACAGACACTGGGATGTTCGCCTGGAAATACAGACAGACACCTGTCTTTCAATATGATTTCACTTACAAGGGCTCGCTATTTTGAGCATTTGTACATCATACAGTCAATAAAATCACTGATCATGTGCCCTATGAGCAAAGGTTTTAATGATGAAACAAGTTCTGGTCTAAAGCACTTAGAAAAATCTCATACTATAATACAAGAGAAGTTCTGAAACGGAGTGACTGAGGGCGGAAAATGAAGCAAAATTTAGAATGAGAGGGGGTTAGTTACCGCCAAGGACACAGACAAAGTACAGAACAAAACACTATGCATTTTGACCTCTTGGGTCTTCTTCAGGCAAAAACAAATAACATTTAGGACAGTGACAATGAAGAACAAGAAACCACTTATCTTCTCATATCATAATCCCTTTTTCCTTTTTTTTTGATTTTGCACCTGCACCAAATATGAAAAAATAAGTGGTTTCTCGTCTACTGTTTTCACTAAATGTTACTGTTTTTTGCCTGAAGAAGACCCAAGTGGTCGAAATGCATGGCATTTTGTCCTGCTGTTTGTTTGTCTGTGTCCTTGGCGGTAACTAGCCCCCTCTCTTTCTAAATTTTTCTCTTTTTTATTTTTGTTTATAATACAAGAGAAATAAAGTGTATATCGTTACTGCTAGAGTGACACAGAAATGCTGTTCTCACCTCCAGATGGGACGGATTTGGAATGAGAGAAACATGGAGATTTTTGTTGTCGTAGGACAAGTCCACTGATGTATCTGAAACCACAACATTAAGTCATGATACACAAAGCAATGCATCATAGACAATCTGTATCCTAGTTATCCGCTTGACTGTTGGGGAGTTAGCTCAATTCATCTTCAGTCTACTTGTAATGACAACAGCTTACAGTGAATGTAAAACAGGTCTGTCAGTAAGTTATCAAGACAGATCTGAGACCTAAACTGGTTACTGCTACCATTTTTTCATTTAACGATTTCC
>JADBJO010000020.1:1476309-1483809 GCA_016801955.1 Conus betulinus
GCTATGGTGGCGCAACAGAAAAAGGCAGAAATAAGAGCATTAACGTAAAAGATTGATATGAGGTCATGATGAGAGGCGCTAACAACACTCCCAATGACAAAAAAAACACACAAAAAAAACCAAAACGGGGGGGGGGGGGGGAGTTCACCCATGAAATATCTGAAAAGTGCATCACTTTCCTCGACATGAGTCTCTCCATCACCGATAGTGGACTCTCCACATCCATCCACTATAAACCTATGGACTCACACTCTTATCTCGACTACAGATCGTCACATAATCCCAGTACCAAAATCAGCATACCCTACTATCAGTTCTTGAGACTCCGCAGACTCTGCTCTGAGAACTCTGTCTTTGATGTAAAAGCCCTAGAAATGAAACAGTTCTTCCTCGAACGCCACTATCTCGAAGACATCATTGATCGTGCTATCCTGAAAGTCCAGCTCATCACCCGCCCACAAGCTCTGGAACCGAAACCCCAGGAATCAACCAGAGACAGACCTGTTGTCAGCCTGCCTGCTCTACCACCCTTCTGTCCACCAGGTGCGCAAAAATTCTCCAAACCAACTGGGAACATCCTTCAGTCTTGTGCTCACTCACTCGGCTAAAATTTTTTCCCAGCCCCCTCTAGTTGCCTACAAACGGGACAAGAATATCCGTGACATGGTTGTGTATTCCAGTCTCCAGCCTCACAGACGTAAATCTTCTGTAGGCACAAGCCCGTGCAATCTACCCAACTGTAAGACCTGCCCCTTCACCTGCACTGCCATTGAAGTGAAAGGACCCAGTTCACACATGACTGTCTCCAAATTCTTCAAACTGCAAACAACTAACTTGATCTACATCATCCACTGCACCGTTTGCTCTAAACTTTACATTGGTGAGACCGGACGCTCTCTGACTGTCAGATTCAAGGAACACCTCGCTGACATTAAATAAAACAGGGACAAACCAGTAGCCAAGCACTTCAACCTCCCCAGCCATTCCGCACACAATGCAAGAGTGAACGGCTTGTGGCTCATGAAAACTAGTGACTCTAGAGACAGGAAGGATATGGAGTCTCACCTGATTCAAAAACTTGGCACCAGAAATCCAGCTGGTATCAATGAAAAAGCGTAGCAATTCTTTGTAATTTTTTCTTTTTTTTTTTCCCTTTTTTTTTTTTCCGTGCCAATTCAGGTGGACAATGACCTATTATTCTCCCTTTCCCCTTTAATACTTACCTGTGCATGGTTGGTCTGCATCAGTGGCCTCTTCTTCGTGACCATACAGCCTAGCGCCTACTGGGATGATCATTTGAGAGCCTATATCTTTTTGCCAGGAGTTTTTCTGTAGGGTTAGCTCCCCAGTCTCCGTCTTTTTGTTTTTTTTCTATTTCATTTTATTATCATTAATTTTTTTTTTTCAATCCCTCTCCTCCTACCCACCTTAGCCCCCTCCCCCCTTCTTTCCCCACCCCTCCTTTTGTAATTTTGTTTTTTTTTGTTATTGTTTTTTTCCCCTCCCCCCTTTCCCCCCCCCCCCTCCTACCCCCTTTCCCTTCTCTCGCTCCCTCGTTTTCCCTCCTCTGTCCTTTTTTTCCCTTTCAGTTGTCTCCCCATAGGGCTCCTTCTTCTTATGTGTTCCTTCTCTTTTCTCTTACTTCCCTACTTACTTCCGGTCTCTCCCCTTTTTGTTCTGGTCGCCCCCTTAGTAGGACCCTTCTACGGGACCTCCTGAGGCTTCTCTTCCTCCTTCCCCCATAGCACCTATCTCAGGCATCTCTCCTTTAGGGCCTTCATACGGGTCCTCTCTTTACGTCTCTTCCCTTTCTTTCTTCTCCCCACCCCCTTCCCCCCCCCCCTATCCTCCCCCCCCCCCCCCCCCTTTTTTTTTTTTTTTTTTTTTTTGTCATTGGGAGTGTTGTTAGCCGCCTCTCATCATGACTCTATATCTATCTTTTGGCGTTAATGCACTCTTATTTTTTGCCTTTTCTGTTTGCGCCATCATAGACTGCATTGCACCACCTACCTCCCTATTCTTTACCCAAATTTTTTAATGTATGCCCTGTTTTGTACAATTTTTTTAAAATCATTATACGTCATTTACTCTCCCATTGGGTCCCCCGCCCCCCCCCCCCCCCCCCCCCCAATTTAAAAAAATTTTTTTTTTATACGTAGGGTGTGTTTGTGTGGTTGTGTGTGTGTGCGTGCCCTGGCTCGTGTGTTGTGTGGGTGTGCATGGTCTGTTCATGCGCCGAGCACGTTGCGCAACTGTGGTGTGTGTGGTGTGTGTGGTGTGCCCCCGCGCTCCCCCCCGCCGCACAAGAGTGTTTTTCATGTGGGTGGTTGGTGGGGGGGGGGATGGGGGTGCGAGCCCTGCAGCTCCTAGGCTGCGTCTGGCTATAGGAGTTTTTTCTTCTCGGGGTTCCTCCGTTCTTTTCCCCTCTCAGTCCCCTTGGTGCTGGGTAGGGCAAACCTACCCTAGGGTCGACTTGGGTCGGGTGCTTTAGGCGGCTGACCCCCTCTCCTCCTCTCCCCCTGTCCCCTTGGCATTTACATTGCTTTTTGGTGCATATTGTATTTCATTTATGGTTGTTTTCTCTTGTTCATTTCTTTCATATGCAACACATAAACCCACTCCCACACAACACAATCACGAACCCTCACCCCCCCCTCTCACCTCGCTCCCTTCCTCCCCATCCCTGAACCACCCCTCTTTCTCCACCTCTCCTCCACTCACTCTCCACTCTTCCTCTACTTTCATTCTCTCACCTCTCCCTCTCTCTCCCCCCTCTCTCTCTTCCCCCCCTTTCTGGGGCCCTCTCTCGTCTCTCTCTCCTTTTCCTTCTCCTCGCTTCACTCTAACCCTCTTTCCTCGTTGCCATCTTCCTCGAAACACTCCTCACTCCTATCCATCAGTCTCACCTCTCTCTCCCCTCCCCTGCCCCTCTTTCAACTTGCCTACTTCAGTCACATTCACCCACTTTGGCTTCACAAGGGGAGTATTGCGCATGTTAATGTCTGTACTGTTTTTCTTTCTTTGTTTTGTGTCGCTGAGGAAGCGTATATTGCCGAAAAATTTCTTGTCTTGTTTTTGTGTCGTGCATTAAAGTGCGTTATTTCACACTTTGTTTTGTGTGCTCTTCCGCGTTTTTTTCCCGTCGTGTTCCAGTAACGCTTCAGTTTGTTTCATTTGCCTTTGTGTGTATGTGGTTTATGAACAGCAGAACCTACACATATGGGACAGCACATCGCCACTCCCTCTTCCTTTAGCACTGGGTGGAAACTCTGTCTTCCCTCTCATCTGAAATGACAGTTATGAAATGACAGGTTCATTCCTCAGAATGCTGGGATGTAAACATCCTCTGAATGGGTAGTTTATTACACACATCAAACTGTAGCCATCTAAATAGAGGATATCTTGTATATCTTGGTATGCCGTGCGAGTCCCATTAATATTAAAAAAAATACTGCTCAAACAGACATACAAGATCTTTAAAACTGTTCAATTCACAGAACAACGACAACAACTGTCATACCAAGATATCATCAGTGAGAAAAATACACAACAGATTTACACTACTTTTCTTCCCAGCACATTGTTACCTGTTCACCAAATTACAATGGGAAGAGACAAAAACAGACTCCCATCAATATTCCCTGGTTTGCTGTGGGCAATGATCTACAATCAAGAAGAGCTTCATCACTGTCCATATCACTTTAAGTTGTGGTCAGCTATAATCATTTTCTATGTCTGTTGAATTCTTTTTACATGTAAATGCTCACAGGAACACACGTAAAAATCATGCACTGCTCAAAACAACTGCAGAAAGACTGAGACAGCCGTTTGGATGGAGAAGATACCCAGACAGGCCGACATACTGTGACAGTTTTGGACATTTCATTACGTACCTTCTGAAACAGGATGACAGGGGGGTATTTGAGTGTGCATGTCAAGAAGTTGAGACGTCCGCGATGCGGCATAGACATCACCACGTCCTCCACACCATCTGCACACAGCCACAAATTTAGTCCCCAAATCAAGTCGCCTGTCAAGACTGAGGAGCCGCTGACAATGTCTCCAATGTCACTTCGATGGTGTTCAGTGGTGCCCGTTCTGATTCAACATATGCAAGACACCATCCTCAACGCCGACTAATTATAATAGCTGCTTGATCACTGAAACAGCATAAGCATGTTGACTAAATGACAGTCCCTATGAAATAGCAGATACCACTGACCTCAACATGAACTCACCAAAGGCATAGACATAGAATGGAAAGATGTGAAGGGGTTAATATTTTCCCAACGGTAACCAGATCACAGCCCATGCAGGGAGTGCTTTGTCATTTCAATTTTTAAGTGTAATGGTAAAGTCCATTACCCTCTCTTCCTACACCCCTTTCTCCCTGCCAAAATCTGTGAGCTCTTTCTTCCCCATTCTATTCTACATTAAAAAACATATTCATCTTTCAGTTGTAGTGCAGTCATCGCTGTACAAAGATAACATGGCCAGATAGCTTTTTATTTTGTTTTCCTTCTTTTCTCATCATTGAGTGCCAGTACAGAAATGCATACTTCCACATGCAATATGTACAATATGTATATTGGCATTTGGGTCTTTCATCCTTCCAATTAGCCTTTCCAGTGAATTCTGATAATGTCAGCAGAGACGGACATTGTATTATAATCACAAGTGCCTTAAAATGTTCTTTTTAACAAAAACTATGCTGCCAATAAACTACATCCCACAAACATTAAAGTGTCTCATCCCTTATCTCAGACAGACATGTTTTAAATCCCTGTGATGGTTACAGCAACAACATGTTAACTGTGTAGCAATGAAGAAGCATGCTCTTACATTCATTGCATTTCCTGAAGACCTCGTCAAAACATCCATCATGCTTTCACCGCCTTCGCCCCATACCGTTTCACAGTGGTGAACTTGTTTGCAAGAAACAGATCAAAGGCCTGTGAAAGAGCAAAGATTTTTGTGAAGTGCAACAGTTTGCAATTCAAAGGATCATAATGTCATGAAAAATGCATTCAACAAAAATATTACTGTTGCAAATGTGTGAGCTTGAAGCATCTTCTTCACACTCACAGGTGCACGCATGCAAGCACACAAACACATGCACGCATACACACAAACACACACATGGTCATGCCATGACAGCAAAATGAATCTCACCTGACAACGCAACATCAGTTTTGCCAGCTCCACTTTCCTGCTGTTGGATATTTCTATGCGGTCCCTGTTCTCAAAAGCTGCTGCAAACCATGCACGCTCTTCCTCTGTCTGAAAGAGATGAAGAAAAACGATCAAGGTGTCAAACACAAAAGGTAATGTCTAAAGAACAGCGTTTTACAAAAGGTAATGTCTAAAGAACAGTGTTTTACAAAAGGTAATGTCTCTAAAGAACAGTGTTTTACAAAATCACAGACACACATACAAAAAAAAGGAGTCAAAGACAACGAATGCAGTGCAGCTGTCAGAGAACAAAACACTCGGAGCAAAGCTACCCTCCCTCTGCCCAACCCATCACCCCTCTAGTCAAACTTTGTCTGTGTAGTATGAATGGATGAATCTAATCATGGTGTGCCTTGCGTCTTTGACGTAAATAGTACACCATAGTGGCATTGCTACTGCCCACCTTGACTCAAAGTGCCATGACAAAACCTTTTCCACCCCAACATAATTTGATCAATTTCATAATACTGGTAAATATTTGAATTTAACAAAACAACAAACTTCTTTGTTTCATCGTCTTGTTGAGTAGTTATAATTTTTTTTTTTTTAAAATACCATATATGTGCATGCAAACCATTTAACTGACTGTGTTTCTCTTGAAGTGAATTCCAGTTTTTGTGGTGGGTAGCAATTCTAGCCAGCAAGCACACTATTTTAAAGTGGCTGTTGTAAGAAAAGTATATTATAAACCCCAATAAGCGCACATACATTCTGATCACTTAACGAGTTAAGATCCTGACAGATCAAAGACATACACTTCTTTGTACAGACTAAAGATGGTAGTACTAAATGAATGCTATACTCCTCTCCCGACATTCTTTAAGCCATTGAGGCAGTACGTTGGAATGATTTTAATGTATTTTCCTTTGTTAAGTGGGAAGCAGAAGGTAGCAGTTGTGATGATCATTGTTACTGGTTGACAGTCTGTGAGACACTGACCAAGTGATATGGCAGTCCTGTACAGAGATTTGCTGGCTGGTCTGCCTGGCGATGGAGCGAATGACATGTAGGCCCAGTCACTGGCCACACTTGAACTCTCTGCCTCCCTTGGACTGCTCCCAAGTATTGTGTATTGAAGCACGCAGGTGTGCTCACTGTCCTGTTACTAATGGGTAATGGTAGCTCCACAGATGGAGACCTCGAGAAGATGTAAAGTTGTTTCTGGTATGACATAACTAAAAGTCGCACTTCCTGATTGAATGTCTTTTTAACAGAAGATCCATTTTTGAGCAGACCTTACCTCCAACCCACAATGGGGTTGGACCTTCACTTGTTGATACAGACAGATACTGCAAAAAATAAGATTGTTGGATGGATATGGAGAGAGCAGGTACTCTACCTGCAAAAACTGCACACATTCCCCTACTCAACAAAGTGGTTTGGTTGAGTGGGAGTGAACCTATCAGATTCTACTTAAACCTCAGATATTCTGGACAGAAATTGGAAAGTGAAGTGGAGAGGATGTGAAGCCGTCACCCAAGATGTGACAAGAAGAATAATTTAAAAAGCATGATCATACCACTCTGTAAACACACACACACACACACACACACACACACACACACACACACAAACACACACACTAAACATGTAAAGTAAAAACACTCAAGAGGCAAGAGGAACTGGTTGCAGCAATAACAGGAAGCCCATCTTACACGGAGACTGACTGAACTCTGCCGCCATGGTTCCACAGTAGGCCTGTTCCAGACGACTGATGAGTTCCGATATGGACAAGGATGAAGTACCTCCACCATTGAAGATCCCTGCCAGAGGGACGGACCTTGTGTCATTGGCCGCTATCCCATACTGCCGATGGTCAAGCTCTGGGAATGTTCTGGATGAAGACAGAGATGCATTATATACATGGGTGTGTGTCAGGTCAGCTTTGGCACAAGACCGAATGTTTTGACAGCCAACGTAAAAATTCAGAATATTGAAATAGATGCACACACTATTTTCCCCTGCCTTTCCTACAAAAAATGCGTGTAATATTGTGTCTGCATGCACACATGTCTGCAGGGACACACAACAATGTCAATGCACACACATGCATTAATATGTATACAAATTCCAAATACACACACAGAATCACAAACAGAAACAAATTTCACAGATTCAGAAACAGCACCTCTGGGAATAAAAAAAACAAACAGTACATAGCATAAAAAAAACACCCCATCCCTCTCCTCCCATCCCACCACCTTCCCCCTCCCTCCTCCTGATTATTACTATTTGTAATATTAACATATGAACTGCAGTTCACTCTGT
>JADBJO010000020.1:1488809-1496309 GCA_016801955.1 Conus betulinus
TTGTAAACTGTTGAACAATTCCTAGTTTTTGCCCTTGGACAAATGCATCACTAATTATGACAGAGCTGTTGGCCATAAATTTTCACACCCATACTTTTATAGAAATAAAAAAATATGGCAATCTGACTTTTAAACCAACCCTCTCTTTTCCTGTAATGGCGAATAAGTTCCATATTTGTCACGTAAAGAAGCAGCTTTGTCATTTCCTGCCAAGTCATATTCTACAGTAATCCATTCATAAGCTTTGATCATTCTTCCCATCAGTCACATTTCTCTCCATCCAAAAAAAAAAAAAGCTGATCTTTGGGGATGAAATAATGCGGAATCACATGGGATGAGAAGAATGAACTCATTAAGTTCTCTGGGAGGGGGGAATCAAACTGTCCCTTCAGTCTTACTTGTTTGCCTGCAGTCCCAGAGGGTCTAGATTAGCTTTCCTGTGTCCATACTGTCGGTATGCTTGCACCAGACGTGTTACATTGGCTTGCTCCACTTGGTTCTGGATTTCAGCCTCTGTATCTGCAACCATGCTTCCACATATCAAGTAATATACTCTGAAAATACTCACCTATTTAAATTACAGGTTTCTTCTTTAATAACATTAAGCTTGCGGTTCATTTTGTCCGATTCTCAAGTTTCTAAATCTCAGATTCAGCTCCAATGTAAATGTGGTTGAGAATAAGAACATACTTTAGTACGCGTGCACACACACACACACACACACACACACACACACACACACACACACACACACACACACATACTGAAGACAGGAAGACATATGCAGATGTACAGAAACACCAAGAGAAGTAAACAAGGAGACCAACAGCTAGCATTATAAAATAATGTTTAAATCAACATTCATTCCAGTTTCTTTCTCCATCCATCCCTCCTTCCTCCACCTCTCTTTCTTTTTTTACTTAGTATATCTTTGCCATTTTCTGAACAACAGATGAACTGTTTGCCCCCGCACTCGCTTTCCACTACTACTTACTTGTTCAGCATATTATTGTTTGGTCAACCAGTGGGACACCCCATTTCCTGGAAGATCTAAGCAGAGACTAATCTGCACAGTTGTTAGCTCCTGTCAGCATTGACATGACTGATAACTAAACAGTAGAGCTGATCACTTGGGCTGTTTGTATATTTTGACCTTCACTACATCCTTTTAGAATTCCCCAGCATAGGCTTAAAGATTGCCTATTATGTCAATTGTTTCTCACTTATTGAAGTTACTCCTATGGTTTGTTATCATTATATTTTTCATATTATTTCCTTATGCTACTTTCATCCTATTTCTCCAGTTCTGGCCTTCCCAGGTGCTTAGGGAGGCTGTAGGATTTTGTTTTTCTCCCCTGATACTGAGAGAATACCATAGAAAGGCTGTATAGCTCTCTTTTAAATCAAGGGCAGACAAACACAACCACTGAACCAGGTCAGGTCAGGTCAAGCCACCGGATGACCAGGCCTCACGACCCTATAACGCATCCTTCTTTTTGGTTAATTTAACAATTGCTGTGATGATATAAGCATCCCTTTTGATGCACTAATCATAAAGATACTTTAACTGTGCAATTTTAGTATCCCTGTCTTGGAGGTTTTTGAATTTGTTAGTATCTGCAGTTAGTCTCTAACCAGCTAAAAGTCTGCTTAGTTTTAGCTGAAAGGCAAAAGTAACATATCAGCGAATAACACATTTTGAGCTGCTTACCAACGACAAACATAAATGGTTGAACATGCAAACTGTGTTGAGTTCAATATTCACATGATTCTTTCATTTTTTTTTTTTTCTCCATGCTCTACCCTTTAAAACACCATTTTGTGAATCACAGAGAAAAATGTTACCAGCTGTAAAATGGTGTGGGGGAAAAATCACTTTCATTGAAAGAAAAAATTCTGGCCATTTTCTTACCCTATTTCTTAAATAATATACAGCTAGCCTTTTAAACATGAAGTAACTGTTTGCAAATATCAGTCAACAGAACCCGCAGAATGCCGGAGGTGTGTCTGACATCGGCCCCATGATTGGTCAATGTCAGTTGGGGGACCGCTATCGAGGTCACATGGCAGCTCGGACTGACAACGAAATGTTACCATTTGAAACGTTCTGAAACTGGACGCTTTCCGATAGGATATTCTGATAACTTGCTCCGGAAAAAAATACCATTCAAGCATGAAAGATGCATTGCGTAAATGTTGTTCTGTAGAACAGGAAGAAATTCATACATGGTGATTAGAATTTTACGGAAAACTGAAATCAAGGCTTGTGATGGGTGACTCGACTCGATAATCGAGCATGTCGGCAATGTTTCCCCCTATGTCATTTAATATTAACTTACATGCCTCCTGTAGTAGATGCTTTTCAGCAACCAGCTTATTGCCATAGACACCAGTTTTGGCGTGATACGACGCTGTCTGCCGTAGAAAGCGACATTTCCAGTGCACTGCCTGTCTCACTCCCAGCATTTTTCGACGTGTAGGCAATGACAGGGTCTCAGGCGAGAGTAGTCTTTCACTTTTTATAGCAGTAACGTCCCTTGTGTGCAGCGTTGTTATGTAGCACACGCACGCACTTTTGGTTAACATTGCGAGTTTTCTGTCATGACCTGACTTATTTTGAAACGCACATGTGTACGCAGGAACAAGCTATCACAAGCACACAGATCACGCGCGCACACATACGCAGAGGCATATACAAACACGTGCGCGCGCGCGCGCGCGCACACACACACACACACACACACACACACACACACACACACGAACATGTACGCAGACGCCGTGTTAGTCCAACACTGGCATACACATGCAAGCCCACACCTGACTCATGCACACACACACACACACACACACACACACACACACACACACACACACACCTATGATAGTTGTGCAAACAACGTTAAGCAAATACCCAAGATCTGTTCAGCGGGGTTGGCCAATGCGCAATTCTGACATTAATTTTGCTAAATCATATCCATGAGACCCTCGTCTCCTATCCACCTCAGACTGATTGCTCTGGTAATTATTTCATTTCAGAGGACTCCCGTGCTTGAAGATAAGTGTGGCTTTCGCCTTCTTCCAGTCGTCTCGGATGCCATCTATTATGATTTCTTGAAGATTATTGGAAACCGGTTGAGACAGTTCTTTTGCTGTTTCGGTTAGGAGCAAGCTAGGGAGGAATAGGCCTTCTTTCAGGACCTGATGCTTTCCATGTGTTCAGCCCCTGCGGTGCCTTCTGATTGACTCCAAGGTTATGCTGAAAAGTTGTCAACTCAATCACACAGTCATAGTAGTGACAGAGCGAAGGGTCCGGCAGTTTCCTGCTACTTTGTTAAGGAACTCTGGAGCAAAGTGTTCAGCACTTTTACCTTATTTTTGTCTGATTTGACCGTATATCCCATTCTCCCTTTTCAGATCGACAACTCCTACATATGATACAAGAATACTTTATTATCTCAATTCTAGAAATAACAATAGTGCAGCCCACAATAGTACCCTAACTACAGAAAAGACATTGAAAAATTAGGATTGCAACACACAGAGCAGCTCGTTTTATTAAACAAGATCACCAGCCATGTCACCTAGGCTACATCTCAACCATGCTAAATGAACTGCGCCTGTCCCCCTCTCCAAGAACGTCCGAAACAAAACCGTCTGGCTTCCTTGAAAAGATCAACAGAAGACAATTCTAAGGACTCCCAGCAGAAATATGCACAGCAAGCTAGTAACAAACAGGAGGCTGATCATAGTAAAACGAAAACAAGATGCAAAGCATATAAACGTACTCCCAGTTTATCTTGAATACGCGTGCACATGTCAAGAGCATGTTTACTATGAAAATACCATGATCTACCAGTCAGTTATGAGATCTAAAGCTATTCTAAAATCCGTCAAATACAGTACTTTCATAGATATTTGTCAAATAAAAAAAAGTCACAATCAAGCATGCGTCATAATGTATTTCGTCACTGAGATATTCTATAAAGAAGAAAAACAGTTTGGGGTAACCGTTATTAACAGCTATTCTGGTTAAAATAAAACATCGGGCATCATCCGTGACCCATAATGAACATACCTACAAATTTTCAGAAAGATCGGCCCAGAAGTTTTGTCTGGAGCGAGTGGAACAAATTTTTGACCACGGACAGACACACAGACAGCATTTCTTCGTTCCCATTGTAAATTACTCTCTGTTGTATAAGAACTGGGAGTACAATGATGTAACTGAGATATCATTCAGGGTCTCGTAAGTAATAAGAAGTGTTGTAATAACACTGACACGGGAACTACCATCACAAACAGAAACGACGTCTTCTCTAGAACAGTGACAGGATGAAACAACGTAAACGGGAAGGCAGTATCAGTTGAATCAGTAGAGGAGTTAAGATTCTTCTCAAATTTACAGTAGGAAATAATCAGACTGGGGAAGGGGGAGGGGTTAAGGACTGCCCGGATGTGGTGCTGGTGAGGGTCTGGACACTGTCGTGTACGCAGGACAGGGGCATCGCTAGCTCACATGGGAGTGCACCGACCTTTGTACTTTGCCTTGCCGCTAAGGCCTCGAGGAGTGAGATGATCAATCACTGAGAACAGATGCGTCTTAAAGGACAGCTTGCTTTCCCCCTTTTCTTTCTTGTTTCTCTTTCTTTTTCTTTTCTTTCTCTTTTTTCTGTATTCTTTTCTGTTATCTTTCTATCTATCACTCCCCCTTTCTCCCTTTTCTCTCTTTCTTTCTTTCTTCCTTCCTTCTTTTTCATTTTCGCTCTTTCTTTCTTTTTTTTGTTTTCTTCTTCTTTCTTCTGTCTTTTTTTTTTTCTTTCTTTAAGTGTATTTACCCTATGTATCGTCATTGATGACATGACCAGTAGGTTGCTGGTTTCTTTTGCCCATCAATCCAGATCCAGATTCAGATGCCTCTGTCAGTGCATTAACCCAGTGTTCTGGTCAGGCGCGGAGTGCCAAGCGATTTTTGTGCGCATATGCACGTACGTAATAATGTGAGCGCGAACACCTGCATATTGAAAGTGTGAGGGCAGAGGGCTACATGAACTTGAACGTATCTCTGCCATCAAATGTACAACGGAAGGAAGAAACCAAGAAAGACAAAACAAACAAAAAATCCCAACCAGGCAAACATGAGCATATGAGGTCCACATTTATCCCCTCTGCTATCAACCAAAGCAAATTAAGTTTTTAAGACCTACAAGGTTGTTTAACACTGAAAAATAACTCGTTTTGATATGAAGATAAATTTCATTTATTCGTAGAAAACAAGCAAATGAAGATTTTTAACACCTGTAAGGCTGTTTAGCGCTGAAAAATAAGTCGTTTTGATATACCTTTTCCTTTACTTCATTAACAAAAGGAAATTTATTCAATTATCCATCGTCTCTCACACCGGGAGATCGCTAGACATGTAGACAGCGTCATGAATCGAAGCAGTTATTTATCGAAAGAACGAACTGTATAAAAGGAAGGAAAACTGGGGAAGGGGGACGACTGCTGTTGTGCCACCCTCGCAGGAAACTGTTTATTGGTCCTACTTTGATATCAAATGGAGATATAACACATCCCACAAGTCTGCACTATTCGCATCCATGATATCAATGGAGATATCACACATCACGTAAGTCAGTGATGTTTTCTTAATAAAAACAGAACCAACGGCAAAAGCAGCCATTCCAAAAAAAAAAAAAAAAAAAAAAGCAGAAATTAAAAAAAAAAAAAGAAAGAGAAAAGAAGAGAAGAAGAAGAGAGAGAGAGAGAGAGAGAGAGAGAGGCGAAAAGGCGCTGTGGAGAAATAAGTTACTGAAAAATCAAAAGTCACCAGAGAAAATAGACAAAGGCGAAATCTTTGAACTTTTGCGTACAGATCCGTTTTAAGGATACACAGGAGATCAAAAGGTGTCAACGATCTGAGGGCTCAGCTCTACAGTTTAAGTAACCCAAGCGTTATCAGACATATGAATGCTGACTGAAAAATATGCCATGTATAAAGAGCGTTCTGTCTGTCTGCGTCCTGCCTGCCTTTGATGTTGGTGGCGTGTGTATACTGGGCAGATCAAGAGCCGATCTTGTTTGTGCTAGAAAGGCGCATTAGTCATGTTTTGATGCAACCATTCTGACGAAGCGAAGTGATGTCGCTATTCGAAGTGGGTCACAACATGCCTACATGTGTGTGTGTGTGTGTGTGTGTGTGTGTGTGTGTGTGTGTGTGTGTGTGTGTGTGTGTGTGTGTGTGTGCTTGTGTGTTGCGTACGTGCGTGTGAGCATGCGTGCGTGCATGTGTGTGTATGCGCACGTGCGTGCATCCGCGCGTACCTGGGTGCGTTCGTGTGAATTACGCGCGCGCGCGCGTTTGTGCGCGTGTGCGTGTGTGTGTGTGTGTGTGTGTGTGTGTGTGTGTGTGTGTGTGTGTTCAAATGCAAAAATATCTTCTGTGTTTTAGCTTTGAAAGGTCTAGAGATATATATATGTATGTGTGTGCGTGCGTGCGTGTGTGTGTGTGTGTGTGTGTGTGTGTGTGTGTGTGTGTGTGTGTGTGTGTGTGTGTGTGTGTGTGTGTCTGTGTTATCGGTCTGTCTCTGTTATATATATATATATATATATATATATATTTACATATATATATATATGTGTGTGTGTGTGTGTGTGTGTGTAGAGAGAGACAGACAGACAGACAGACAGACAGACAGACAGAGATAGAGAGAGCAAACACAGAAATGGAGAGAGACGGAAAAACGAAAACAGCGACGATTAAATGGTTTTTTATTCAACAAGTAGATAAAAAGGGACAAAAAAGGCCAGTTGGAAATATCACAGAATCTTAATATGGGTCCGTTTAGAATAGTCGCGACGTGAACAATACCAACAACTGCCGTGCGCCAAACAAGGCCACTGTCGAGGTGTACACAGAGTGTTACAAGACATTGGCGGAATGTGCTTTGCAATCCAATGTACAGCACACTGGCGAAAAATGCAAAGCACAGTACAATGTACATCTCAACACAAGGGCGAAACTTACAAAAAACCACAACACAACATGGCACGTTGGCTGTATGCACAACATATTGCTGTGATGTAGGCCTACAACAGAATACAAAATCCAAACGTTTAACAGCATTCGTCAAAAGGCAAAATGAGCAACAGAAGACACTGTGTAATTCAACAGATTGGCGAAATCTATGAAACATCGCAACCTACATCACGAAACATTGACGAAGTGTACATGACAGTGCGAAATATATAGCACAGTGGTGGAAAGTACAAAACAATTCTATTTACGACACAATGGCAAAATGTAAAACACAACACTTTACACAGCGAAAGCTTTGTAGGCACATCAGCTTTGCTGAGGTGCTCAGATCGAAGCGAAAGTAATTTCGAAATCATCATGATCATCATCACTGTGGTCATCACAGTCATCATCTTCATCATCATCATCGATATTCCTCTCATTTATCTTATAAACATTTTGATTATTGCCATGATAATGAT
>JADBJO010000020.1:1501309-1518809 GCA_016801955.1 Conus betulinus
GTATATTTGTATGCATATATGCATGTACGCATGTATACATGTACGCATATATGTAAGCATGTATGTATGTATGTGTGTATGTACGTACGTACGTATGTTATGTATGTATGTATGTATGTATGTATGTATTATCTGTCTATCTATCTATCTATCTATCTATCTATCTATCTATCTATACATCATACACATAGAGAGAGAGAGACAGAGACAGAGAGAGTTAGACAGACAGGAAGACAGAGAGAGTGAGAGAGAGAGGAGCAGACAGACAGACAGAGGGGCAGACAGCAGAGAGGCAGAGGGAGAGAGAGAGAGAGAGAGAGAGAGAGCGAGAGAGAGAGAGAGGAGAGAGAGAGAGAGAGACAGACAGAACAGACAGACAAGACAGACAGGCGGACAGACAGACAGAGACAGGGACAGGACACACACACACACGGACGGACACACAGAGAGAGGAGAGAGAGAGAGAGACGAGAGAGAGAGAGAGGAGAGAGAGAGAGAGGCGGCGAGGAGAGAGACGGACAGGCGGACAGACAGAGAGAGAGAGAGAGAGAGAGAGGAGAGAGAGAGAGAGAGAGAGGAGTGGAGAGAGCGAGAGAGAGAGAGAGAGAGAGAGAGACAGAGAGGCGGAGAGAGAGCACATACTACGGCAAGGATCCAGTACTTCGCGCAGATTTCGGGCCAAGAATCCACAGGCCCTGTTAAAAGACACAGAGCAACACACACACTAATTGTCGTCTTTAATCTTAATTAGCAACACATCCCAGAGGTAACAGATTGTCACAGGCCTGAGGGTCAAAGTAAACAAGTCAAAACATCGGAAATAAACAAAACAGAATTGTGAGGAAGGACAGAAGAGAAAGACAAACGAATAAATGAAATGAAAGAACTGAAGGTAGGAGGAAAAATAAGGGAGGGGGAAGGGAAAAAAAATCATTAAAAAAAAGTGTGTGGAACAGGAGAGAAAGAAAAAGTAAGAGAAGCGAATGCTTGACGAGGAGGACGGAAGGAAAATTAGGAGGATGGTTAAAGTGAACGATAGCTGGGGATAGAAGGAAAAGAAAAGGAAAAAGAAATGAACGATTGAAACGAATAAAGTGAGGATAGAGAGAAAGGAAAACAAACGACAAAATGGTTGAAATGAAATAAGCGTGGGTGAAGAGGGGAATACAGATAAAACATGGTTGAAATGTAGGAAATGTGAGGAAGAATAGAAAAAAAAAAAAAGAAAAGAATAATCGAAAAGAAAGAACACTCACGAATGTAGGAAAAAGAAAAGAAAAGAAATGGTTTATTGGAATAAAAAATATCTTTGATGCATGTAGGGAAACGAAAGGAAAAGAAACGTGCGGTTGAAATGTAAAAAAAAAAAAAAAAGAAAGAAAAAAAAATGAAAAAGAAAAAAGAAGAAGAAGAAGAAAAAAAAAAAGGCGGGGTTTAGAAGGAAAAAGGAAAAGAAAAAATGAATGGTTGAAATGAAAGAAGTGTAAGCAAAGAGGAAAGAGAGAAAATAAAAAAACCCCATAGAATTGAATAAAAGAAGTGGAAGAAAGGAGGGGGAGGAAAGTGAAAAATGAAAACGTGTGATTGAAATTAAAGAAATGTGAAAGGGAAGAGGGGAAAAGACTAAATCGTTGAAAGTAAAGGAAAGTTGAAGAGAGAGAGAGAGAGAGAGAGAGAGAGAGAGAGAGAGAGAGAGAGAGAGGAGAGAGAGAGAGAGAGGAGAGAGAGAGAGAGAAGGGGTGGTGGTGGACAGAAACGAATACCTGAAGTACAAGTGGGTGGAAAGAGGGGAAAGGATAAACAAAAGAAACAAATGGCTGAAATAAGACAAGTGTGGGGGGGATAAACAAAAACAAAAATATTTAATGGCTGAAACAAGTCAAGTGTAAGACAGAGGGGAAAAGGATAAACAAAAGAAACAAATGGCTAAAATGAGACAAGTGGGAGGAAAAAGGGAAAAGGATAAACAAAAGAAACAAATGGCTGAAACAAAAACGTGGGAAGACAGAGGGGAAAAGGATAAACAAACGAAACAAATGGCTGAAACAAGACACCTGGGAAGAAGCAGGAGACAACAAAGAAACAAACTGTCGAAATGAAGGAACTGAGAGGAAGAAGGGAAAAGGAACAGTAATAGATGGTTCAATCAAAGGAAACGAGAGGGAAAACAGAAAATAGAATAAACAAACAAAGCAACCAAAAGGGATATGGAACAGGAAAGAAACAAGAGGTAGAAATGAAAGATGTGAGAAAAAAAAGGAAAAGAAAAGAAACAAATGGATAAAATGAAAGAGAGGAAGAATGGAAAAGGAAAAGGAGGAAAAAAAAAAAAAAACGAAACGAATGGTTGAATTGAAAGAAGTGAGAAGAAGAAAGGGGAAAGAAAATGAAAAGATAAAAATGTGTGAAATGAAATAAGTGAGAGAGAGAAAGAGAGAGAAAAAAAAAAAAGAAAGGATAAGAAAAAAGAAAAGAAAACGAATGGATGAAATGAAAGAAGTGAGAGGAAGAATGAACAAGGAAAAGAAAAGAAACGGAGTATTGAAATGAAAGAAGTGTGAAGAAGAAAAGGAGAGAAAAATGAAAAGAAATAATAAATGTGTGAAATGAAAGATGTGAGAAAAAAGAAAGGAAAAGATAAAGAGAAAAAAAAAAACAATGGTGAAATGAAAGAAATGAAAGGGGGAAAAAAGGAAAACAAAAACACGTGAAACTAATGACAGACATGACACAATTGACAGGGAAAAGAGAAAAGGCAATGAGAAGAAACGAATGGCTGAAATGAGAAAGGAAGAAAGAAACAAGAAAACCAAACCCAAACCAAACAAAAACAAAAGCTCCTCGTTAACGAGTAGTCAAATGAAAGGAGTGGGAAGCGGGAGGGGAAGGGGGGACGAAAAGAGAACATGAACAATAATAACAACAACTAAAACGACGACGACGACAACGACGTCAATAACAACACAAAGCAAACAGAAGTATAAAGAAAAAGTGGTGGTGGGGTGTGGGCGTGAGGGGGAGCAGGAAGAGGGATGGGGGTTAGAAATAAAAACATCATCACGTGCAAAAATCAACGAAAGTGTGAAAAAAAGGAGAACACAAACCTTTGACAAGCTCAACATAACCTTCAACTGATCCACGTTTGCGTCAGTTTGTGAACTAACATTGATAGCCATCACCATCCCATAACTCTCTCTCAAACACACACACACACACACTCTCTCTCACACTCTCTCTCTCTCTCTCTCTCTCTCTCTCTCTCTCTGCTTAGTGTTACAGTTTTACGTTTTTTTTTTTTTTTTTTTGCAACGCCAAGCTTCACCCCGCCCCCTCAATCTCCTTTCCCTCTCACTCTCCCACCTTATGTCCGTCTCTGTGACTTTGTTCCATGTTGACACAGCAATACAGCGCGACGCTGACGACAACGTTGTACAGAATACTGTAGCACGGGTTATCACCCCCCCCACACACACACACACACACACACACACACACTTTCGTCGTTTGCTTGTTATCTGACAGTTACAGCGTGAAGCCCTTGAACTGGTCAGATGTTTCATTGTTGTGTGTGGCGCATTGTAGGCCTACGTGCGGCGCACCTGCCAGCACCTGTAACTTCAATTATAGTGGTAAAATGAAAACCGCCAACATCTGAGAGACTGTCATCATTGGTCCAAACTACATTAAGTCACAATGCACGTGTCGGGGAAATAACTGTCTCCTTTCGGATGGCTAACACCGCTCACACCCTTCTCCATACTAAATGTCACTGCAAATCCCAAACGGACTACGAACATGGACCAAATGGAATATCATGTGTCTGTGGAAAGCGTTTCGCTACCACCCGTGGCATGAAGATCCACAGAACAAAGATGGGATGTGTGAAGACTCATCTGAATGAGCAGCAGCGCACTGCATCAGCAGATAAGACGTCGGAAGACCAAGGCCAGGATTTAAACCACAGTGCCAAGGACATCCACGCTGTTGGTTCGGATGAGGAATTTGCACAGGCCCTCGATGCCAGGCGCCTGAAACTCAACCTGCCACGAGCAAACGAGACTGAAGATTGGGAGAAACTGGATGCACAAATCGTCCAAAGACTCGATGCACTGATAGGGAAAAGCACCCTGGAACACAAACTAGCCACATATGGGGACATTGTGTATGCCACATGTAGAGACGCCTATGGAGCAAAACTACCCAAAGAGAAAACACCTCCAAAGAAATCCAGACGCCAAGAAGAGATGGACAAGATCAGGGTCCAAAAGAAAAAACCTCAAGAAGCAAATGAAGACTGCTCTGCCAGCTGAAAAACAAGGCTTGGAAAAACTGGGAAGACCTGAAAGCAAAACACAGCGCCCTCAGCAAAGCGGAATCTGCGAGGAAGAGGAAAAGCAAAAAGAAGAAAGACACAAGAGCGTTTCTTCAGAGACCCCTTCCAGTTTGCCAGAACTCTGTTCGAGCAGCCAAAATCTGGGACCCTAAGTGTGCACAAAGGAGTTCTTGAGCAGCATCTGAGAAAAAACATACTCTGACTCACAGAGCAAAGGCACCACTCGACATTCAAGGTCTGGTGTGGCCAACCAACCCTGAGGAACAGTTCAATGACAAGCCTCCAACGTTGGCGGAAATCAAGAAGGTGGTCGACAAAGCCAGAGCCAAATCATCACCAGGGCCAAACGGAATACTTACCAGCTGTACAAGAAATGTCCCAAGGTGCTGGAGTGGCTCCACAGGCTGCTGCGATCAGCTTGGAGAAATCAGAAGATCAGCGGCCAGTGGATGACGGCAGATGGTGTGTACATCCCCAAAGAGCAAAACTCAAGTGACATCAGACAGTTCAGGCCAATATCACTACACTCGAACTGAACGTCGAAGGGAAAATCTCATCTTCTCTGTCATGGCAGCAAGGCTGACCAAGTACCTCATGGAAAACAAGTACTTGGATGTGTCAGTCCAGAAAGGTGGCATTCCAGGCGTGGCTGGCTGTGTAGAACACGCCACAATGATCTGGGACGCAATCCAAAGAGCAAGAAAAAAAACAAAAAAAGAGAGACCTGGACGTAGTGTGGCTCGACCTGGCAAACGCATATGGATCTGTACCCATGAGATGATACAGTTGGCTCTTAAGATGTACCATGTGCAAAAGAATCCGCGACATGCTCAAGAAGTACTTCAATGGCTTCTCAATGCGGTTCTCTACCAAGGAGTACACAACAGATTGGATCAACTTGGAAGTGGGCATTGCAATGGGCTGTGCCATTTCCCCAATACTGTTCGTGTTGGCAATGGAAGTCATCTTGAAAGCAGCAACAAGCAACGCAAGACAAACAGACCTTGGCGATGGATACAAGATGCCCCCTCTCAAGGCCTTCATGATGACACTACAGTGATTTCATCCAGAGAAGACGAGACACGTCACGTGCTGGAGAGGCTGGGACGACATAGTTGCCTCATCCAGAATGAAGTTCAAGCCAAAGAAATCACGGAGTCTCTCACTGAGGAAAGGAAAAGTGGCCGAATCTGTGGTCTTCAGTGTTGCCAACCAGACCATTCCAACAACAGTAACAGAAGAGCCAGTCAAGAGCCTTGGAAGATGGTATGATGATACGCTGAAAGACACACGAAAGAGCAAAAGAAACCAAACAGATGTCGGAAGAAGGCTTGGACCATTGACCAGTGTGGGCTCCCTGGCAAATACAAGGTCTGGTGTCTGCAGTTCATGCTGATACCAAAGCTCCTATGGCCTCTGATGATATACGACATCTGCACCAGCATAGTGGAGGCAATGGAATCCAAAATCAACAAGTTCACAAGGAAATGGCTTGGTGTCCCACCCTGTCTGACTGACATAGCGCTATACTGTCGCCAAGCAAAGCTGAAACTACCACTGAAATCCATCCTGGAGGAATATAAAGCAGGGAAGATCAGACTTCAAAGCATGCTGGAGGACTCAGGAGACAAGGTGGTTGAAGCAATCAAGCCCCAGCTGAAGACAGGCAGAAAATGGAAAGTTCAAGAGGCGATGGATTCTGCAAAAAAAGAAAGTCTCAAGATCAGAGAAATAACAGGACACACACAGACCAACAGACAAGGACTGGGGGTGACCAAAACTGAATGGTGGTCAAAGGCCAAAGGAAAAGCCAAAAGAGACATGATGATTCAGGAGATGAGAAAAGAAGAAGACCAACAAAGACTCCAAAAAGCAGTCCAGCAGAGCCAGCAGGGCAATGGACAACGTGGGAGAATGCACTCCAAAGAAGTCTCACTTGGAATGACATTGGGCACATGGCCCCTCTCAGGATCAGCTTCATTCTCAGATCTGCATATGACCTTCTGCTTCAAATGCAAACCTGGTGAAGTGGGGGAAAAAAACAGACGATCCTTCATGCCCCCTTTGCCATGAAAAACAAACAGTGGAGCATGTCCTAAGCTCATGTAAAGTAGCCCTGGCTCAAGGAAAGGTACACATGGAGGCACAACCAAGTGCTCAAAGAGATTGTACAAGTAGTCTGGGCTAGTACCAACACCACAAAAGGGAAAATCAGGACTCCAAAAGCACCCGCAACATTCTTCACGGCAGGAGGCAGCGAATCATGGCCAAGAACAACAGTGCCACTCGGAACATGCAGGCAGAGTCTGCTGGACGGGGCAGATGACTGGGAGTGCACAGCAGACCTCCCAGAATGGAATAGTCACCCAGAGATTATCAGCAAGAGTGGCATGAGACCAGACATAGTATTACACTCTCAGTCAACCAAGCAGCTGATCATGATCGAGCTCACGTTGCCATATGAGAACAGAATGGAGGCAGCTCAGATCTACAAGACTGAAAAGTATGCTGATCTGGCAAACAGCCTGAGGAGAGAAGGCTATCAGGTCAAAGTCCTCACTGCAGAAATTGGAGCTAGGGGGGTTGTGGGAACGTCTGCATACAGCCTCATGAAACAGCTCTCAGTTGCAGGGAGGGGAAAAAAACCAAAGCCCTGAAAGCAATGGCAGAAGCGGCAGAGAGGTGTTCAAGTTGGATCTGGTCAAGGAGGAACAAAAAGTGAACTTCATAAGGCTTAACTTTCCTACAAATATCAGGTGTCCCTTCTGAGGACTCTCTGCTGCCACGCTCTCCACGAGTTTCTTTCTACCACTGGCAGGCTTGTCTTGCTGCCCTGACGATCTATTAATCGGACAGACACCAGAGACCAGATGTTCAGCTTTAATTAACGGTCTGAAAGTGAAGATGAATTAAGAATTAAGCCCCACAATGTCACTGATCCACCGTAGACCATCACAATGACCACATCTAATTTTTCTGTGTGTAAAACTCAAAACCAGTGTAGGTCAGGTTCCCTCGGAGTAACATTGTTCTGATTCCATTTCCCATACAGTCCTTCGAATGAGATTATAAACAGAGGTTCCGTGTATGAACGCACGCATAAAATCTTGCACAACGTCTTGCACACACGTAAAATCCATCACCAACATTTGGAAGAGAAGGCCAGTTTGGCCGTTGGTATGGATGACACGTTACACATAGCATGCACCCTCCGTGAGAACTGATAAGAATGAAGGAAGTAAGGAAATTGAGTGAACGATATTGAACGATATTGACTGGATGACACGGGAAACGACTGAATGAAGCGCCGGCTGGCAGCTCTTCAGTCAGCACTACCCAGGTAGGCAGCCCGTTGTGTAAATAAGCGTGGATTTTAAAGCGCTTAGAGCTTGGTCTTTAGCCGAGGATAGGCGCTATGTAAGTATTCATAATAACAATAATAATTTGTCCTACTTTGAGAGCCTGTATCAAGTTTCACTAAGTATCCAAGAAGAAATGGACGTTGCAGCTAAGTTTCTAAGTCTTGATACTGCGTTGTTGGTATTTATGCCTGTTATTTCAACAGGATAATTCTATGCTAATACTTTCTAAAATATGTTAAGATGATTTATGAGTACTGTTGGTTGTCTTGATGCTTTTGTTGTAGGTGTCTTGATTCTTCTGTTTGAATTATTTGCATGCGAATAGGTAATTGCACCACCCGAGGATTTGACTGTTTTAAAGATTTATTTCCCTTCCATTCTTTCATAGTTTCTCACTGTCTCATGCCACTTCTTAAAACCCACTCAAAACTTGAGTGAAAAACCACAGTGGAGACTGAACATTAATGGGAACATTTATGTAAGTCTTACTTTTGCAGTTGAGACCTCACACTTTCCCTGGAAGCCCAGAGGGCGAAGGCCAGGACTCACCAAGCCTTCTTCTTCTTCTTCTTCTGCGTACGCAGGCTGATACTCCTGCGGACACTACCTGTATAGACAGGCAAGTATTAAACCCGTCTGCCCAAGAAAGGGAGTGGAGTTTTGTGTGTATAACCGTTGTTTTTATCCCGCCATTAAGGCAGCCATATTCCTACTTGGGGGAAGGCCTATGCTATGTGTAACGTGTCATCCATATCAATGGCCAAACTGGCCTTATCTTCCGAAAGTTGGTGATGGGATTTTATGTGTGTGCAAGATGTTATGCGTGCGTTCACACACGGAACCTCGGTTTATAGTCTCATTCGAAGGACTGTACGGGGAAATTGAGTCATAACCAATGTTAACTCCCGAGGGGAAAATCCCCCTGTTACCGAAACGGCTCGGCGGAGATTCGAACCCGCAACCCCAGGACTACGAGTCAGGCGTTCTACCATTGAGATATTATCGGGCCCCACTCATCAAGCCGAAAATCCAAGCCGCTCATCCACAAGCCAGGTTCTGAATTCTCCACAGAACCTGGGGCCCTGGTATGTCTGCGAAAAGTGGCCCAGCACAGGACCAAGAATCCAGGGTAAGACGCAGCCACGTAGACAACAGACTAACCAAAAGGCCCACAAAAGGTGAAATCACCAAAACCTGGAGAGAGAGAGAGAGAGAGAGAGAGAGAGAGAGAGAGAGAGAGAGAGCTCTCCTAGGGACAACTCAAACACAAAATAAACTGTTATGTACTCAATGGTCTACAACTCAAGTCATCAAGACCGTCCCGCCCTTTACGATGAGATACAGTGGAAAAAGACCAGCCCAAGCAAAGACAGATCCTACTGAAATGAAGTTAATTTGTAAAGGTGTGTGTATGTGTGAAACTGCTCTTAATTTGTGTCAGTCTGTTTGTTGTTCGTGTATCGTTTCATTTTTGAACCTGTTCCTGATTCGGAGTACATGCACATTTAAGTGAGGGGGGGGGGGGGGGGGGGGGGGGAGGATGAAGGGGAGGGGGAAAGACATAGGATACGAAAAAAAAACGGAAGAGTGAATAAAGAAGGAAATGTTTTTTAGAAAGGGGAAGAAGTGGAAGGGGGAAAAAAAAAAAAAACGGAAGAGTGAGGAAACAAGGAAACACACACACACACACACACACACACACACACACACACACACACACACACACACACACTAACAAACAAACATCCAAACACAAACCTTCCAACAGGTCAGGTCGACTTCGACCAGAAGCAGTCTCTCCGCTGTCCCGTGTCCCTCTCCTTTGCCCTCTGCCATCCCCTAACGCGTCACTCTCTGACCGGCTGCGGACAGCTGACCGCCGTTCCGCTCTGTCACCCTGGTGAGACAGGTGAGGGTCTGCAGGCGGCGACACGTTGAAGGCACCCGGGAAAGTGTTGATCAGCTCGGGGTCGGAGGTCCTGGTATCAGAGGTCGAGGCGTCCAAGGTCAACGTGCTGAGGTTATGGTGTCAGAGGTCAAAGCGTCGGAGGTCGGAGAATCGGCGCGCCGGTAATGCTGCCCAAATACCTCTTCCCGTTCGTTCAAAATTCACGGTACCGAAAGTATCTCTTCGAATGGGAAACCTGGCCCAGGCGCCTCCACTGGCAGTGGAGCCGCTCTCTTCATCCTGTGCATTTCTGGCGGACGATTTCTTTTTCGCTGCTTTGTGTTGGTCTCCTCGCTGCGTCGCCTGGAGAAACTCGGGTCATTTTGGTAGTGGGAATCTGCCTGGGGTCTTAATCCTTCGTGCGACTTGCGCCTGTGTCGTGCACCACGCTGTCGGCTCGGCGTTAAAGCCTGATAATTCGAATTGATCGCTGATGCAATTTGTTCTCGATCAATACGCTTACCTCGCCGCTCATTAAAGGGAACAGGTTCTTTTTTATCGAGCCGGCGCGTTGCTGGCTGTGCCACATTTCTCCGGTGCGAGTATGTTTTACCCCCTGCGCTGTGTTGTTGGCTGAGCATCATGTACAGCAGGGACAAAGACAGGTTCTCAGCGCCTGGAGGGGATGGAGCGTCGTTCTTGGTGGCGGGCAAGGACGGTCTGACATCACCGCCGCCTGCCCCTTCAATACTCGGCGTTGTTTTCTGGCCCCTCCTCTCCGCCTGTCTCTGCGCGTCATTCGACCTTGACCCTGACCTCAACCCTGATCCTGAGCTTAGTGACTGGCGAGGAGTTTCGGAGGGTGAGCCTGCACCTTTCTGTGGCACCGTCTGTCTCTCCGGGTAGCTGTGAGCGGTGGCGGGGGGGGTGTCGCAGTGGCTGGAGCAGAGGCGGAGGTGGGTGAGGAACCGGGAGGCGGAGGGGCGCTGACAGGGGTCCACCTGGAGGAGACTGTGCACCCAGGTCCTCGATGTCCGCGCTGTACTGTCCGTTGATGCTCCGGACCTGTCACATTGCAATACTGTTCAGAACGCCTATTTTTCAAGGTTCACCCGTACGAACGCCTGTTCTTCAAGATTCACCCCGTACCTATCACATCGGAACACTGTTCAGGACGCCTATTCTTCAGTCTTCAAGATTCACCTGCACCTATCATATCGGTACACTGTTCAGAACAGATTCCCCGTACCTATCACATCGGAACACTGTTCAGAACTGAACGTATGAATGAACGAACGAAATTCAACTTAAAGATGGTAGCTGCATAAGCATAGATAATGCTTTTTTTTTAACATCCAGCCACCTAGGTAAAAAAAAATGCATACTGTGAATAAACTGGGCACAAATGTAATGCATTCCATACATTAATAATTTAGGGGGGGGGGGGGGGGTTTAAAAAAAAAAACAAACAAGCAAAGAACGGGGAAGAAAAAACATGCAAAATGTAAACAAGCCGTCAGTCACAACATGAAATCCTGCAGACTCCAGAACCACAGACCATCTCCATCCCACACACCTCTCTCTGTCTCACCCGACAGCCGTCACCGCCATTTCTGCGCCAACACCCACCATAAGACCCATTCACAAATGAAGCAAAAGAAAAAAAATTACTATGTACTCTCTCCTTCCACACAGTTTCACAAGCAATGAAAATATACATTATCCAGAGGAGCGATGACAAAATACTGAGAAGAGAGAGAGAGAGAGAGAGAGAGAGAGAGAGAGAGAGAGAGAGAGAGAGAGAGAGAGAGAGGGGGGCGAGGGAGGGAGAAAGAGAGGTGGGGTGAGAGAGGAGAATTCATAATAGCGTCCAGAATATTACAGTAAACCATCCAGAGGCCAAAGAGGATAAGAGAAGAGAGAGAGAGAGAGAGAGGAGAGAGAGAGAGAGAGAGAGAGAGAGAGAGAGAGAGAGAGAGAGAGAGAGAGAGAGAGAGAACAGAGCAGAGCAACAGGTAAGGAAAGAGATCGGCACCGTTTTCATGTCTTTTCAAAGAAGTTGAGGTCTGCAACACACCCCACTCCCCCAAAAAAACACTGAGATTGGTTTTTAACTCACTTTTAGCGTCCACACTCTGCTCAAGTGAAATTTCAGGTAGGGTTAACCATCCTTGGCTAGTATAGGGAGGAGGGGAATCTATCACACACTACTCTGATACCAACAGAAAGGCAAGAAGTTCATATGGCCAGGTAGAATGCCACATTTTATGTGGAGCATCCAAGATTTCAACTCCACCCGTGCGCGCTGTAACAGAATGATGTTTCGTGACGCTGGTACAAAGGCTATGATGCTCACAATATTTAAGCTTGACGTCCACCGTCATCAAAGTGATACGGCAGAGGGGAGGGGGGACGGGGGAGGGGGGTAACCATTCCTAGAGAGCAGGGAGGGGAACGAAGTTTGGAGGTATGGAGGAGCGGCGAGGGAGAGGGAGGGAAGGGGGAGCGTGAGTAGGTTATATGGGACATTTCTAACACTACAAAGAGGCAGCCAGAACGACAACATGTGAAGATGGGTAACAAAATGCTGGTGGTTAGGTACGGTGCCAGAAGGTTTCAAGCACGTAGCGCCCGATGGCGAACTCGGTGCTTTACAGTTCAGTACCCGTAGCCTACTATACAGAACACGGTGTAGATGCGCGCGCGTGTGCGCGCGGGTGTGTGTGTGTGTGTGTGTGTGTGTGTGTGTGTGTGTGTGTGTGTGTGTGTGTGTGTGTGTGTGTGTGTGTGTGCGCGCGCGTGTGTGTGGGTATGTATGTGTGTGTGTGTGTGGTTAGAGAGAGAGAGAGAGAGAGAGAGAGAGAGAGAGAGAGAGAGAGAGAGAGAGAGAGAGAGAGTGTGTGTGTGTGTGTGTGTGTGTGTGTGTGTGCGTGTGTGTGTGTGTGTGTGTGTGTGTGTGTGTGTGTGTGTGTGTGTGTGTGTGTGTGTGTGAGTGAGGGAGAGAGAGAGAGAGAGAGAGAGAGAGAGAGAGAGAGAGTGTGTGTGTGTGTGTGTGTGTGTGTGTGTGTGTGTGTGTGTGTGTGTGTGTGTGTGTGTGTGTGTGTGTTTTAGCGTTAGTATTTTAAAACGTCATTAGTCAGTTTGGGTCATTATCACTTCAGGCATCTGTTTACGTTTTAGTCTGAATTCAACTTAACTGCAAATGAAAATGTTGATAGTTGAAGCGATAATGATGAGTGTCAGGATGCAGCAAACGATGACGACTGTAGTTTATGGTGACGATAATTTTGATGATCGACGAGGCTTAGGAGATGGAGGGTAAGGGGAAGACGTGGTGGTGGTGGGGGGGGTAGTTACTGAGGGTAGTGATTGAGTTACCTGCCCCTCCCTGGTCTTTCTGAAGAGGGTGTCAAAGGTGCCGGCACAGATGGCCTCCTGCTGGGTGGCGATGAACACCGCCGTGATTCCTAGGCTCCACATGTCTGTCTGTAAAAAACACACACACACACACACACACACACACACACACACACACACACACACACACACACACACACACACACGACGTACGCACGCACGCACGCGCACACATACATACATGTACATACTCATGCATAACATGTACACACACACACACCACACACACACACACACACACACACACACACACACACACACACACCAAAGGGAGGTGCAAAGACGACCTCCTCCCTCCCCCATCCCCCGACCATTTAGGGTGTTCGAGCCGAGCTGGCCAAAAAACTGGATCGTGTGGATCGTATCAGTGGTCCTGACAGAGAACTGCACAAGGACTTGGGAGGACTCTGACACATAGAGCAGACGACCAACACCACCGCCTCCAACCAATCACCCCTGGGGACAGCAACACCAAGAACAACACAGACCACAGTCTGGAAAACCTTGTCCTAAAAGGGCATCCTGTCAATACGACGTAAATCTCACCTACCTCCGTCACTTTGATATCTTCTCGGTGCTTGAGAAGCGAAATAAAAGGGAAGTAATTCCACTTCGTTCATCTGCGTTCTTGACTGGCTGTTGTCCCTTGGTTCCTGAACCTACCATGATCTGTCTTCGCCTGCTCTCTTTACAACTCCGCCTCAAACACTATCACTGACAATGCACCCAAAACACAAACGCACACTGGCAACACACTACGACGAATACACACACTAATTCCACCACACATTCACAGACTGACAATGCATCACTAAATATTCATTTAATGACTACACGCCACCAACTGTTATAAATAATTATTATCAACATACCAGCATGCATCCACAATACACCTTACACATAGCACATTGAAACGAAAACAAATTCTATTACTGAAATAGAATTAAAAACTGTCAGAATCATGTACTGCAATAAAACAAATCCCAACACAAACAAACAAATAAAAGTAATATGCTGCAATAGGCAGAACTGTAAATTCAAACATAATTTTGCATATGAGATTAGAAAGTGTTTGAGCCCATTACTGTAAAAAGGCAAACTCTCAGTTCTCTCTATATATTATTTCACTAACAGAACATTTTCAATATAAGACGGACGAGCAAACAGACAAGTTGTGGTTCCTATCATCTTATGTGGCCTAACACTTGTGAAGATCTGTGAATTTTGTTTTCTCTGTAAGGGTTTCTGTATGACAAATAACCATCTTTGATGATAAATGATCATGTTTGTTCAAGTTGAATGTAGTGTATGTCCCCAACACGACTGGACTTGTGCATCGTTTTTCTTTACGTTTACAGAAACCACGTAAGTGTTTGTCTTTCTCTTTGTTGGCAAGAGTTGATTTCATTATTCAATTAGACAATTTACTTTACCTGTTTGAACTTATTTTTTGTTTTTGTTATATCCTATATGAAAAAAAGTGATTCCTTGTAATTTGTTGTTTTGCCTCGTTCGAAGAGAAGTATACCCATTTACATATACACTACCTTAGTACTCTGTAGGGTCATTGTGTTCACACACTACCTTAGTGCTTTAGGGTCAATGGTGAGTTTCACACACTACCTTAGTGCTGTAGGGGTCATTATTGTTTTCACACACTACCTTAGTACTGTAGGGGTCATTGGTGAGTTTACACACTACCTTAGTACTGCAGGGGTCATTGTTGTGTTCACACCCTACCTTAGTACTGTATGGGTCATTGTTGCGTTCACACACTACCTTAGTACTGTAGGGGTCATTGTTGACCATTTCAGGACTCATGATGGCGGCTGTTCCCACACAGCTCCGGGTCATGTCCCCGCTCTCCTGCAGCTCCCTGCACGTGCAAACTGACCACGTGGTTCATACGAACTGGACATGTCGCACTCACACACACACGCGCGCGCGAGAGCACAAGCGCGCGCGCACACACACACACACACACACACACACACACACACACACACACACACACACACACGTGGGCGCGCTCGCGCTCTCATATGCACACTCGCAGGCATGCGCCCCGCGCGCGCGCTCATGGCACACACACACACACACACACACACACACACACACACACACACACACACACACAGAGGATGGGGTGGCGGTTGAGATGAAACCATTCCTTTCCTTATACTCATTCATTGCTGCCTCTCTCTCGTCTGTCTGTCTGCCTGCCTCTCTCTCTGTCCCAAAACACACACACACACACACACACACACACACACACACACACACACACACACACACACACACAGAGGAGGATGGGGTGGCGGGTGAGATGAAAACCATTCCTTTCCTTATACTCATTCATTGCTGCCCTCTCTCTCGTCTGTCTGTCTGCCTGCCTCTCTCTCTGTCCCTCAACACACACACACACACACACACACACACACACACACACACACACACACACACACACACACACAAAGTAACATGTATACATAACATCCTTGACACGGGTCCACGACGCAGTAACCATCTCTAAAACAATTGTATGTAAATGTCTGGCTACCATCATCAAAAAACGTTTTAAAGTATCTTTCGACACAGAACCTTTCAAAATGTTTATAAAAGCTTCAAAATGTTGGTCGCTCGTCTGAACTTATAATGGGTCGAACTAAAGAGGTATCACAGTGTGTGAGACACGATCAGTCACGTAATCTGGTCACTCCGAGGAGAGAGCAGTCTCTTTTCACACACACACACACACACACACACACACACACACACACACACACACACACACACACACACACACTGAACCGACATACTTCAAACAGAGAACGTTACTCTGTTTGATGTATGGACATCCTTGAAGACAATATTGATCTAGAAGATTTTCAACGGGGTGAAGCGGAACCGGACACTAGGTTAGTGTGTCAACCTTGTTGTTCATCTCAGATTTTGGTTCTAATGTGAAGACAGCCCCGCCGATCACACAGGATAGTCTTAAGGGGATGTTACCGCATAGAGGCAATGAAAATCTTGGGAGAGAGAGAGAGAGAGAGAGAGAGAGAGAGAGAGAGAGAGAGAGAGAGAGAGAGAGAGAGCGCAGTTATCTACAAAACCTCTACAGCAATTGCTAACATGAAACTTTAATTCGGAGCATATCTACAGCGCAATTTTACACGGACATCGCGAAACAGTGTTTCAAGTCAAAATATGCTTGAAACATAGGGTTGTCTGTCTTACTCGTAAAATTCACAGAATATTCAAAATTAAATGAAAAAAATACTCTCTGTCTCTCTGTCTTTGTTTCTCTCTCTCTCTCTGTTTCTGTCTGTCTGTCTGTCTGTCTGTCTGTCTCTCTCTCTCTCTCTCTGATTTGTTTTGTCTACAGTTACTACTTAGCTCTAACAGTTGTAAGGTTGTTAGCAATTTAGGTATGCTTTTGTTTTAAGTGTCTAAGATCAAAGAAATAGTGACGTCTTAGATACTGTTGTTGTTTTGTTCTTGCTACTGTTGTTTGTTGTTACTGTTTTTCCTGACCAATGTTTCGATTTTTTACGTTTCATGTGAATGATTATGCTCATTTTCCTTCAAATGGGCCAGTGGCCTTACTGATTTAGAAGTCTGAAGACTCTCTCTCTCTCTCTCTCTCTCTCTCTCCTCTCTCTCTCTCTCTCTCTCTCTCTCTCTCTCTGTGTGATATGAAATGATATGAATACTTTATTATCTCAAAAGATGAAAAATTCTCTTCTAGGCTACAAACTCATTTCTGTTCAAATGTTATGAAATATTGAATATTTTTTTTTTTTTGCATAATATTTTTCTTGCTTTCTCTTCCTCGTCTCGTCGCTTTTATGATTTTTTGATTTACATAAACGTTAAAATGATGTTTCGAAAGGTAAAAAAATAAATCAAGCTTAGCTGACGACCCCTGCTCCCCCGCCCCCCCTTTCCGGCTCCCCCCTCTCCCATGTTACAGTCAACTCACTTCTGGTTTGTGGCCGTTTGTTTTTTTGTTTCTGGTTTGTTGTTGGTGCTGTTGTTGTTGTTGTTGTTGTTGACGTTGGTGATAATGGTGGTGTTTTTTTTTTTTTTTTTTTTTTTTTTTTTTTTTTTTTTTTGTGTTGGTTGGATGGTTTAGTTTAGTTGAGTTTGTTTCACGTACTTACTTGGAAACTCCGAAATCGGTGAGTTTAAGGACGTAGTGCGGGGCCACCATGATGTTGCTGGGCTTCAAGTTGCGATGCAGAATGGTCTTCTCCTGAAACTCGTGCAGATACTGGAACAGAAGAGAAAAAGCTGGCTAGGTTCGTTCAACGTACTTGGACATGGCATGCTGGTGGTGCCGGCACGCTCGCAGACAAAACAAGACAAGACAAATTCTTTATTTGCGAGGATAGTACATATAAGCATACAACCGTTTCTTTTAAAAAGAAATCTAGTCCTCGCTCTATGTAGGAGTTAAACCACTGAAAGGAGTTAAATAACTCGAAACAAACCACA
>JADBJO010000020.1:1523809-1526309 GCA_016801955.1 Conus betulinus
AACAGAAATTTTCAATGTAGCCCACAACAGAGCTGTCATTAAAGAGTGTGAAGTTTTCTTTTTTTTCCGCACAAACGTTTCAGTGTATCCTACTGTAATGCTGTTATGAAAGGCTGACATATTTTTATTTACCCCCGTAGAAATTTCAAAGTGTCCCATAGTCATGCTATCATATATGTGGAAAACTTTCCCCCTTTTCCTGAAAAAAATTCCTGTGTATCTCACTGGTTCTATCCTTAGAGGGTATGATACATGTTTGTAGAGAAATTTTAGTATATCCCACCACATAGCTTTCATTAATGGGTGTGATGTGATGTTTTTTTTTTTTCCCCTTAGAAAATTTGTTGTATCCCACAAAAATGCGGTCATCTATAGCCATGTGACGCTTTCCTTTTCCAACAGAAATGCCTGTGCATTAGTCCTGCAATAACATTACCATGAAAAGATGTATGAAAAACTGAGAGAAGTAAAGAGGGTGGTGGATAGCGAGAGCGGGGTAAGGGGGTAGGGGAGAAGAAGAAGAAGAAGAAGAAGAAGAAGAAGAAGAAGAAGAAGAAAGAAGAAGAAGAAGAAGAGAAGAAGAAGAAGAAGAAGAAGAAGAAAAGAGAAAAGAAGAAGAAGAAGAAGAAAAAAGAAAAGAAGAAGAACAAAGAAAGAAGAAGAAGAAGAAGAAGGAACAAGAAGAAGAAGAAGAAGAAGAAAGAAGAAAGAAAGAGAAGAGAGAGAGAGAGAGAGAGAGAGAGAGAGAGAGAGAGAGAGAGAGAGAGAGAGAGAGAGAGAGAGAGAGACAGACAGACAGACAGACAGACAGACAGACAAATTGTTCGACAATCAGCCATCAATTCTAATGACAACTTTTCGAGTGCTTCGAGACGATCCTATCCTAAATACCAGCTGACGGCATTTGAAAGGTTGTCAACGTGGTTTATGGGGCGATACCATTGAACCTATTTTTGCTCCAACTCAACCGACTTTTGCGTCGTTATCTTGCTACATTGTAGAAGGCAGTTCGACAAGCAGGGGCACCCCTATTGACGTGAACATAGAACGAAATCTCCTGTCTATTCAGTCAAATAGGAAGACTGTCTGTAGGTATTTCTGAGCACATGGCTTGCAGTCAGTTAGTATGAATTCCAGACTCGATTGCACTTCAAATCAAACGTTGACAATTTCACAGCCTTTCTTAACGTTGTCGTTCTGGTGGTTTCAGTGAGGTGCTACATAAGTCCTGCTATCTTGGGAAGGTTATCTACCATTTGACCCGGGGTTGGATGTGGAAGTAAAAAGCTGAAGGTAAGCAAAAACTAAGCGAGGGAATCGAATTTCAATTCATTTTGACGGAAAGAAGCTGGCGGTTTTTTTTTTTTTCCATCTTAATTTAACAGTGAAGGTGCCTCAAGAACGCTCGCTAGAATAAATCCCAAAATTGGGGATGGTGAACAAGAATTTAATCGCAATAAACAGAGATGGATCAGTTCGTGCGGACATGAGGGAAGGGATGGGTGGATGTCTCCAACAGGGTGGCAGGGGACGGGGAAAGGGAGGGGGCTAGGCGGGGGGGGGTAGGAATAAGGAGGAGGTGGGAGTGGAGACAGCAGACATCTTTGTTCAGCCCTCGCCTCCCCCCTGCCCTCAAGTTGTTGAGCGAAGAAGGGATTGTCAATGAACTTCTATTGCCCATCAAATCTGCCGAAAAGTTGTCGATGGGAGCTTGGAACTGGGATGGTGTGAGGGTGGGAAATATGTGGGAAGGGGGTGCTTGGGAGGAAAGGAGTAAGGGGTTAGGGTGGCTAGGGGGAGGGAATACGCCATTTCTCATCCCCGCATCATCAGCGATCTTTGCAGTTGACGGATGACGTGTTCTTGAAATGATCCCTCTCCCCTTCCTTCATTCCATTAGAATTTTGGAGGGGGGGATGGAGGGACAAGACGAGGGGTGGGGGTGGGGGGAGGGGGGGGAGGGGGGGGGGGGGGTCGGCGGATGCGGGAAGAGAGGCAGGAAGGGGTCGAAGACCTGATGCAGAAAATGCAGGAGAGGAACTCCTTTTATCTCTCAGAGCCATCCACGTATAATAATCTTTTTCACATTTCTATTATTTTTCACAATGTTTTTTTTTTTTTCATTGTGGAGAAAAAAAATCAACAATCTCGTCGACACCTTCCCTCCTAGGTGCAAACATTGACCCCGCTCCCTCCCCCCCCCCCCCCCCCCCCCCCCCCCCCCATCTCCAAATTAGCTGTTGACAATATGTTGAACAATTGCTTATACATGTAACTATCCTTTGGCATGGATACAGCGTGGAATACAATAAGGTAATCTTCAATAGAATATGCATATTACAATTGTATCAAAGTATACGCTTGTCTGCGGAGTATATACAGCATAGGCGAACAGATAAATACAAATATACAAGAGGGAAAGAGAGAGACGGACAAAAGTATTGTCGCGACAGGATGTGTTAGATGTAACGAGCTGAGATGCTGCAAACAAGGTAGATTG
>JADBJO010000020.1:1533809-1546309 GCA_016801955.1 Conus betulinus
GTATCCGTGATGGTTTGGTTAGATTACAGGAGGAGGTTCACACGTTGAGACAAGAAGTGAATGACCTGCGCTGTGAAAATGATGAGCTAAAGAAGAGGATCCAGGATGCTGAAAGGAAGACGGACGATCTAGAAGGGCGTTCCAGGCGGAACAATTTGATCTTTCACGGTCTTCACCGCAGGCAGAACGAGACGCAGGAGGAGTGTGAGGCTTCAGTCCGAGAGATGATGACGGACCAGCTGGAACTGGCTGCTGATGTCCACTTTGACAGGGTGCACCGCCTGAGCAGCAAACCGAACGCACCTATCATCGCATGCTGCACCTTCTTCAAGGACAAGGAGAAAAATTCTTAAGGCCAGGAGTAAACTAAAGGGGACTAATGTGTTTGTGGGGGAAGACTTCTCCCTGCGTGTAAGGGAGATAAGGAAAAGACTGTCACCTCATTTGAAGAAGGCTAGGGAAGAAGGGAAACGTGCCATCCTGGTGTACGACCATCTCCTGATCGATGGTAGGAAGTATTACCTTTGTGAGGGAGAAACTCTTAGGACCAGCGAATAGGGGGGGTGGCCAGCCCAGTTCAACACCGGTTACACAGGTAACATTTTTGGGGCACGCACGTGATAGTTGTGCAGGGCGACGGGTGGTTCGGAGCAGGAGAGGGTATGTGTGTGCAGTGAGAAGTGAACTTGTTGACATTGAACTGACAGAGTGTGTAGGGGTCAGGGGGGGGGACACATGTAAATAACCAGGAAGGGATTATTTTGAATGATCGTGGTGGTAATGACAAGTTGAATGTTCTCACTAATGAAATTCTAGCTGTAGTAATATTCTGCTGTATCCGGAAGTGAACGAAAATGATTTTGTACATAACATACAGAATGCATGTGAAGGTATCTGCCACACTTCATCACATTGTGACTGAAATGGCTGTGACACTGTCAATGACAGTTCTGGTGGGGGGTCATCTCAAAAGGAAGAATGTCATGAACCGAATGGCTGTGACACTGTAAGTGACAGTTTTGGGGGGGGGGTCATCTCAAAAGGAATCAAATGATGGCAAAGTTGGGGCTCGTTTGCTGTGATGTAACTTTTTGTACTCAAACCGAAAAAAATATGAATGGGTTTACAAACATATAAGCAGTAGTATGTATGAAAAAGCGTGTGTGATTATGGTGAATCCATTGAATTCGAGACATGTTCTTCATTTCTTCATTGGAATGTTAATGGACTTTTACCCAAACTAAGGAGCAAGGAATTTATGTCTTTTTTTGTCAAAATTTGACTTCATATGTCTTGTTTGAGACGTTTGTAGAATGTCCCCAACTCCTCACTTTCCTGGGTTACACTGTTTTTTATAAGCCAGCTATTAAGTTTACAAAACAAGGAAGAAGATCAGGTCAGGTGGAATTGTCTGCTAAATTAAAAATGAGTTTTATATCTTATATTCAGGAAATTAAGACAGACCACCCCAACGTTCTTCTGTTTTTGATTGATAAGAGTGTGTTTGACCTTGAAGAGAACATTATATATGTATGTACTTACATCCCACCTGAAGGATCACCTTATTATAATCATTTTGATGTTGACAATGGTGTTGATGAACTTGAACAATGTCTTTTTGATTGCATGTTGGAGTTAGATGATGTGTTCTGGATTCTATCGGGCGATCTTAACAGTAGAACTTCTAACTTTTTTCCTGATATTATAGACTTCAGTGATGTAAGTTGTAACTTTCTTCATGATCATTCTGATGTTGCTAGCATTATAAGGAATTCGGCTGACAATGTACTCAATAATTATGGAAAAAAAATTATTGAATATGTGCACAGCTTTTAGTCTGTGTATTCTAAACGGGGTGTGCAATGGGGATATAGATGGAAATTATACTTACATATCTGAGTCAGGAAACAGTGTCAATGACTACTTTCTGCTGTCTAAGAGACTGTTTGTTATTGTGTGTCTCGTCGTGTAAATTGTTAGTGTCGGAGAGAATAGAGTCTGATCATTTGCCAGTTGAACTGCATTTAAAATTTAAATTGAAAAGACATGTTACAAGGGGGCATACCATTACCGATGATCTGTTTATTGAAAAGTTTTGTGTGGATAATGATTTAGGAACTATATATTGTCAGAAAATGTTCTCTGATGAAACATTATCTGAACTCGATGGGGCCATTAGTTTGATTGATTCTGATTACAATGGTGCTTTGAGTGTTTTTAATGAGTGCATCAAAAAACAAGGCCAATGTATGAAAAAAGAAAATCAACTTGACAAAATATCGTAAAAGTGGTGATTGGTTTGATGGAGAATGTAAGTCCAGCAAGAAGAAAGCGAAACAACTGCTTAACATTTTTAGAAAATCAAAAGCGAAAACTGACAGTGATGCATATTGCATAGCAAGACGAGAGCATAAACATTTAATAGATAGAAAAAGAAAAACAGTATAATGATTTGGAATTGAAAAGGCTTGTTTCTTCAGTAAATAATCAAAAAGAATTTTGGGAGAATGTACATAAAATGTCCAGTAAAAGAAAACAAGTAAATAATAATTTAACAGTTGATGATTGGTTTGACCATTTTAAAGGTTTACTTGAAGTGGAAGTAACTAGAGAGTGTAGCAACGAAGCTAATGATGACTTTGTGAGGAGAGAGAGAGAGAGAGAGAGAGAGAGAGAGGAGAGAGAGAGAGAGAGAGGAGAGAGAGAGAGAGAGAGAGAGAGAGAGAGTGGGGGTGGGGGTGGGCGTTGAAATTTGGGAGGAAGGGGGTAAGGGAGGGGGGTCGATTCACAAATTGAGCATGACGTCAATTATACGTGATAAGCTGTGTGCATGGCCTTCGGTTTGTGATGACACATGTAAGGTCTGCTTTCGGGACTGGGGGTGGCTGCACACCCAAAAAAAATGAACGCTTCAAGGACTTGCTTAAGGAATCGAGCATTTTTAGACGGGCACAATCAGATTGTTTTGAGAAAAGTCGAGTCTCCTCATTTTCTTTCATATGACCATCAAGGTACAAGCCAGGTGGTTCCTAGCAGAGAGATTTAAAGTCAAAGGACTGGGACTAATTCTGTTTGGTTCCTTCAAGCTGGCGCAATAATAAAGTCACGGTTAAGTGCAAAGGCCGGACATGTGACGTCAACTAAGCGGAAGATCATGTAATTGAAGAGTGCTTGTGATTTCATTGGTAAAAATCTCCCCAAACAAGGGAAAATGATTGGGGGGGGGGGGGGGGGGGGGGGGGGGGTCATTTGACCGATTATCAGTTTAACATCAAATGCTGGCTTAAATCTATGGTAGGTCTAGAAGCGCTTAGACGGATTTTATAGTGTTTTAGAGCAAAATTCCAATTGCGGCGCGTGGCCTGTGCCTATCGTCTCACTTCAATTACAGAAAACAAGCATCTGGAACAATTCCAGCTGACATCACTGAAAACTGACCCACACGACAGGGAGCCTTCTGTAACTGTGGACTTTTGGAGGTCCAGGCTGGACAGCTTTCTGCCCATGGACTCACACACACAGTGCTGTCGAGCCGGGGACAGGGCAATGAGAGACAAGATGGGTGTACCAGCACAGTATGTCGCTTTCGGATCTGTGAGTGCTTTGATTACGTTTATTTAAAACACACGCACGCACGCACGCACGCACGCATGCACGCACACACACACACACACACACACACAACACACACACACACACACACACACACACACACACATTGTTTCTAAAAATGCCCATCAATATACACCATCGATCTACCTATCACTCTTTCTGTCTGTCTCTCCCTATCTCTGTCAGTCTGTCTCTAAGCCTCACTGGTCAGAGGGACATAGGAAACCATTTTTTTTTCCAGGGGAATGGATAGTTTTGCATCCTTACCCATCCCCAACAGTGCAGCCTAGAAAATACAGCATCATTGTTTCCGTGTTCTTGATACTAGAAACAAAAGCGTGTGTTTGAATTCTTTCTCGAATCCAGTCCAAATCAGACATCTTGACTTGTAAAGATATTGGCAGATCAAGAGCAAATCAATTTTTATTAGAGTCTTTTTAACGAGTGTTGCGGAGCGAAGCGATTTCGGGATTCGAGGCTGGTCCAGGGGAAGTACCTGAGTTGCACACAACAAAAGCAATCTTTTTCCACTGACTTTCCAAACACTGAATCAAGAAGGAAAGAAATGATGGGTATGACCAGCCGCCGTGGCGAAGTGGTTAGCGTCGCGGACTCCCGGCTGGGAGGTCGTGGGTTCGAATCCCATCAGAGTCATGTGGGTTTTTCTGCCCCGACCGTCTCCTACCCAGAATTGAGTTTGCTGCGGACTCAGTTGGGAAAGACTGGGACCACACAGTTGAGTTTCATCCACTTAATGGATGCGTTTCTGAGAGTGTTGCTCAAATTTCCTGACCAACACTGCAGGTGCCTGTATCTCTCGGGCCTGGCTGACGCCGGGATATATTATGAAAGGAAGCGTAGAGTACAGCCCTGTCATGTAGTCTTAGACTGAAATGGAAATCCGTAGCGTCATCTTAATCATCCTCATTCTCATCGATCAGCATAAAAAAAAAAAAAAAAAAAAAGTCTCAAATTTTGTGGCCCCTTCATGCCCTGCTGTCATGGTGACCTCAGTTTCGATGTCCTCTCCACGTCTGTGGCCTTGGTTTGGTTCCGTCGGGGTCACCGGTATCGGCGAGTCCATGAGGGCTGTCGTTGGACGGACGTGGTGGCGCCTCTGGAGGGAGAGCTGGCTCACGCCGGCTCCGCGACTAAGCAATTATTGTCGTCAGTAAGGGCTTAGTAGGCGGTGTCCTGCGTATGTTAGATCAGAACAGGCGCCACTGAACACCAACGAAGTGACTCGGCAGCAGTGCAATATCTCCTCCGGTGGGTTGCCTCTTGACGACTTGACATTGACTGCTCCCTGTGGATTGCCGGTGCCGGGGCTGCGGCGGGACCAGCCGGGCTGTAGCTGTGGACGGGGTGTCGGAATGAGCGGCGTGGGGTGCACTGCTTCTGAGGTGGCGCAGAAGTTGAGACAGCAAAAAAAAAAAAAAAAAAAAAAAAAGAAAAGAAAAGAAAAAAAAAATGATGGGTATGGAACGAGGTCATAGACAGCACTAGGCTTGGGGGTGGGGGTGGGGGATGGGAGAACGGATGGGTGTAGTTGAAGGGGAGGGGAATTGGAGATAAGATGTTGAGGGGTAGAGGGGTAGGTAAGAAAAAAACAGATGTGGGGGACGGTGGGGGTGGGGGGGGGGTGGGGGGTGGGGGATGGGGGGTAGGGATGGGGTAGGACACAGATAGATAATGACGAGAAGAAAACATGAAACTGCAAGAGGACATTTTAACTATATAGTTTTCGTTAGACACTAACGGGAAGTTATTAGTTTGAGTGAACAGGTACGTACGAAATTGAAACCGATTCATGCAGTTGTTTAGATTTGTTTTATCTCTTGATTATCGTCCGTCATTAAATGTTAGTATCCTTTAAAAAAAAAAAAAGAAAAAAAAAGAGATTTTTATCACGTAGTCTCGAGCTACTCGTTGGTACCAGTTCTGCAGAAGGCTGAGGTCAAGAACGTATGTTAGTGTGTCAGTTTCTGTGTTTCTCGCATCTTCCCTCCTTTTCCCCTCTAAATCACTCCCTCTCTCTTATTTCCATTGTGTGTGTGTGCGCGCACGTGTTTGTGTGTCTTTGTGAGTCTGTGTAGTTCTCTGTGTGTATGTGTGAGTGCGTGCGTGCGTGCATGTGTGCGTGCATGTGCGTGCGTGCATACATGTGTGCGTGCATGTGCGTGCATGTCTGCGTGTGTGTGTGTGTGTGCGTATGTGTGTGTGTGTGTGTGTGTGTGTGTGTGTGTGTGTGTGTGTGTGTGTGTGTGTGTGTGTGTGTGTGTGTTTTTTACGTGCGTGCGTGCGTGCGTGTGGTGTGTGTGAGGAGAACAGAAGCACACGCAATGACAGGGTTGGCGTTTGCGAATCATAGTCAAAGCTAGATAACTCGTCAACAATTTGTTATCATGCCTTGGATCGTGTTCACCTCCCTTTGTACTGCACGGTCTCAAGGCCTTGATAGTGATAGTCCTGATACGGCCCTTTGCGGTCGGCTGGGCTATAAGCAACATTTCTTTATTACTTACTACTGATTGCAGAGAGAGAAGGAGAGAGAGAGAGAGAGAGAGAGAGAGAGAGAGAGAGAGAGGAGAGAGAGAGAGAGAGAGAATTTTTTTGCACCACTCAGGTGAACACTTATCCTGAGCAGACTTATATTTCAATAGACCCAGTGTCTTGGGATCCTCACTCAACACCCATCTTCTCTATCCACCTCTGTCTGTCTGTCTGTCTGTCTGTCTGTCTGTTGTTGTTGTGTATGTGTGTGAAGAATCTGACGATATCAATAGTGACGATTTTATGATAGGCATCGATCAGACCCGAGCTTTATACACCAACATTAAAACTGATCAATAAACAACTACTCGGTCAAGGCCACTGTTACTGAATATGTGGATGGGAGACACATGATCAATCAATTCATCCGTTGGTTAATCATCAAATGAGATAACACAGACAACACAGGTGGCAAGAACTGAAATACAAATCAAACCCAACGATCAACCTAAAAGGCGAACAACAACCCAACGTGCCAAACGACGAACCGCGCTACAACGAGCTTGTCACAACCATTGTAAAAGAAACTGAAGCTAACTTTGTATCTGTTTGTCCACAAATAGCCCGAAAAGAGCTATATATTCATCGCCCATCCCCCAGCTATCTATCCATCCATCCATCCTATTTATCCATAATCTATCCTTCCATCCACCGATCATCAACCCAACCATTGACCGTTCATCAATTCCATCCATCAATCATTCATCCATCCACCCACACAATGTCATATTCAAGTCCATTTTCAATTCTTCATTATCCATTTTCGATTTCCCCCCCCCCCCCCCTCACCCCTCCTCCTGCAAGTATCAATCACCCATCCGTTATTCATCATCATTCTATCCTCTCGCCACGCATCGTATCTCCACTCCCCCATAGTTTGTAGTGGATTTTAATGCATGAAGTGGGCATTATTATTTTCTTTCTTTAAAAAAAAAAAAAAACCCTGAAACCTGGACACTATCCAGAATATATAGAGCCTACCGAGAGATGTCTTTTGATGATATCTATCACATAAGGATTCTTTTGGACTCAAAACGCTACGAGCAAAAATGGTCAGAAACTCACAGAACATGTGTACTAATAACAATCCTACAGATACATCTGAATGGCACCTGACATCAGAGGATATGAATGACCATCACACATATTTTAAACCTGATTGATTTTTTTTTCTCTCGTTTGGTTTTTTGTTTGAAATATGATGCAAAGATGTAGTACATATGAAGATGAGAGATATAGCAATGGCCTCCAATCACTGCCTGACAGAATTGATAAAAATCACCCAACCGTTACAAAATAAAACATTCCCAAATGTCACACACACACACACACACACCCACACACACCACACACACACGACACGCACGCACGCAAGCACGCCACCACACACACACGCACGCACACACGCACATAACACACACACACACATACGACACACACACACACCAACACACAGAGATGAGAGAGCAAGGCACGCGAGAGGAGAGAGAGGGCGAGAGAGAGAGCGAGGAGAGGAGAGCGAGAGAGGATAGAGAGAGAGAGAGATTGGGAGATGGAGACGAGAGAGGAGAGAGAGAGAGACAGAGAGAGAGGGCAAGAGAGAGACAGAGAGGAGCTTTTGACAGAGAGAGATTTTGACGCCGTTCACAGAGAATAAAATCAAAATCATCATTTTTAATGCATCAAAAATAACGTCCTTATAATTAAAAAAAAAAAAGTGTTGGCAGAAAAAAAACGAAAAATAGCCTGAGAGACAAACAATATAAATCACACGAAGGAATAGGAGAAAAAAAAAAGAAAAAAAGAATACAATTAATCGGGGGACGTGTTCGAAATATACAATGAATAGTAGATGCGAAGCCTTTAATCGGTTATAGAGCATGTTGTTGAAAACTCGTAGGGGATGAAAAACAACAACATGCACAAAATCAACTTCAAGATATGCGTTACTCATTTGGACAATTTGATTGGTACACAATCTGACAAAAAACTAAACAAAGCAGAACAATTTCATAGGAACTCTCTAATAAGTTGTGTGAAACACAATTTCTGGACGTTCTAGTCATAAGAAGTAATCAAACAAAAATCGGAAAAATCACCGGGGTAAAAGTGGATCAACAAGTAAATAACTCAAACTAATTTAGACCACGCTATTCATATCACAGGGGAGTTATCTAACGTGGCTTTGGTCAGTAGGAAATATCCAGCGTGTACCAATAGACAAAAAGGGGCGACACAACAAAACTGGGAATTTATCAAGGAATTGCTCTTTGCAGTAATCGAGGGGGGAAATCATTCAGATTAGTTATTGATTTGAGATAAGATTATTTTCTTAAAATCAACGACACACTATATACTCAAAGAAACGAGCAAACTTTAGGAAAGGCGACAGAACTCTGGATCCAATGAGAATTCTGAAGACTGTTGTGGACAATGTAATAAGAATTATCAATGCGGGACAAAACGCTTTAGATGATATATGACTATGTATGTACGTATTACGGTCTTTTGCTTACAGCATACAAATCTGGGGATCACACACACAAGATACACACACGCTCGCGCACTCTCTCTCTCTCTCTCTCCTCTCTCTCTCTCTCTCTCTCTCTCTCTCTCCCCCTCTCTCTCTCTCACACACACACACACACACACACATGCACATAAATACAGAGAGAGAGAGAGAGAGAGGGAGAGAGAGAGAGAGAGAGAGAGAGAGGGAGAGAGAGAGAGAGAGAGAGAGAGGTTTAAGTTTAAGCATTTCATACATTAAATGGCACGCTTAGCGTCACTTACTGTCACCATAGTTTTAACATAAACTTATCATTTAAGAACTAAATGAAAAATGAAAGAAAAGAGATGTATGGAGGTAGGCAGAGACACAGAGAGAACAGTTCTCTGATGGAACAAAAACTTTGTAGATGTGAGTGAATATCTTTAGCTATCCATATCACCTTAATGTATCTTACACACACACACACACACACACACACACACACACACACACACACACACACATATACATATATATATATCTACTAATACGTGTCTACAATGTTCCTTATATTCTGCCAGGATTTCACATTTATAATATATTTCTTTGATTTTTCATTCTCATTTTCTTTTTTTACCCTGTCCCCGCCCCCCCCCTCCCCACCATAAACGTACCTTTTTTTTTAAATAAAAAAATCTTTGCCAAGCCATTAATGTAATGACAAAGTAATTGCAAGCTTGCACCTCTCCCCCCTTCCCCTGCCCCCCCCCCCCTCTCCCCCCTTCTCTCCACCCTTCTTCATCCGTGACCGAAATAGATACGGCGGCGAACACCTGTCCCAGCGTGGTGTTGAGGGTGAGGAACTGTTCAGGATTCTGCGGCACCCGGGAATGGCGGTGCCAGACGTGCACGGCATAGCTGTGGGACAGGTCGTAGCCCGAGGAGTTGAAGAGCAGGCCGGCCTCGAACCAGTTGGGGGAATAGAAGTGCTGGGATTCCAGGTGCACGCTGTCAGGGTCCTTCTTCCACAGCCTCAATGCCTCCCACATACCTGCCGGGAAGCAAACAAACAGACAGACAGACAGACAGACAAACAAACAATCAGCTCAGGCGTGTTGCTGAGAGAAAAAAAAATCTTTTCATCGATGGAAACAGTACGTCGGACTGAACATGCCGGCGAAAGATGTATTAGTCAGAACCAAGTATTGCAAATGGATGTGGAGAAAAAAAAAAAAAAAAAAGAAAAAGAAAGAAAACGAAAGCGGTTTAGGGTCGGAAGTAGAAGTTAAAAAAAAAAAAAAAAAAAAAACAGCAATTTACAGTAGGTCAGAACTAGTCCTCAACATCTTAGACTGGTATATGCCGATGGCTCACTGTTTGAGAGAGAGAGAGAGAGAGAGAGAGAGAGAGAGAGAGAGAGAGAGAGAGAGAGAGAGAGAGAGAGAGAGAGAGAGAGAGCCAGCGTAGGGAAAAAAAAGAAAAAAAAGAACAGAACAACAGACAGACAAAAACGAGAGGAAAAGGAAACAAACAAAAAAAAAAAAAAAAAAAAAAAAAAGAAGAAGAAAAACGAAGAAAGAAAGAAAAACGGGGAGAAAGGAGAAAAAAGGTGGGTCGAAAAAAAATAGAGAAAAAAAAAAAAAAACGAAAAGAAAGAAGAAAAGAATGGGGGGGGGGGGGGGGGGGGGGGGGGGGGGGGGGGGGGGGGGGGGGGGGGGTGGACGAAAGAAAAAAGAAAGAACAAAATGAAAGCTCCTAGTATCAGTCACGGGTAGGGGGGAGGGGGGGTTGTAACCAAAGAAAGAAAGTAACAAAATGAAAGCCTAGTAAAGTCACGTGTAGTAGGTTTAGGGAAGGGTCACCCTTCCACAGTACCATGATGGTGTAACATCGCCCAGCCAAATTTCCGTCTGATTTCACTTAGCGTCCACACTTCCACAGTACACTGATGATGATGAACAGGAAGCACAGAGAGACACGAGAGAGACACACACACACACGCCCGCACTCCAAGAGCAAGATCTACATTTTGCTTCCTACTCACCATTGTAATGGAAGTGCAGTGGCCGGAAGTGGCGGTACCCGGCGTACCAGTCCCGGAGGAAGCGGGTGCCCCGGGCGGCCAGGATGAGGGCGTTGCCCATGCCGGTGTGGTTGTCCACCATCCCCATGGTCAGCGGGTACCTCAGCAAGGGGTCCAGGGGGACGCAGCACGATCATGTCCGTGTCCAGGTACACCCCGCCGTTCACTGCAAACACCCAGAGGAGCAGCGTCATCAGCAAGCAACCCCACAGCCAGCAATACAGCCACAGAGACCACTGCAAGTTTCAGGTTCAGTTTCATCAAGGGGGTGTCACTACGTGCGGACTAGTCCATCCATATACGCTGCACCACATCCGCAAAGTTTTGAGACCACACGGAGCATGATTTAAAGCTGATGGATGAAAGAATTAAGGACTACGATGAGAGAATTTAAGAGGAGGGTCTCGTGGCTGCGACTTAGCAGATGTCTGACCTATGCGTTAGTCCGACACGCTGGTCAGACCTTGAGTACCTAGCTAACATTGGATGTGCCATTATATTATCATTGTGTATGTGTGTGGTGAATGTACACACGCATGTGCATGGGTGTGTGTGGGCATGGGCCCGTGTGTGTGTGTGTGTGTGTGGTGTGTGTGTGTGTGTGTGTGTGTGTGTGTGTGCGCAGAAGTGCATGTGACTGCGACCACATTGACATCATTCAAATGCCCGCCTGAGGTTGATCAATAGATGAGCAGCAGCAGCAAGACAACCAGCCAGCCAGCCAGCAATGGAACCATAGGGACGACTGCATCCCGTTGACCACACATCGTTCAAATGCTCTGCCGAGGTTGATCACAAAGAAGGGGGCCAGAATAGCTCAGATGGTAGAGCGCCTGACTCGTAATCCGAGGGTTGCGGGTTTGAATCTCCGCCGGGCCGTTTCGGATTTTTTCCCTCGGAGTTAACATTAGTTCTGACTTCATTTCCCATACAGTCCTTCGAATGAGAACATAAACCGAGGTCCCGTGTGTAAACGCACGCATAACATCTTGCAAGCACGTAAAATCGCATCACCAACTTTTGGAAGAGAAGGCCAGTTTGGCCGTTGATATGGACGACACGTTACACATAGCATGCACCTTCCCCGAAGATGGAGTATGGCTGCCTTAATGGCGGGATAAAAAAAAACTGTCATGCACACAAAACTCCACTCCCTTTGTTGGGTAGATGGGGATTAATACTTGCCTGTCCATATAGGGAGTGTCCGCAGGTGTATCAGCCTGTGTACGCAGAAGATCACAACGAAAAGTTACTGAGCAGCCAGTTTGTATTAACAGGCTGAAACTGGTGGTCTTACTCCGCCTGCGGGCGAGTGGGACTGAAGACTGTGAGAATGCTTCAGTGCAGCAAGACTGAATGAAACATCTGGGAGGCGCTTTTTGAAAACAAACTCATCCTGTACCGCTGCAACTCAATGAACCAAACATGTTGATCGGAGCTGACTTTAATTTCAAGTCAGGTGAATTTGTTTTGTTTTTTATTTTACTGCTGGCAAGTATGTTTTTTGTCATTTATAAATGTAGAACAGACACCCAGGTACCTCAATATCATCAGCTGGGTGTAGAATTCTTCAGAATGACGCTTCTCACCGTCTGATTTAGGAGCATAAGTTTGTATTTGCACCGAAAATACACAAATTATATATAAAGACATGCATTCACATGAAATTACAAAATGTCAATAAATGAGTGCATAAATGTAAACAAACAAACAACCAAACAAACAATTAACCGGAGTAAAAACAAACAAAGATACCAATCG
>JADBJO010000020.1:1551309-1556309 GCA_016801955.1 Conus betulinus
GGTTCATCCTCTTTGTCTACTACAGGTTTTCTGAGGTGGGCGGGTTGAAGGGGTGGGGGAAAAGGGAGGTGGGGTGGTGGTAGTGGTAGAGGGTGGGTAGGTAGCTGAAGTACAAGTTTGTACTGAGTGGCATGGAAAAGGTCGTACACACAAGGACATTGCCCACCTCCCCCAAAGCAAAACAAAACAAAACAAAACAAAACTTTGCCCGTAATTCCACCTTGTTTTTGCCCTCGTTTTTTTTTTTCTTCTTTCCCTTTTCCTTTTCGTTTTGTCTTAGTTTTACATACATGAATTTAGAAAAAGACTCAAGACTCAAAGACTCAAGACTCAAACAGTTTATTCATACAGGCCGTAACCTTAGAATGGGGATGTACATTATGATTCATGTCGCAGATTGACACTGATCTTCATGATGTTAAATAAACACTTCGCCTCTGGAATGCTTTATATAAATAAATAGCCAACTGTTTAACAGTACTCTCGTTTGATGATGACATTAACAAGACTAAAACAAACAAAACAAACAAACAAACAAACAAGGATTCTTGAAATATTTTGTGGTACGAATTGGTCTCTAAGGTCTTGTAATACTGGACAAGTTGATACAAAATGGATTTCATCTTCTTTCGAATTTTGACACAATGGACAAATCAGACTTCTTTCCTTTCACATGACTGACTGTAGCGAAATTAATGAGTAGTAAAATCAGACACACCAAATCTGAACCTAGTCATGATACTTTTGAGATGTTTGTCTATTTTCATTGACATGTAAACAATTAAGCAGCGTAAATTTAGGGGGAAAAATCAGAAAAAAAAGCAAACCTTGACAGTACAAATGTAAATTGTCCTTCTATGTTTATCTTCCGCCAAATCACCAGCCAAAACAATGAAAAAGGGAGAGAACTGAATCGTGCGGCGGACTTTTCCCTTTACGTCACAAGTTTTGTCCATCCCCACCCCTCCTCTCACCCGTCCCTTCCACACCTTGCATTGACACTTCTGGTTTAGAATTTATTCCATTTTACATGTACAGTTCATTAGAGTAAATTTAAGTTTACACAAATACATTCTATTTCACATAAATGCGCTGCATCACATCCATGTGATGTTTACACACACACACACACAACACAAGTTAAAACCACTTATGTATATAAAACGAACATATTCAAACAATGAAAAAAAGAAGTCTGTACGGATAACAACAACAACAAAATCTCTCTCTCTCTCTCTCTCTCTCTCTCTCTCTCTCTCTCTCTCACACACACACACACACACACACACACACACACACACACACACACACACACACACACACACACACATCGTCTTGTCTAATATCACGAATAGTGGATAGACGTTAAATAAAAAGACACACACACACATCGTCTGATATATTATTTTTAGTGGAAAGACGTTAAGAAGAAGAGAGAAGAAGAAGAAGAAGAAGAAGAAGAAGAAAGAAGAAGAAGAAAAAAAAGAAACAACAACAACAACAACACACACACACACACACACACACACACACACACACACACACACACACACACACACACACACACGAGAAAAACAACCGTTTGACACAGTGCAGTGACCGTACTTTTTTTTTTCCGCGTTCTCATTAATTTTATCTACTCACCGACTTTGGTCACTCCTGTCTCCACAAGTGACGTCATCACTAAGCAGTGACCCACATTCTGGCTGGATCAGTGGTAGACCGCCGAGTTCGCAGTCGGGCGTCGCGCGTTCGAATCTCACTAGAGCTTAGCATAGGGACTATCATTTTTCGCTTTCTAGTTTTATGTTCTGCCGTTAGCTAATCGTTAGGGATTTCGATGATGGCTGGTCGCTAACGGTACAGTGGCGTCGGAACCAGGGGTTGGGGGTGGGATCGGTGGGAGGGGGAGCCGGGGGGGGGGGGGGGGGGGGGGGGGCGGAGGGTGGAGGCACCAAACATCCTTTCCAATGAAAATATTGGAGGGAAAAGGGGGAGGGTCAGAGTACACACACACACACACACACACACACACACACACACACACACACAGACAGGGGGGGGGGGGGAGGCAACGTGTTAAGGAATCACCTGGGAAAAAGAGACAGAAGGAAAGAATTTTTTTTTTTTTTTTTTTTTTAGTACACTACATTGCTTTTGCATTCCCAAGTGGCGTTTTGGTGAGATGTGGTAGTGGTAATATCCTAACACAGATTGCATCAGGTTGCACCCCTTCTCCCCCCCCCCCCCCCCCCCTTCTCCGGGCTTTTTTTTATGAAAATGAATATGGATGGCTTATAATGGTGTGATTACTTCCTCCAACCCCCTCTGTCTCTCCCGTCCCAGAAAATTAAAGAGAGGATAGCCCCCCCCCCCTTTCTTCTTTACAACAAAATAAAAAAATTAAATCGTTCCCGCTACCCCCCCCCCCCCCCCCCCTCCCTACCTTCGCTTTTATAGAAGTTTTGGACAAAATACCTATGTAAAGACTACAGGGATGTTTCTGTCAAATTACTAGTCAGTTGAGACTCCCCACCCCCCCTCCATCTCCCCTTAATTTCCAATAACAAAACATCTTCCGATGTTAAAGAAGAGAAGGGAAAAGGAGGGAGGGGGCGAGGGTAGAGAAGAAAAAAAAGGAGGGAGAAAAAACTCCCTAAAATTATGCTGATAAATTATTGAAAGGTTGGTGGCTGTGTGTGGGAGGGGTGGTGTTTTCTCTAAGGGGTTTTCTCCCCGTTTTTCTTCCCCCAATCTTTGTCATTTATGATTATGTGTTTGATGTATAATTGATATGTTTTATGTTACTGTTTTCATATAATCTTTCTGCGCACCGTCCGCTTTCTGCGCTCCTGTCAGCTCTAACTTTATTTGTTAAAAACTACTCTTCTTAAAAAAAAAATATTCCGACGCCACTGTGACACGTTGTTCAACTGGGCCGTGATGGTACGGATAGTGTTAGAGAGGCCCCCTCAACCATTTTCCTCCACCTCTGCTCTTTGGGGTAGTCACCCCCGTCTGCTCTATCAGCGGAGATGGATATGAACGTTTAACCTGAAACTTAATAACTAACGCCGTGACATTTTTTTTTTGTTTTTTTTTTTTTGTCTGAGACTGAAAACTGGGAAACTGAAACTGTTTATTTCATCGGATCTGATCGGACGGATGGATTTAATATACCTCTCAGGAATACAGATGCTACTTAATCTGCTTCGTAGTTCTTGTGAAGGGAAAATTGATGATGCGAGTTTGTTTACCGACTTCTCTTGAAAGGCATGATAGTTATCATCAGAGAGAGGTTACAAGTGTGTTTATGCTCTCTCTCTCTCTCTCTCTCTCTCTCATCTCTCTCTCTCTCTCTCTGTCTCTCTCTCTCTCTCTCTCTCTCTCTCTCTCTCTCTCTCTCTCTCTCTCTCTCTGCGTAAGCAGGCTGATACTCCTGCGGACACTGCCTGTATAGGCAGGCAGTGTAGTTTTGTGTGTCTGACCGTTTTTTATCCCGTCATTAAGGCAGCCATACTCCATCTTCGGGGAAGGTGCATGCTATGTGTAACGTGTCATCCATACCAACGGCCAAACTGGCCTTCTCTTCCGAAAGTTGGTGATGGGATTTTACGTGTGTGCAAGATGTTGTGCGTGCGTTCACACAACACACGGAACCTCGGTTTATGGTCTCATTCGAAAGGCTGTATGGGGATGGAGTCAGAACCAATGTTAACTCCGAGGGAAAAATCCCCTGTACCGAAATTCGAACCCGCTACACGAGTCCGGCGCTCTACCAACTGAGCTATTCCGGCCCCTGTTTATGGTCATTTCACAGGATTATGTGCCAGCTTTCCTCCCAAGGCATGGTCATAGACAGTTCTCCTTGTAAACTCTCCTCATCCCCATCCACAAAGTGCTGCTTATTGTAGAAGAGTGATTTCCCCTTTTGTTGTTATAAATCTTGCTGGACCGCTTCCAAATACACATGAGATCATATCTCAAAAATGTCATAGAGTGTTTCAAACCAAGGTCGGTTTTCAATGTTTTGGTTTTTTATAGACACTGTAGGACCTAAGATTTTCACTGGAGAGCGATCTCTCTCTCTCTCTCTCTCTCTCTCTCTCTCTCTCTCTCTCTCTCTCTCTCTCTCTCTCTCAACGAAAAGAATAAGAATCAAACTTCATTCACACTTTTGATCTATGTTTTGGACTTTGAAGATAACGTTAAGAGGAGATATAAAGATACGACGAAACATAAAGATATGATGAGATAAAAAAAAAAAAAAAAGATATGATGAGATATACACATATGTTGAGATGATGATGTAAAGATATGACATATGATGAGATGATAAGATATAAAGTTATGATGAGATATACAGACATGATGTGATGATGAGATGTGAGATATGATGAGACCTAAAGATGAAGATATGATGAGATAAAAAGATATGAAGATATGATGAGATACAGAGACAGCTTGTTTACGCAACAACAACAACAACAACAACAACAACAACAAAAAAACGTTTATTTTTTCTTCTTTGGCATATCTGACTAAATTGAGCAGTAGTCCTTTTGTTGCTTTTTTTTTTAATCTGACGAAAAGGTAAAAAAAAAAAAAAATAAAAAGCAACAACTAGACAACAAGTTTTTCCCATTAGTATTAGACATCGGTGTCTTTGGAAGAGTATCCTATTTGGGCATTCCACGATGAATTGAATTCATCTCTGAAAACATTCATGCCATAGTCTATGCAGAGTATGCGCTCTCTATGGGAGCTCAGCCATTGATTTCACGCACGCACGCACGCACGCACACACAACACACACACACACACACACACACACACACACACACACACACACACACACACACACACACACACACACACACACACACACACACACACACACACACACACACACACACACACACACACACACACACACGAAGACACACTCACACACACACACACACACACACACACACACACACACACACACACACACACAC
>JADBJO010000020.1:1578809-1581309 GCA_016801955.1 Conus betulinus
CCCACAAATACGACGACCAAACAAAACAAAAAACAACAACAACAAAAATTCCGTAAGGATTGGCTTCTGTGCACATAGTGTCATGTCTGTCCCACATTTTCTTCTAGTTGCGCCTCTGCTGTCTTTCTCCGTCTTATCTATCCCGGTGCATTTATCCCTTCTTTCTTTCTTTTTCTTCTTTCTTATTTCTAATTCACTTTTAATTTGGGTGTTTCTGATTTGGAACAAATTCGTTGTTTACAATTCAGCCACATTAATACTATCTCAACCGTCAGTAAAAGTAACACGAATGTATCTTTACAAAATGTTAGTTCACAGGTTCAGCCCAGGAGAGAGAGAGAGAGAGAGAGAGAGAGGGGGGAGGGAGAGGGGAGGGTCAGTCAAAAACACTTTCCTTTTTTTTTTTCTTTCCGTACACTTTTTGTGCGTGTGTTTTGAAGTGAATTGGAGGGTTCAGAAGACTGCAGCGTCATAGTATGGGATTGGATGTGTGTGTGTGTGTGTGTGTGTGTGTGTGTGTGTGTGTATGCGTGTGTGTGTGTGTGTCTGTGTGTGTGTGTGTGTGTGTGTGTTTGAGTGAGTGCATGCAACTTGCAAGTAACATAAGTTTATCTTCCATGAAACGATTCATGGATACAAGAGTAGTCTTGATTTTTGTTTGGAGAACAAAAGTTTTCGTGTGCTCAAAACATTGTGGATTTAAAGAACAAAGAAAAATACCTTTAAAGCGAAACCGTATGACAACCAGATGTTCATATTGCATTCTTTTATCCATCTGTGCAAGTTTTTCCTCTTCTTGCGGACACTTCGGGCGATACAAATTTGCAGATTTTCAACACAGTGTACCTCAGTTTAATTCTCCGTTGCTCAGTCTCTCCCTCTGTGCACCTGTGCATCTGTCTTCTATCTGTCTATTTATTCATATCTGTTTATCTATCTGTGTGTCTATTTATCTATATTCATATGTCTGTCTGTCTGTCTGTCTCTTTGTCATTCTGTCTGTCTCTCTCTCTCGGTCTGTCCCCCCCCCCCCCCACCCCCCCCCCCCTCCCCCCCCCCCCCCCCCCCCCCCCCCCCCCCCCCCCCCCCCCCCTCTCTCTCTCTCTCTCTGTTTCAGGTTGCAAACATTTGCCTTCCTATCGGATTTTTCTGCCTCATTAAAATTTCAAGCAGGCTGGCTGGGGTGGTGACAGAGGTGGTTAGAAATCGGTTTGCAAGGTCAATAGTAACACGATGGCAGATGTAGATGATTCAGAATGACCTAAGATCTTGCCCATAGCTGTCAACCGAATCATAGTCGACAGAGAATGCCGATTGTTCATTGTCTACGTTGAAAACTTGGTCAGCTCGTCACGCTTGAGTGATAAAACGTTTCGGACGATTTAATAATGTAAATGGACAGCATGTGCGTTTCTTTGAATTTTTTTTCCCGGTGAGAAATGTCAGCAACCGAATATTTGTCGCGGAAGATTTTTCGGTTATTCGTGAGTGGATCTTCACCGAGATTCATTATTCATGACCTGGTTCAAAGCAGTACCAACAGCACGGTAGCCAATAAAGCACGAGTTTGACTCGTGACATCTTGGCCAACTTTATGGTTATTTTTCTTATGCTTGAAGAGTTCTTGTCGGGCAAAGAAGTCTTTCTTTCAGGTGGCAGTTTATGTTTATTATCAAAATCATAGTTCACTTCTGTCAAGTTTTATAATTCATCTGTTACGAATGTAATTGCAGCTTTCGGTTGTGTACTCTCTCTCTCTCTCTCTCTCTCTCTCTCTCTCTCTCTCTCTCTCTCTCTCTCTCTCTCTCTCTCTCTCTCTCACATAGATACGTAGGCCTATAAACATTCTGATTCATGCTATAATTAGTTGAATAAAATTACACAAGCGACTACGTTATGACGTCGTTACGCTTACGAGCTGAAGAAGCAAATTCATGCCTTTCTTTTCTTCATTCTATCTTTGTACTATTTCCTTTCTTTTACTGTATTTTCTATATTCCTCCCTCCAGTATTCTGTCAGTTTCTTGTCAGTCCCTCATCCTTTTATATATTTTCGTACCAGATTTACTGTATATTCTTTTACAACTTCAACATGATCCCATAAACACGGTTCGTATGTCTGATAAAATATTTGAGAGAATGCCCGAGAGCAAAGTGCGTCTGGTGTTTCGATAAGTGTCATTACCTTAAGGCCGTGAGGATTTTTTCCACGACACGTGGCCTGTGATAGCAAGTGAAATGTAACGAAGTGACAGCTCACAAGTGATGTGTCTGCTTCAGCAATCATCGGGCTCACAGCTGATGACACTGGTCCGCACCTAGCAATTTCAGTGAATCAGGCCAGATGTCTGGGCACATTACTGGCTTAACTCATTGTGCACAGCCGTCATGGGCAGTGCTTAATTAGGAGGAGTAAATTTGGTACGTGTACTCCCTTAGTATTCATTTTTGCATCCGTTTCAATTTGGGAAAGGGGGAGGGTTGGGAGGAGGGGTGGCGG
>JADBJO010000020.1:1586309-1593809 GCA_016801955.1 Conus betulinus
GCGAGCGCACGTACGGACGCACGCCGGACACACGCACGCACGCTCGTTCACTCTCACACACACACACACACACACACACACACACACACACACACACACAACACACACACACACACACACACAGAGAGAGAGAGAGAGAGAGAGAGAGAGAGAGAGAGAGAGGAGAGAAAGAGAGAGGCGAGGAGGTGTGGAATGGGGGGAACAAGACAGTCGGGGCGTTGACCCACCAGCCATCCGTGCTGTCATCCGGAGGTCTTCATTCCGCCACAGGCTGTTACGCATCCCCCTACCTTGTTAGCATACCGCGGCACTGATCAGGCCATCACTGGTCGGTCTTCTTTGTCCACCCTATCTGGCAAAGACCATCAGATCCTCGACCTGACCAGTACGGCAGGAGCATCGCGAGTTAAGCGAGAGGGTTACCGACAAGTAAGTGAAGAGAGATTTCACGTGGAGATACCCTCGCTTCAAACGTTTCGCCTGTCACCATCGACCTCTTTCAATCATTTGTGGTTTTGAAAACTCTTGAGGTTTCCGTCGGCTTTCTCATTGTTTAAGTCAGCAGTTACGGGTATGTGGTTTTAGATAACTAACCCAACTAAGAAAGGGCGAGGGCCAGTGACCTCTGGAAACAAAACTGTCCGTGAGTTCACGCCAGAAACCATCAAAAAAGAACAAGCGAGCAAACGGGCATCATACTCATTCATCCAGCCACTCCAGGGACAAGCCTGTCACGTCTACCATCATTCAGTCACGTGCATCGCTTCCGTGCAAAAAAAAAAAAAAAAAAAAAAAAAAAAAAGACACGGTTTGCATCTATTAGTTTTGAAAAAATTCTCACAACGTGTACTAAAGCTCTCTTTTTTTTTTTTTTTAATTCATGATTAATCTTACGGACAAAACGTTTAGAGCTAGCACGCGCGCACGCAAACACATGAATGTGTAGATGCACACTGTCTAACATACACATACATGCGCCCGCACATGTTCGTGTGCTGCAGTTACAGACACCAACACGAATGCAAAAATCATATACACACAAGCACGCACACAAGCACGGACACACACGCGCGGAAGCCTTTCTCTCTCTCTCTCTCTCTCTCTCTCTCTCTCTCACACACACACACACACACACACACACACACACACACACACACACACACACACACACACTCACACAGACATGCAGGCACACAGAGTTGCCCCTTGACATACAGTAAGCAAAGCATGATTAACCAAATTAAGTTTTAAATGTGGCTATAAACATGGGAGAAAAACAAATAAAAACTGCTATAAAATCTTGACAACAAGAACTCAAGTAATGCTAATAGTCTGCCCATTTAGGTATCAAATTAGGTTGTCTTGGCAGCATTCCAAGGATTCGAAATAATGAGTGGTTAAGGTTTAATTTAGACGTCTGCAAGACACAAGCAAGCAACCAAGCGCCCACACACTCGCACGTACACACGCGAGCGTACATAGACACACGTACACATAAGGTGACTCAGAGAAAGACCTAAGAGAGAAAGAGAAAAGAAAAAAGAAAAAAGAAAGGAGAAAAAGAAACATGAAAAGGAGAGAGCACAGAAAAGAGGTTGTTCTTAACATATCACAGAAAGCGAGGTTCATTTTATTAGAAAAGTAGCTTGCGACCATCCAGCAGCAACACAAAGAGCGAGCGAGCGTTTTCACACGCTCATATGCTTGCGCACGCACACACGCACGCACGCACGCACGCACGCACGCACGCACACACACACACACACACACACACACATCATACACTCATTCACACTCACAGAGCACACACACACACACACACACACACACACACACACACACACACACACACACACACACACACACACACACACACACACACACATACACACACACACACACACGCGCGCGCGCGCGTACGCTGGCACACACACACACACACACACACACACACACACACACACACACACACACACACACACACACACACACACTTCATTTAAGTTCATTTACATTAAGGAAGTGTCACAGCATGCGAACTTGTCTTTTGCTCTGCTCTAGACCACATTTAACACGGTATGAGAGGAAAGTTTGATGGACAACACCTAACGGATGCCAGACATCGGCGTAAATAACACGGCCTGCCTTGGATACATAGCTAAATTGCTCTTTCTCTTCGATTGCGTGTTTATATAATCGTGTGTGTTTATGCGAGAGTGCGTATGCATGCGTATGTGTGTGTATGACTACGTATGTAGTACAGTATGCGTATTTGTATGCATGTATGTGCGTACGAGTGTGTATATAATCATAGTTATAATGTGTGCAATGGCTGCTCAGAGGATGTGCAAGTCATAATTGATATGATGATAATAATAAATGATATTCAAAGAAAAAAATGTGAAATTGATTAAAAGGATGAAAAATCTCACTCTATCTGTGTCTCTGTCTGTTTCTCTGTCTGTCTGTCTGAGTCTCTCTCTGTGTCTCAGTCTGTCTTTGTCTCTGTCTCTATCTCTCTCACTCACACACACATCTCTATCTCTCTCTGACTCTCTCTCTCTCTCTCACTCTCTCTCTCTCTCTCTCTCTCACACACACACACACACACACACACACACACACACACACACACACACACACACACACGGACAGGAAGCACCCGACAAGGCAAAAGAAAGGAGACTGGTGTGCGTCAAGCTGGACCTGCCGTGTTGACTGACAGGGAGGTCGGATCAACACGCTTCAGCAACACAACATTTGGCCAGAGTGTAAACCAGCGTGAGCTGATCAGAAGTCGGCCATACCGCCCATCCCGTTCCCTGCTGCTATACGTTTTAATCACGCTGCTTAACTTGGCCAACACCTGGTGCCTCACTCGGTCATTCACTGTCAACTGTTAAAGCGACCGTCACTGCGGTCAGCTTGCGTTTCATCTGTTGTTCTGTTGTTTCTGTCCATTTCAACAACATGAAAAAAAAAAATCCTTGTCAGAGTTCTGTAAAACATGGGGTTTGTTATGACACTGAAGCGCTCATGCATTGTTCATGGGTTTCATCATCCAAATATGCCCCCACACCCTTCCCTCTTTCCCTCACACACTCACTAACATGCAGTTGATTTGTGTACCGTTGTGAAAGAGGTTGCTGTTGGTGGTCTCGTTGAAAACTTCGATGAAAACTAGACTCTGAAGCAGTACTAAGAAGCTCTTGTTATGATATTCAGATCGCGTTATGATATTCAGATGACGTTTTGTGGTGCTGGTGTTGTCTTCTTTCAGTATGATCAAGTTTTCCGAAGATGGAGCAAGGATATCTTCAAAGTGAATTGATTTTTTTTTTAAGCCAAAAAGGCATTCAACTGAGATATTCAAACAAACCAGACCCTGAGCCCTGCACGTGCCTGTTGTTTCGGGATGCAGATCGAGTTAGATGGCATTGCCTTCAGTCACAGCAAACATCTAATATAACATTCTTCGTCCTTTTTGAATCCCCTGAAGATGGCTGTAGGTATCTGGTGAGGTAAGGTGATCAAAAACAGTCATGCATGAAGGCATGATTCCTTCGAATGTTTCCAACGCACAGTCAGTTATGCAAGCCTGCTTGTGCGAGTGCATCGTATCGGATGAAACACGGACTATGTGTTTCCAAATGCTGTCTTACCGTCAATACTAACAGAACATTGTTCTGTCTGCAAAGCAGCAGAACAAGCAAGAGCGTTGACAGTGGCTGACATACTTGGATCATATTGTTTGTGGCCAAGTCAACCACAGAGGCCACATCAGGACTGTGTACACCGGCATTCGTGGTAGTGGCAGTATACAGGAAGCCAGATGTAAGAATTGTTTGCCCTATCACAGTTACCTTTACCACCATCACCATAGTGATAAATGGTACTGGTATATCGCACAACAGCTTTTTTCATCTTTGCCTTTCTCTACATCTTTCTGACGTTTTGTTACACCTGCATATGTATTTCTCCTGTTCTAAACTTTATATTACTGTATTGTTAGGATGATCATTGTTCAGTATATGGCTGTATTATTTATAGACTTATAAACTGGGTGTTCTGTTGCAGTGCCCCTGGATCTCGGGGACAGGCAAGGCACCTGGTTCTGGTGGACACAGCAGGACAGGTGAGTTCATTGATATACTTGTCTGGGTCTGGTCCCTTGTTACAGTTTGTACATTCTCTTTACAAAAAAAAATCTTCCAACTGTTTCTTTTTTTTCTGCCCTGACGTATGGTCCTTGTCGTGCGTTTCACTTTCTTGCTGATCGCCTTGAGGATCTCTCTCTCTCTCTCTCTCTCTCTCTCTCTCTGTCTCTCTCTCTCTCTCTCTCTCTCTCTCTCTCTCTCTGTCTGTCTGTCTCTCTCTCTCTCTCTCTCTCTCTCTCTCTCTCTCTCTCTCTCTCTCTCTCTCTCTCTCTGTCAAAACGTAGAGGGTTTGTGTGACGGACGATGAGAAAGAATATCTTTTGTGACTGTTACGACTGTTCCATGATTTCAGTGACTTCCTTTCCGCTGATTATAATACTGTGATCTGTGTATGGTCATGCACATGCGCGCGAGAGCATACACACACACACACACACACACACACACACACACACACACACACACACACACACACACACACACACACACACACACTTGCGTGCTCGCAAACGCACGCACATGCACGTATTAACACGTACACGAGACCATACAGAACGAAAGTTGTGTGTGTGTGTGTATGTGTGTGTGTGTGTGTGTGTGTGTTTGTGTGTGTGTGTGTGTGTGTGTGTGTGTGTGTGTGTGTGTGTGTGTGTGTGTGTTTAAGAGAAGGGAAAGAGGCGTATGAGGGGTAGGGGGAAGGGAAGTGGAGGCTGATCTATAGACTTTTGTTAGAATGACACAACTAAAATTCTGTTTCTGGGAACAATCTTCTGGGCGGTTTTTAATATGTCGTAAAATAAGACCGGGAAGGGTTAACATCTGAACTCTTTTTTTTACCTTTGACTCGTCGTCAAACGCCTTCGTCTTTCTCTCTTCAGTGGTCAGAATTACTATGAAATCTTATCTCTCTGTATGGCCAGTGATACTTACCATCAGACTACACTGTATGTTTTCAGGAAACGTACGACCGACTGAGAACGTTGAGCTACTATAACACGACATCTTCATCGTGTGTTTCTCCGTGGCAAACGTCGACTCCTTCATCAACGTCCGGAGCCGCTGGGTTCCAGAGCTGCACGATTATCGGCCCGGCACCCCTTTCCTCCTCGTTGGCACCCAAGCCGATCTCCGCCAGGATTCCAAGTCTTCTTCCAAAGACATGGTGCAGGCACGAAAGGGCAAGAAACTCGCCAGCAAAATCGGGGCCGTGGGCTATCTTGAGTGCTCTGCTCTTACCGGAAGCGGCCTGGATCGTGTGTTCCGGCAGACTGTGGCATGCGCCGTGCGGCCTCAGAAGAAGCGAAAGTTGTGGTCTAGTTTCAAACATTTGTTTGTGAAGCGTTAGAAGTGCCACGCGTGCAGCTTGTGTGAGTGTTCAGTGTGACGGACAGGATTCCCTGGAATCTTCAGTCTCAGTGCCGGGTCATGTGATATATATTGTGTTATACACTTGATCATTATGTTGACCAACCATTGTCGTGTACATTGTGTACATTTTTGTTTTCGGTGATGTCATTTTTCACTGTTCACGGTGTCGGTCACTGTGTTGGTCTAAAGCAGCGTTAGCGCAAGCACGATTTATAAATCTCTTAAATACTCCTTTCAGTCAAAACACTAGCCTGTATGTAAGGATACACAACTCAAAAGCAGAAAGTGTAAATAAATCGAAGATGCTGACATACAAAAAAAAAATACGGACGCAATCATGGTGTATGTGTGTGTGTGTGTGTGTGTGTGTGTGTGTGTGTGTGTGTGTGTGAGAGAGAGAGAGAGAGAGAGAGAGATTGACAGACAGGGAGAACGCAACGTGACACACATTTTGACGCAACGTCCACAAACCTTTTGAATTTGAATTCATATTAGAACACTCTGGCTTTGACATGAATTCGAAGTTTGCAATGCTCATTTTAGCGTTTCTTTGGGGAACGCTCAAACTTTGAAAATTAATTTATGTTAAAGAGGCACGCAGGCACGCAGGTCTTGAAGAGGATATAAAGTATGCAATGCTTAGTTTAGCGTTTCTATTGGGAACGCTCAAACCTTGAAAATTAATCTATGTTGGAGAGACACACAGGCCTTGAAAAGAATACAAAATTTGATAGGCTCATTTTAGCATTCTTTTGAAAACGCTCAAAGTTTGACGTATGTTTTCATCAGACGTTAGTAGAAAGAAACTCGTGGAGAGCGTGGCAGCAGAGAGTCCTCAGAAGAGAAGCCCCCTTCAAGCAAGTGTTTCGGCCGTTATCTCCTGACCCTCTAGGGGGTGTTGGGCCATACCCGGTTCATGACTCCGGATGTCCCTCTGCTGCCAAAGAGAGTTAAACTAAAGCATACTGTTTTACAAATACAATAACATAGAATTTTATTTGGTGCCACGGGTGCGTGTGACCATTGTGTTCTGAACTGTTTGTTGTTGTTTTTGTGATCATACGCAGTTTCGTCATGTCATGTACGAACTTATCTTCCAAAGTTATAAGATTTTGGGCACTATTAGGTACAGAGTATGCACTGTCCGTACCTACTCGATGAAACCGAATAAGATTCAAAGGACAAGACCTGCCCGTATATCTTCACTTTCATTTGCCATTTCGTATGCTTGGGAGGGTGAACGTCTCCAGTTCACGTCTGAGTGTGTGTGTGTGTGTGTGTGTGTGTGTGTGTGTGTGTGTGTGTGTGTGTGCGCGCGCGCGCGCGCGCGTGCATATGTATGTGTTTTTGTGTACGTGTTAGTGTGTGATTACCCACGGTAGACTTCAAGTTGTGCATGTGTTCATTAAGCAGCAGGCAGAGAGTGACAGAGAGACCTTCACTACCAGTGTGCATAATCGTCCCCGTTGCTCCACAGTGCGAAGTAAAAAGTGCACGTCAGTTCTCTGTACATCATCACTGGCTTTAGTCTCTCGCGCAGCTCACTTTTAGGAGAGCATACAAGTATGTGTATAAATGTGTAAACAATTCTGTTAATTTCCTTTTATTCATGTCGGGTTTATTTGTATAAAGTATTGTATATCTTTGCCACTTATAAATAAAACGTGTGTGTGTGTGTGTGTGTGTGTGTGTGTGTGTGTGTGTGTGTGTAAGAGAGAGAGAGAGAATTACCACCAATAATGAGTTTTGAGTTCTTTTTTTGTACTCGGACATTTGCCAATCCATCCACACAGCAGTTTTTACTCTGCGAATCTTTGTCTCTAAATCGCAGCTTTAACTAACGTGGCAGAACGATTGTGTAAAACGTCTGGTGCTTGACAACCAACAAAGCCATCACTATCGGCTGTCTCATGAAACCTTTTTTCTTCGAAAATGTTAGATCTTGGAATACAGTTCCGTGTACGTGTGCGTTGGT
>JADBJO010000020.1:1601309-1603809 GCA_016801955.1 Conus betulinus
CATTTGGCGTAGGCTCGTTATGCAAGAATTCACAAGAAACTTCGGGTGGGAGTTCTGCGTGGCTGTAATCATGTTTGAGCCACTCTTCTGGTGATCGAACGGTGAACACCTACACATTTCAATGTAGGATTGCTTCCAGCCCTCTCGTTAATGTGAGAGGTTTCAAAGCCTCAGGAGCCGGGTGTAATCAGAAAAAAAAAATAGTAGAATGAAAAGAGATGACACTGTGGTGCATTAGAGGAAATTTAATTCATGTGGAATTTGATTTGTTCGTTACAATTTCAGTCTATCTTCCATGACTTTTGTTCCAAGTAATCCATGATGCTGATTTAAAAAAGAAAAAGTTGTATGTCATATGCCTGCATGCGCGCGCGCTCACGTGCGTGCGTGCGTGCGTGCGTGCGTGCGTGTGTGCGTGCATGCGAGCGAGCGTGCGTGTGTGTGTGTGTGTGTGTGTGTGTGTGTGTGTGTGTGTGTGTGTGTGTGTGTGTGTTATTTTCAGTTGTTTTCACATGCTTGTCAGAATGTAAAACACGTTTCCTTGGGTATTTTTGAAAAAATGACGACAATAAGCATTTGGCTGACTGACTGACCGAGTCATTATACACGTAAATTCCACTTTTTAAAGTGAAAAATAAATTGAAACAAATATGAAACCAAACAGAACAAACAACAGCAAAAACTGATCGGGCGTGAAGGCAGTACATGCCTTTTTACGCCACAGAATCACCTTTTTTTTAAGTGATAAAGACAAAGCATTATGCCCCGTGTGTAGATGAATACAGTACGACTGTACGTCATTTTTTTTTCTTTTTTTTTCATGATTATTTACTGGTTTGGAGGTTGACTTTGATTTCATTTATTTATTCATTTATTTTATTTTCTATTATCATATTTTTGTCGGGTTCTTTTCATTTTCAATTAGTTCTTTATAATTGTGCCGATCAATATTCTGACGAGATTCAATCAGTTGTTGACTTTGATGTTTTGTGCACATTACTCCTCACGTCAACGAGCGTCCGACAAGAAAATCATGACAAAAATAAGTCGCAAGGCCGATGTGGGACTCGAACCCACAACCGGTGCCTTAGAAGGGCAACGCTCTCTCCACTTGAGCTAATCGGCCTGCCTGGTATCTCTCCAGAGTGTAACTATTTAATTTCTTACACCTACGATGGTGCAATTTTATCTCTCCCCCCCCCCTCCTCCCCACCTTCCCCTTATCCCCTTCCTACATCCCCCCAAACTGTCATTCATGATGCAATAGTCGTGCAAGAGACTTGTGACAAACGGTGCGCTTTGTCGCGTAAAAGTGTAAGTCATGCCTTGTAAACAATGTATCAGTTTTTTCCCCTTTAAAATGCAAGTAAAGGGGGGGGGGGGGGGGGGGGGGGGGGGGGGGGGGGGGGGGGGGGGGGGAGAAGGGGGGTTATCATGGGAATATTAAACAACACATAAGAAAAAAATAATGCGAGATGCACAAGGGAAACAACTCCCAGTAAGATTATTCATGTTAAGAACGAACTTATTATGTCCCTTTGAATGTTAACCGAGGCGAAGATCAGCAGCGTCTAGCTTGCAAACAGGGGGAGGGGGGGAGGGGAGGGGTAGGGGGTGGGGGGTGGGGGGTGGGGGTGGGGGGAGTAATTACAAAAATGAAATGAAAATCTTAAAGACTGAAAATACCCAAGCACCCAAGCAGTCTCGTGCATGTGGAAATTTTGCAACATCGCTAGGACTGATTTTGCTCTCTCTCTCTCTCTCTCTCTCTCTCTCTCTCTCTCTCTCTCTCTCTCTCTCTCTCTCTCTCTCTCTCTCTCTCTCACGCACAGATATCTGTGCGCCTGTGTGCATGTTTGCGTACGTGTGTGTGTGTGTGTGTGTGTGTGTGTGTGTGTGTGTGTGTGTGTGTGTGTGTGTGTGTGTGTGTGTGTGTGGCATGGTGTGTGTGTGTGTGTGTGTGTGTGTGTGTGTGTGTGTGTGTGTGTGTGTGTGTGTGTGTGTGTGTGTGTGTGTGTGAGAGAGAGAGAGAGAGAGAGAGAGAGAGAGAGAGAGAGAGAGAGAGAGAGAGAGAGAGAGAGAGAGAGAGAGATTATCAAGCAAATGAAATATTTTTTTGAATTAATGTTAATATGCAGAGAGCATTGGCAGACTCATGGGATGTGTAAAGACATCAATCTGCCTGCCTGTCAATGCATCTGTCTGTCAGTGTCAAACACGACTTTCGTTTCGTGGACTGCACAGAGAAGCGGGAGGAATGTGTACATTAGTTCATGTCTATCTTTATTCTTTGAATCTATGACAATGACATTCGTTGCTCCAGTATTTGCCAAGAACTTCCGATTCTGATGCGTCACAGAGAGAAAGTATCTTTACAACACCTCCCTCCTCTTCGTATCTGATAGCTACTTTCCTACAGATTAGCCATTTCAATTCCTTATGTCCCAGTACGGACAGAGCCTTGCAGAGAGAATGTTAACATTCTTTTGTTACGTAAATG
>JADBJO010000020.1:1608809-1633008 GCA_016801955.1 Conus betulinus
GAGCCGGAGAGAGGAGGATCTGAGAGAGAGAGGATTAGGGAGAGGAGATGAGGAGTTAGGAGGGACTTCATGAGAGGAGGACAAGAAGAGAGGGGAGAGCAAGAGGGGACAGCTGAGAGAGAACGGGGATGAGAGAGAGAATTAGAGAGAGATTACGGACGAGAGAGAGAGAATTTGAACAATAGCCAACGGTTTGGACTATTACACACACACAGAACACACACACACACACACACACCCACACACACACACACGAACGTACCCACACACACGCACGCGCGCACCAGTGCGCCAACACACGCAACGCACACACAAATACGCGTGTACACACGCTAGATAAATCAGTTGCCAGCGGGCGTGCTGCGCTGTGTATGAGTGTGGTGTGTGTGTGTGTGTGTGTGTGTGTGTGTGTGTTGTGTGTGTGTGTGGTGTGTGCGTGTGAGAGAGGAGAGAGAGAGAGGAGAGAGGAGAGAGTGAGGAGAGGATGAGGAGGGGAGAGAGTTGAGAGAGAGAGAGAGCTGCAATCAGAACCACACCAGCGTACAGGTTGTGGCAGTCACGCCTAATCAAGGGCTCAGTGCAGGGTGATTTCGGCCTACTGCGCTCTTGATCAGATAATTGTTGTCTTCCATGTGACGGCCATACCTGATATATACTTCACCCCTCGATCGATGTCCTACCCTTCACGTCGCTACAACCAGCCAGTAGTCCTTTGTTACCCTAGTTACATTGTATTGTACAGGATGTAGGCGTCTGTCTGGGTCAAGAACAATTTATCTTTATCGTTATCATTTTTTTTTTCATTATCAAGTCTGAGTCATACTCGACCGAACCTGACCAACGCAGACTATCAACTGCATCAACATTCAAATTTGGAAGCATCGAGAGTGTTTAAGGTTAGTAAGTTCCGTGCTGGTCTGATGGTGAATGTGAGTTGTAGGTCGTTTGAGTCATGAATGACTGATGAGGGCGAGCAACAAAGTCTAAATTTGGGAGTCTAAGTGAGAGGCAAAGTGTCTGGGAGTAGGATTATTCGAAGGGGCAATGAATTTTTCTGAGAATATGAGGTCCAGAGTCAAGGTAGGGTAACGAACAGTGAAGCGTAAGATAAGCGGTCAAGTGTTAGTGTTTAGAGAGTGTGTGTCTGGTGTGGTGTGGGTTGTGGTGTGTGTGTTGTTGTGTGTGTGTGTGTGTGGTGGTGAGGGTGAGTGTAGTGGTGTGTGTGTGTGGAGGAGTGACACAGAGTACAGCCAGACCGACGGGTGTGTGGTCGAGAAAGAGTGACATGTGGTTTGAGAGAGAGAGGAGATACTGAGACAGAGAGAGGTGGAGACAGGCGGGACAGGAGACAGAAGGATCAGAGAGAGAGGGGAGGACAGAGAGTGACAAGGTGCATACATGCAGTTTTTGGATTGCCAGTAGCAAACTGTGTCAGGAGAGAGAGGTACAGAGGAAGACGAGCAGATGTGAGACAGGAAGAGGAGAGAGAGAGAGAGATGAGAGAGAGAGAGAGAGGTGTATACATAGCGCAGTACAGCACATAACACACGTCAGAGAAAGAGGCAGACAGTACAGCGAGGAGGGAGATGGCACCTTCTTTGATTGCCAACCACGAGAACAGTCACATGAAAGTGTGAATTGATAGTGAGATACAAGGAGTGAGGATGAGGAGAGTGTTGTTTGAGGTGCATTGTTACTCATGTGACAATAGGAAAACGTGTTTTTAAAAAAGGCAGCACAACGAGCCAGCAGACTTGGAACAGTTGATTTGACATGACGGCACGTTCAGCGACGCATGATACGTGTATAATATAGCGTGTATCGAATGCAGTGTTTGTTTGTGTGTGTGAGTCATCCTTTGTTTGATGTGAAATTGTTGTGAACGGAAAAGAAAGGAAAAGAAATTGCAGCGCAGTTGATTCTGAGCAACACTGAGTCCGACAGAGGTGTGAACACATGTCTGTCATGCATGATGGTTTGAGTGAACCGTTTCAAAAACACCAAGCGCGCAGCGCGCGAACACACCACCACACACCACACACACCACACACACAGACCAGGACCCAGAGAGAGACCACCACCACGTGAGAGAGAGAGTGGAGAGAGAGAGAGAGAGAGAGAGAGGAGAGAAGATGAGAAGAGGAGAGGAGAGAGAGAGAGACGCTTCAGACATATTTGTATTGACATTGACCTATACCGTCTTTGTGTCAAGGGGGAGGGAACAGATCATATTTGCAGCGCCAGGAAAGAGGACAATCTGGAGAGAGAGAGAGAGAGAGAAGAGAGAGAGGAGAGAATGAAGAGAGAGGGGTGAGGATGAGAGAGAGAGGAGTGGAGTGGTGTGGGAGAGGGAGAGAGAGAGAGAGAGAGACAGACAGACAGACAGACAGACAGAAGACAGAGGGAAAAGAAAAGGGGGGGGGGGGGGGATGAGTTAATGTAAAGAGTTAGATAATGAACACTTTGAAGCTTCTTCTTATTGTTGTGTTTTGTTTTTTGTTTTGCTGTGTGTTTTAAGGTAACCTACATGTCACGTGCTGGAAAAAAAATGCCCACGGCATATTGCCTGGTTCAAACAATCGCAATGCACCGTCGGTACATTTTGCACAGCATGAACCCCCCCCCCCCCCCCCCCCCCTCCCCCTCCCACCCCCTCGACCAAGAGCTCGTGTGCAACAGCTTCAAGGTCTATTCTAAGACAGCAAAAATAAGTGCAAGATGGGGAATAGGAAGCAGCATTTAAGTAGTGAACGCTGCACGTTTATTTCGTCACGAATCTCCGTTGAGTCCGGTATGAAATACATGTCATATCTGGAAGACATGTGGGCAATTCATTACCCGATCAAAAAAAAAATTCTGAATGTGCAGTTCAAATTTTACTGATTATAAAGTTGAATGAGCAACGTCTGGGCATTTTGAAGTCGAGGAGAACTATGGAACGCCAAAAGACCAGTATGCGGCCACGAGAGAGTGCACATCTCTTCGTTGATTGGTCAGAATGTGGCTTCGAACTTGATAATATGACAGCACCACCTGTGAAGGGTGGTGTGCAGACAGCCAGCCAATGCACAAAGCCAGTCACATCAACAGGAAGAGGTCAATATCTTCAATATGTGAAACGGGACTCCGACTAACGCCGAAGATACTATTCCTGTACCATTTTACTTCTTTGATCTACGCTTGATTGGATAATATTCTTTTTCGGCGTACTATTTTACCCGTTGACCTGTGGATAGTCATTGGACTATTCAGTAGACGCCCATTCAATGCCAATCTTGCGCCGAATTTGACGAAGATTGCTTGCTCGTTCTTCATTTTTGTTGCCCTGAGTGTAGTTTATTTTGCCTGACGAAGATGTAAGTGGTCGAGACGTGTTGTGTTTTGTCTTCTGATTCGGTTGTCCATGTTGTTCGGCGGAGGTATTTAATCACTTTTTAAAGATGTATTCCCTAGACATAAGATATCCAGTCAGATATTTAGACATACGTCAGCTTTAGCACTTTTGAAAATATTTGTCCTGAGAGAGAGAGAGAGAGAGAGAGAGAGAGAGAGAGAGAGAGAGAGAGAGAGAATGACTTTTTATAAATCTTCCTCATTCTGCTTTCTTTTTCAATGATAAACTGAGGCGTCTGGTATTCTACCACTCTCACTTCCCTCTCCCTCTTCGTTCCCCTCTCCCTCCCCACCCCCATATAAAAAAGTGCACCATCGACTTTAGACAACTGAGGGGGGGGGGGGGGGGGGGGGGCACACACACAACTCTTGCTTAAGAGTAAGAAAAGTCAACAGAAATAACAATATTTCTTACAGTTTAACAACAAACAACAAAATTGCTAGCATTGATATTACCATCACTACCATCAACATGACCATCGCCATCGCCACTAAGACCTCGGCAACCATGCTGTTTAAGAATCCTTTAACCCACTCTCCTTTCTTCCATATTACAACTGCTATTGCCATAATCACAAAAGTAGTAGTAATCCTGTCTTTATTTATTTTTTCAATGTTTTGATCATCATCAGTACCATTATTGGTATTTCCTATCAGTAATATAATTATCATCATTACTACCTTGACTCACACGTTTATCTCCCTTCTGACAGCCTCGTTTTCATTCAACGCCTATCTTGCGCTGAAGTGATTGAAGGTAAATGATTGCTCGTTCATTTTCGTTGTCCTAGTTGTTTTTTTTTTTTATCTTGCCTGAAGAAGACCTAAGCGGTCGAAACGCATCGTGTTTTGTCTTGTGATTCGTTTGTCCACTTTTTTTTTTCTTGCGGTTCGCTAACATTTATTGAAGATTTGTTTAGATTCCCGCCTGCAGTCCTCTTACTTTGCAACTAATTCTTATTTCAAGTAATGCTAATTTCAAAGTAGCACAAAAACAGAAAACATATAAAAACTAAAGTGCTCGTAATGATACGGGTTTCAGTGGCTGTTTATGACTACATATAGGAGTTAAATTCATAACTAAAACATCAAAATCAAAACAAAAATTGAATGAAAAAAAAAAAAACACCGTCTTTTTTCTTTTGTGTATCAACGCAAACTCGTCGATCGCTCTACATTGACAACTTGTGATTTAAGTTTACGTATTTGAACAATGCATTTGGTAGGCCTACGGTTTCACAGGTAAAACTGACAAATATCTTTTTCGTTTTCGAATTTTAAACTTTCTTTAAACATTTTCAATCACAGCCATAGTTTTTTTTTTCACATAGTTTTGCATACGTATCTTGCAGGCTTTTGTTTTCAGCAACTATCGTTATCCCCCACCCACTTCTCTTCACCCATCTCCCCACATCACTCCTCATTTTCCAAAAGTTTATCCAACCGGTCCCTCCAACAGAAAATTCAACCGTAATAGAACTTGTACAAAACAACAGCTGTAGTTTAGACATCGGAACCAAACCCCGAAGACCGAAACCAGCTAAGAAAAGAAAACAGACGAGATGTCTCTGAAGTACACCGCTGGGGCTATTCTCTCAGTTCATCCAGATCAGTTCGCAGACGAGAACTAAGTCCCCGCAAACACGTCAGCAATGCCCCTAGGGCCAGCTTAGCGTCACCATGCAAATGTACCGTTAAGTGTCGGATCTCGGTCGGGTCTGTGACGCAGTGTATCAATAGCCCTGGACCACGTTTAACGATTCTCACCCATGCGTTACTGCCTCGCAGGAAAAGCTGGCAGTTGACACGTGTTATATAATGTTCACACTTTGTCTTTGTTTTTCTTTTGTCACAAAATCTTTCAGCCCCAGCAAAGAGGGGGAGAGGAGGGGAGAAGGGGAATCAGTGCGGTTACAAAAATTAACCTTTTCTGCGTCGCTTTTGACTCCAGGTTCCCGATGATGTAGATCGCCCACCAAAACGGTTTACATAAAACTCTCTGCTTGTGTTTACAGTGTGTATCCCTCTTCCGATACTGTGGGTGTACAAGACCCATACTAGTTTAAGAGTCCTCGGGAGTTGAGACCTAAGTTGACAACATGGGTCATCCTTGACCCATACTCAGTGTGCTGCCATTTCCCATTAGAGCTGTTTAAAGAATGGGTCCTCTACGACCCACAGTAGTTATCATCAGTTGATTATTTCTTTCACTGAAGATGCACATACATTAAAATCAGCTGATTCTTTCTTTCTTTCTTTTTTTTTTTTTTTTAATAAGTATCCAAAATGCTTGTTCAAGGGATGTAAGGATTTTATCTCGCGATCATGGGTCCCCGCAGGAAGCAGGGCAAAGGTTGAAGGGTAAAACAACTCAGAACAATCAGTCTCTCTGTCTTCGAGGACGGGACGCTTAATGCAAGAAAGAAAATGAGAAGAAGAAGAAAATACCTGGCCCACTTAAAATATTTCTGGCGCTGAATGGGAAATCAAACGGTGCCCCAGGAGGGGCGAGAAAAATGGATCTCGGTTGACTCTGTGAAACCTGGACTAATTAAATATCCCGAAGCCCCCTGAGGCGTATTGACGGTGTGCTCGCTCATTCTGTTTTGGAATATCGGTGGTGCTGCTGTGTAATAAAAAAACCGCTTGGTTGTGTGCCATGCATTGTGTGTATTGGTGCTGCTTTGCATGAAAAACTCATCCTGTTGCCATGCATTGCCATCAAGTTTTCTGTTCATCATTGTTAAGTCATACTTTACTTCTACTCGTGGATGGAACAGAATGATAAGGAAGTGACTGGGAAGTAGGACAAGGTGGAGGGAGGGGGCGAGGGGGGTCTCCTTAGTTCGGTTGTGTACGCTGATGGCAAAAGAAGAAGGAGGAAAAAGAGAAAAAGTAAAAGTAAACCGTTCGTTTAAAAATATTCTATAGAATCTATAAGGCATTACTCAGGGAGAAAAATAAAAAAGGGCTGGGAGGGGCGAGAAGGCAGACGAGGAAAATGGGAGTTGGAGAAAGCCGCTGGGGGGGAATGGGGGGGGAAGGGGGGGAAATTAGGGCTGGGGGAGGGGGGGGGGAGGGCGGGGGGTGGGGGGGGGGGGAGGGAAGGGGGGGGGGGGGGGGGGGGGGGGGGGGGGTGGGGGGGGGGGGGGGGGTGAGGGATATGGCATTGGTAAGGTGAGGAGATACCGCAAGGTGAGTAGGTGAATGGTCATTGGGGGAAGGCATTACTGGTTACCAAGTGTACGGGTACGACGTTCGGGCCGCCATCTCTTTAACACAGAGACGACGCACAATGATGCCCGGGTTTAAGGTACATTTGTAAAGGGACAGGGTCCTAAAATCTAGTCCTGTCGGTGGTAAGAACCTGGACAGGCAGTAGGCAGTCTATCGTACATATTAACAGACCGCGAAAATCGAGTAGTCGATTCGAGTAGAGTGGTCAGGGTTTAGGATGGGCATGGAGGGATAGATGGAGAGAGGTTGGGAGAGCTGGAAGTGGTAAGTGAATAGTGGTGGAGGAAGGACGGGTGGAGGGTTGGGTGAGGATCGGCGCGTTTAACTCACACTAACACCCCCTCGCGCATGCAAACTAACCCACACCAGGTCATTCCTAGATCATTCCATCATTCCAGTTTTCGTTTCTTTTTTCTCTTCTTCTTCTTCTCTTTTCTTCTCTCCATGTTCTTTTGGTTCCACACAGTTTTCTTCGCCTGAATACTCGCAAGGGGGGGGGGGGGGGGGTCCTCCAACCTGTACCTGACCTGCGCTGAGATCTCCTCTGCCCCACAGAATGCAGAGTTGGATGAACTTTTTTTTTTTTGTTTAACTTTTTTTTTTTTTTCTTTTTGAGTTGGGTATCTTTCCTGTTCTTTTCCACTCTACTTTCTTGCTTTCTTCTTCTTTCTTCTTCTCTCCTTTTCTTCTTTTTTTTTTCTCTCTCTTTTCTTTTCTTTTCTTTGGTCTTGGTTCTTCTTTTTTTCTTAGTCTTGTCTTTTTCTGTTCTTCTTCTTTTTTCTTCCGCTTCTTAGACCCGTGCAATCTTTTTTCTTTGTTGTCCTGTAGGTAATGGCTTTATGGACAGGAGGCAAGGATAACATGGCTGGGGAAAATTTTGGTCCAGACAAGACAACCAGCTTTGATGGTGCTTGATTATGATACATCATTGCGTTAGAGCAGGTTTTTTGCTCTTTGCTCTATCTCTCTCTCTCTCCCATCAAACCTTCTCTCTCTATCTGTCCCTCCCCCCTCTTCTGTGTGTGTGTGTGTGTGTGTGTGTGTGTGTGGTGTGGTGTACTTGTGTGTGTGTTGGTTGTCAGTCCTCTGACTCGTCTCTCAGTCTCCTCTTCTCTCTCCTTGATCATTCTGTTTTTTGACTTTTTTAAAATTGAACAAGTTATTCGTTTTTTCCCCTCCATTTTTACATCCACCAATATTATCCGAGAAACCACACGCTCACTCATTCCTTAACGTGAACATTTTCAATCACAGATAATCCTTCATTTTGAAAAGTGTAGTAGTAGTCAGCTTATCAGAGCCCACACCATGCTGTGTTGACGTAGGGCCTGACGCAAGCCATTGGCCTTTTATCTTCCAAGTATGGATTACGGAGAATCCCTGTGAAGTCATTTATACTCAAACACCAGACAGAAAGACTGGATGCTATAATCACAACACTCCAGCCTGTCGCATATGACTCAGCTGCAGGGTCGTGGAAATCTATGACTACCAAAGGCGTAAGTCACATCACCCTTACAATCGATTTGCTGTCTCGAACCAATTGATACTAAAGCACAGTTCATCAGTTGAAGTCATCGTGTCTAATGTTTGCTATAATATATTTTCTGATAAGTGATTGTACGTAGTGATCGATCTTGTGCTTTGACGGACAGATCATTTTTCCTGACTGTCTGATCGATTTTGTGTTCTGACTGAGTGATCGATATGTGCTCTAACTGACTGACAGATGTAGTGTTCTGACTAACTGATCGATATAATCAAATCTTAAATAAATGTCAGCGAACCGCCCAGAGAAACGTGGACAAACGAGTCACCAAGACAAACACACAACGCGTTGAACGCCTTTTCCTTGCGCTGAACTCAGAATCAATCTGAAGCGATCAAAGCTAAGTGCATTTTCGTTATTTTTGTCCGTCTTTGTTTCACCTGAGGAAGACCTAAGAGGTCGAAACGCGTCGTGTGTTGTCTTGTGACTCGTTTGTCCACGTTTCTCTGGGCGGTTCGCTGACATTTATTTAAGATTTTGTTTAGATTTCCGCCTGCAGTCGTTTCACTTTGCAACTTGATCGATATAGTGTTTAGGCTGACCGATCGACGAAGTGTTCTGACTAACTGATCAATCTACTGTTTAGACTGATTAGTCTGCTGATCTCACTGCCTAGTCATTCGAAGGTTAAAGTATTTGAGACAGCAAGACATATGCTGAAGAGTTTTTGTGTTCCAATGCTACGAAGCCCCTACCGAGCAAAGCAAAACTGTCACACTGCTCAGACTGTCATCACGACTGCTCAGCCAATTCAATTATGCATTTTAAGAACGATTGAATCTTCATTCTCAGCGTATATTGGAAAGGGGTGGAGGGGTAGCGGGTAGGAGGCGGTATCCGTTTTTCCTTATTGATGTACGCATTTGTTTGTCTATTTCCATTGATCTCTTAATGACAACACATATTTTGTTTGTCTATATCTGTTGATCTCTTAATGACAACACATATTTTGTTTTGTCTATATCCCTTGATCTCTTAATGACAACACATATTTTGTTTGTCTATTTCGTTGATCTCTTCATGACAGCACATATTTTGTTTGTCTACATCCGTTGATCTCTTAATGACAACACATATTTGTTTGTCTCGAATACGAATTAGGTTATAAAAGGACAAAAGGAAAAACGTGAATCAGAAATAAGTTGTTTAAATCTTTCAATATTTTTCTTTTTCGATATTTGTCATCGTCCCTCTCCTCTCTCTTCTCGTCTCTCCTCTCCTCTCTCTCTACACCCATCTCTCTCACTCTCTCTCTCTTACACTCTCTCACAAAAACAAACACACACACACCACACACCCACACAACACACACAGGCACACACAGACACACACACACACACCACACACACACACCCACGTTCCCCCACCTCCACACACACCACACACACAACACACACACACACGAGACACACACAGGAGGAGAGGAGGAGAGGGAGGCAGAGAGACACAGAGAACACACACACACACAGACACCACACAACCCCACACGGAGAGATGAGAGAGGAGGGGGAGACGAGAGGAGAGAGGAGAGGAGAGAGAGAGAGAGAGAGGGAGAGATGGAGGGAGGGACCCCGCGTTAACCAGACAAATAGATAGACAGACAGACAGACAGACTGACAGAAAAGTGTGGAAGAATGAAGGGTATGGATTTGCCAACATCTGCAACCCTTTCAAGACGGGACATTAATCAACAATGCCGTCCCATATTGATGGTCCTACACAGGCTACCAAATACTCCCCCCTTCCCCCCCACCCGCACCCTCTTACTGCAACACGTGCCTTATCCACTCCACTCCGCCTCACAAACACCCATTGTCCACACACACCCCGACACCAAACTGAAACAGCTTAGGCCCCACAGCTTTACCGCCCATGCAATCTGGAAAGCCCCGCGAAGCATCTGATTTAATCCTGATTCATTCCGCCAAACAGACTAAGCCCTTGTAATCCTAACCGAGCGAAGGAAACAGAAGAAGGCCCTTCACCCACCCCTCCGTTCACCCCCCCCCCCCCCTCCCCCCGTTAGTCCTGCAGGAAATGAGGCGCGAACAGTGAACAGAGGGTTGAGGAGTGAGCGAGCGAGGTTGTTGTCTCTCTTCGCCCGGATTGAACCGTCCTGTGACAATTGTTTTGAAGCGACCTCCCTTTCCAACCCGGATACGTTCGGGAGAGCCAAAAAAACAGAGGGGGGACTGATTTCATTGTCTGCGTGAACAGCGGCGTGTGCACACACACACACACCCTCATGGCGTGAGCGGCAATAAAACCTCTTCACACTACAAAGCAGACTTGATCGGATTCCAGCGTTACCCTTCGTGATAGTAATGGTGCCTCCCCGTTTTACCTACCCCCCCACCAGCCTGTCTTGTCATACGGGCCTGTCAACCATCGCCTACCCGGAATTCTTGATGATGTGTTCTTTAAAAATGGGATAGGTCTTCTGGAAGGTACTCCCCTGCGGCGAAACGTATTGTTTTTCGTATGGCGTAAACTTCATGACGAGTTGCAAAACACAGTGGCTGTATATGCAGTGCTCTTCTTCTATCAGTCTCCGACGGAGTGTTATAAATCTTGAGGAGTCAGTTTTGAAGTGTTAGTATCCTGGTTTCGTTCGAGGAGACATGTTAAAATCGCCACGAGTTGAGCTAGGATAAGAGAAGGAGTTAATTTCAGTTACTGAGACAGTTTTTGAGGCGAGTCTGTCATTCAGCCTCTGTGTATGTGCATTTAGTTTAGTTTTGTTTTGTTTTGTTTATTGTTATTTTCCTCCTGTTTTATAGTGTCACCCTTCCCTGAAGTTTCGAGAATCATAGATAATCTTTGGTGGTGGTGTGAACAATACTGTAAGGACTGTGAATACTGTAAGTGATGTGAATAATACTGTAAGTACAATGTGCTACTGCTAGGCTCCACGGATGAGCCACCACTAGCATTGCCACACCTCCTGATCAGACTCATCTGGGAGGCGAAAGTTGAAAAGGTGCACACAATAAAAGTGATTTTCCCTGCAAGACAGAATTCAGGAGACATCAATTGTTGTAATGAAAGGGTTTATCATGTTAATCGTTACAGCCATTCTCTCTCTCTCTCTCTCTCTCTCTCTCTCTCTCTCTCTCTCTCTCTCTCTCTCTCTCTCTCTGTGTCTCTGTCTCTTAATTGAAAACAACATCAACAGCAAAAAAACAAAACAAAACAAAACCCTTGGTCATTAGCCAATTCACTTAATTACAATAGAATTATACCACGCTACCTAACTGATCAATGTGAGTGAGTGAGTGAATGAGTGTGTGTGTGTGTGTGTGTGTGTGTGTGTGTGTGTGTGTGTGTGTGTGTGTGTGTGACAATCAAATCCTCATCTTGTCTGCGCTGATTTGAAAAATTTATGATCGAAGAATTTTTTAAACCGAACTAGCAGTGTGTGTGTGTGTGTGTGTGTGTGTGTGTGTGTGTGAGGAGAGAGAGATGAGAGAGAGAGAGAGAGAGAGAGAGAGGAGAGAGAGAGAGAGAGAGAGAGAGGGAGGGGGGGAGGGGAGGGAGGGAGGGAGCGCGCGCGCGCAACACCCAACACTGTCTTTTGTCTGCGCTGACAAAGAACATTTGTGAGTGAAAAATGTTTAAATCCGAATCAGAAATGTACTGGTTCAAAACTCATCAAATACCATGCACGGCTGTTCGGAGAAAGTGCAAGATACACAAATCAGAGGAGCCGATATTTTGATTGTTGCCAATACGACTGGGTTATGGAGACAACTATATACGTACGTTTACACGGGGTTTAAACCAAATAAGTTATATTTTGGCATTTGCTGGTTTGTTGCTTTTTCATTTGTTTGTCATATCCCCATTTCTAATTGAATCGCAGAAGAGTAAAAGAAAAAATCTGATGAAAATTATGATTCACTGACATATTCGACTGGAGACACAAAATGTGTTAATTTTAGTTGTTAGAACAACTCCTGGATTTCTGGCCAAAACAGCTTCGTTCTGTTATGCACGATGGAAGACAGCGAGGTGTAAGGATTCGATCCTCACCACTCACTAGTCCGTCATAGCACTCCAATAACCGCGACTTTAATGGAACAAAAGGGGAATGCACTTTTTTTTTTTTTTTTTTTTTTTTTTTTAACAGTATTTGCTAATCTTAGTGTTTGTTTGTTTTTTTTTTGCTTGTGCTTCGTTGTGTAGACAATAAAGACAGCACTCGGCAATTATGAGTTTGAAAACAAAACAAAACAAGCAAGCAAGCAGTAGTAACCAACCAAACAAAAAGCATATTGGTAACTGGAGGGGTTTCAGTTCAGTTTCAGTTTCACCAGTTAGGCGTCACTGCGTGGGGACAAGTCCACATGCGCTACACCACATATGCTGTGTCACGAGGCCACCGTGCACATGGTCTATAGCTAGATGACTAGATAAGTAAATGATTAGAAAGAACGGGATTGAGAGGAGCGTCTCATATGCACTCTTGACATGAGATGCCTGACTTGCGCCTTGACCCAGCGCTCTGGTCAGCCCGTGAGGTAGAAGTGGACAAATACAACTTGGTCATCAGTACAGTTTATGATTTACACGACAGGCAGTACAGCCGCAACGATGATTGGTTTTTTTTTTTTTTTTTTATCTTAATAAGCACCATAATACGAACTACAGATGGATGGAGATGTTGCATGAAGTGTTAGATACAGATTTCCTAGAATGCTCTACATGTTCTTTGCAGGTTGCTGCGATGAAAGCAGTACGGTGGTTGGAGGATGTCCGGAAGATTCTCAAAATGATGATGGATTTCTAACTTTCGTCTTTGCTGCAAGTTTTTTTCTTTTTTTTTTTTTTTTTTTCTTTTTTTTTTTTAATTTAGGACGGGGTCAGATTAGCGGTTTGAGGAGAACACAGGGAGTTAATCGTTTTTTGTTGTTGTTGTTGTTTTTACATTCATTGCATGTTTTCTGCAGGTTAGTGTAATGAGGTGTATGTGAGGTGACCGCAGAAGATAGCCAAATAACGATGATTTCTAACTGGCTTCCAGGTCTGCTGCAGGTTTGTAGGATGAGGTCAGAGTAGTGTCAGAGTAGTGGTCTCCGGAGAGATCCCAAAAGATGGCCATATTACGATAGACGATTTTTTTAATCTCTCTCTCTCTCTCTCTCTCTCTCTCTCTCTCTCTCTCTCTCTCTCCTCTCTCTCTCTCTCTCTCTCTCTGTCAGTCTGTTTGTTTGTCTATCAGTCTTTCAAGTTGGAATATCATGGTGAACATGTGAATTTAATTTTGTGTGTGTGTGTGTGTGTGTGTGTGTGTGTGTGTGTGTGCTTACTTTCTCTCATTGTAGTTTTTTCCCTCCCGTAAAAAAAGTAATTTTACATTTACTTCCATGGTAGCTGCAGGTTTTTTGGAGATCAGAGAAGCGTTCTGCGGAGAGATTCAAAAGACGGCCAAATTATGTTGATTTCTAATTCGATTCCACAGTTTGCTGCAGGTTAGTGGGATGAAGTCAAATTAACCATCTGTGGAGAGATGGCTGAATTACGCTGTTTCCCATTTGACTTCGTGGCTCACTGCAGATTTGTACAATGAGATCCGATTAGCAGTCTGTTAAGAGGTCCCAAAAGATGGCCAAATTACTGTAGGATGACATGAGAGCAGGGGGACTTCTGAGAAACCCTAGAAGATGGCCAAATTACGACGATTTATGATTTTCTTCCATGTTTGCAGCAGGATGAGACGATAGTAGCGGGCCTACTGAAAAATCCCAGAAGATGGCCAAATAATGATTCTCAATTTATTACCACGTTTGCTGCAGGTTTGTACGATGAGGTCCGAATAGTGGTCAGAGGGAGACCGATGACACAAGATGGCGAACATCGGAGGTCTGCCCAACCTGAAACAACAAACGGCTGTCGGTACTGCAGAAACAGCTGAACTCGTCCAGGAAGAGCATCACGATTGTCAATGACAAACTCAAAGGTCTGTCTGTCTGCCTGCCTGCTTGTCTGTCTGTCTGTCTGTCTGCCTGCCTGCCTGCCTGCCTGCCTGCCTGTCTGCCTGCCTGCCTGCCTGTCTGTCCGTCTGTCTGTCTGTCTCATTTTCTCGCCACGATAATGGCCTTCTTTTTAAAAGTTCCGTGTCCCTGCTTTTCCGTATCAGAGCACATGTGCAAAATTACGGCATTTCTTTCTAAAAAAAACCTAACCTTACTCCATCAGGGTGTGATCAGAGTTAAGATTCGGGATGGCCCTTGCAGCGACATGTGCTCTCTCTCTCTCTCTCTCTCTCTCTCTCTCTCTCTCTCTCTCTGTAGGGTGTGGTGTGTGTGTGTGTGTGTGTGTGTGTGTGTGTGTGTGTGTGTAGCCGGTTGAGAGAGAGACAGAGAGAGAGAGAGAGGCATTTAAAAATTAAGAAGTACCAATTCCACAGAAAATGTTTTCACCACTGAAGTAAACCTGAAAGGACTAGATAACTGGGTTTTCCTTTGTTTTTTTTTTTGTTTTGTTTGTTTTGTTTTTTTTGAGTCGTGTTAGCTGCTCACTCATTCACACATTCGATCCTTCACAGAAACGTGCAGATTAACTCCCCTGGGACATGCTCAGCAGCACCGCTTAGACTACTTCATCTTTGATATCAGTTAGAAAGCAAACAAACAAACAACAGCATTGTTTTACGTAACTGTACGTTTCTTTCTTCTTCTTCTTCTTTATTTATTTATTTTTTTTTTTAATGATCACGTAGTTTTGAAGAAATAAACCCGCTCCCAAATAAGGATTGCGATTCTCGTTTACAGAGTACGGAATAACTTATGAGTATTATTTACCTGCCTTTTTTATCTGTTGAAGTATTATATGATCACTTTAAAATCTTCACATGTTGAAAAAGAGAGAAACTCATAATCGATGTTAATTGCTTATTGACGTTGCTGGGACCACAGTGAAACATGAATCCAAACGCTTTTTTTTTTTTTTTTGGTCGCTGTTACGAAAATGATTTCGAAGAAATGTTCCCACCACCCTATAAGATGACTAAAGCATTTTCAGCAGATTCAAGCTGTTGAACGTATTGGTCATGACGGTGTCATGCTGAACGAACTTTTAGACACTCTCTCCTGTCACCACACATAAGCAGGATAAACTTTTGCTTGCCTCCTAATAGAAACTAAAAACAAACACACAAGCAAAACAAAATGAATTTAAAACAAACAAACAAACAAAAAGCAAAATCGTTGAACGCCGCTTCCATAAATCCTAACCTCGGTAACACTCAACAAGTACAAAAAACTTACAACCAATCTGATCAAATTACTAAAGATCCAAACATCCCTAAATCGCTACAAATTTATAAAGTCTTACTGATGTTGAATTAAAAGACTATGATTTTTAAAATATGAAAAAAAAAAAAACACCTTTCTTACTAAACTGTATAAATACAGGCAGAAACCCAGTTGGCGCTCCCTTATGTCAACGTACGTGTGTTCTTCTTTTCGAAGGGCGTTAACTTTTTATAAAGAATTTACTTTTTTATGCAAAGAGAAATAATAAAAGGCTGCGTTTTAACTTCTGGACAAATATCACTGTCGGCGAGTGCTTACAATCCCAAAATGAAAAAACGAAAACAATCAAAAATCACACAGACACACACAGACACACACACACACACAGACACACACACACACACACACACACACACACACACACACACACACGCGCGCGCGCGCGCGCGCGAACGCATAATAGGCACAGTTACCAAGACTTTCAGTTTAGTGAATCACATTACCTGTAGAAGAGTTTTTTTTTTTTTTTCTGGATTCGAGTAGTAGTTTTTATTTGCTCAGTTCTGGCACTGCGAGCGCAACGTGCAAGTTTATTCCTGGTGACAGGACTAAGACAAAGCTTGCTTTTTCTGTTCAATTTCTTTCACAGTGGAAAATGCAAAAGACACACGAGTCAGTAGGCTGTGTGCAGTAAGTAGGACAGGCATGACACAGTTGAAAAAGATCTATCGAAACTACTTATTGTAAGCAATACACAAAACAGGTCAGTATACAAACCAAAACATAGCAACTTCAGGCTTTCCAATACGGCCCAGCACAAATAACTTCAGTCAGATGCCCTTTTTAGGGTTGTAAGCTTTATGTAAAGGCAGCGTTGTACAAATCATTAGAAAGATAAAGACACTTACCGAAATTAAGGTTAAAAACTAAGTCAATAGCAGACGATCCAATATACCCAAAACAAGTATAGAAATATGTCGTGTATTGTTTAATAAAATCAAATAAAACAATGACACCACAAACAATACAACGTAAGCTACGCATCTCACGATCACAGAACTCAGCCCACTGAATCCACTATCGCTATAGTGCCTCACGTTCATTCTCCTCGACAGAATCGTTGGACCGACTGGAAAAGTCAGTGGACAAACGGAAGCAGAGCGACAGCTTCCGGTCATGGCAGAAGACAGTTCCGGTGAAGCATTCCTTGGTGGAGATGAAGGCCCTCAAGAAGTGCTCAGGAAGCGGCGCGAATCCTCCACACTGGAACCCGAGCTCACGCCCCGGAACGGCGTCTACGACGGCGCGCCACCCTGGACTCCATGAAGCCTGAGGTCGACCAGCTCATCATGGACAAGGCCCCCAGCCAGAGACGTTTAAGGAAGGTGAGACTGCAGTTCAGTTTCCGTGGTGTACTAAACAGAAGTGTGCGAAGGAACTTTAGGGAGAGCTTGACAGCAGAAGGTCTTCAGAGAAGAAAAACCTCTCTCAGAGAAGTATTTCGGTCCTGAAGCAATTATGACCCTTGACTTAATGGAATGCTAAGTGCGTGCCTGCACCCTATGTGAACACAGCGCAGGCTTCCAAGGGTGGTGCAGGACTGCTCCCAAATGGTTGTTCGGCAGTTGAGGATAGTACCCTGGGTCTCACCCGAACCTTCGGTGTATCATTTTCTTCTAAGGGGGCTGGGCTGTGTCCAGGTCATGACTCCCAGGTGCCCTATTGCTGCCAACTTTTTTTTTTTTTTTTTTTTTTTCAAATTTGCCTGGCGCTACCGGAAGTGTAAAGAAAGTCCTCCTTTTTCTAAGCAACACGTCTCTGGAGTACCATTCACCAGAGAGACTTTCAGTGCTAGCCTTCCTCGAAGACTTGCAGATCATGAGTTGAGAGTTAGTTAAAAACCTATCAAACTGAACTTTTCCCCCCTCGTTTCCATCCCTGTAGGTTGTGATACGTCGTAGAGAACTGTGCTAGTCGAGGAATACCCGGGGATCACTACAGTAGCTTAATTGATTAATTGCTTGTTCAGGAGGTCTGATGACGAGCAAGTATGCAGAGATAAAGTCTTAATTTTTAAGTGTGTGTGTGTGTGTGCGTGTGTGTGTGTGTGTGTGTGTGTGTGTGTGTGTGTGTGTGTGGGAGGGGGGGTGGGGGGGTGGATGGGTGTGTGTGTGTGCGTGCGTGCGGGGATTGCCACAGAATTATGAAGAAGGAGCTAAATGAATGATTTTTATTTCAAGTGATCGACCGAAGAGTTGATAAAGGCGATTCAAGTTCAGAAAGAGGACGAGGGAAGCGGAATGACGATGGAGATGCAGGTTGTGGGTGAAAGAGGGAAACCTTGAATTTATCGCCAACCCTCACCCTCTATCTTGTCATTTATTTGCCTTCGAACACTTCTTTACCTCTCTCCATCATGTTTTCTGAACGTCGCAGGTCAAAATGAGGTTTGTTAAAAGACACACCTAAATGTTCAATAAATGCCAGACAAGGTTGTTTATTTCAGCTAATTCGGTCTTAATATTTGACAGAAAGAAGCAATCTTCTTGTCTAGAAGGGTTTTAGACAGTGGGCCCATCAAATCCAGGATTACCTTTTTTCTTTTTTGAGTGGTTGTGTTAACGATAGAGAGAGCCGAGGCTTAAAAAGTAAAGAAGAATTTACATAGAATGAATCGCTGAAAATATGACAGCTTGTCGGAATTAAGGAAGAGCGCGGGGGGGGGGGGGGGGGGGGGGGGGGGGGGGGGGGGGGGGGAGGGGGCGCGTGCATATTCGTCGGAGAAGATTAGGTGGGATGAGAAGTGAGGTAAAGAACCAAGGGAAAAAGAGTGTAGACTTTGAAAATAGGAATGATAGTGACACAGGATTTTAAAAAAATATCATGCACATAGACCCCAGCATCCTTCATTACTCACACCCTAATTTCCTCGCCATCTTCCCTCTGTGAGTCAATTGGCTTTATATGTTTTGCTTCAGAGAGAGAGAGAGAGAGAGAGAGAGAGAGAGAGAGAGAGAGAGAAGAGAGAGAGAGAGAGAGAGAGGAGAGAGAGAGGAGAGAGAGAGTATGTGCGCCATATACTAATTTTGCAGCAAAATATTGGATTTACTGATCAACAGACTAAATAAATACCCCGCACTTACCAGATGGCCGATTTTTGCCTGGTTTTTTAAACAGACACCCCCACCCAGCAACTTTGAATAAAACGAAACGAACTATCCAGCCATCGCATCCGACAAACCAGTACACAATCCACCCCATTAATTGACTAAGCTGTGCATCTAGTTTGCCGGCTCTACGTAGTCGCCTAAACTATGAATTATTACATCAACAGGTTGGAAGGCATGTTAATTTGTCACTCGCTAACTGAAAACAGTAACCTTCCGTGGCATAATTTTCTCGTGTTTGACCGTTAGTCAGTGAACCATGATCCACAAGAAAACGTCATTCTTGGTGATCCATATCAGAAGGGTTATTGCACACGTCAGGGTATTTGTGTAACGGCGAAGGGGAGAGGAATTGGGAGGGATAGTAGGGGAGGGGATATCTATGTTTGTTTACTCTCTTTCAAGGATATATATATATCCCCAACAGGTGGAGAAGCTGAAGGCCAAGGGTTACCAGGACGGCAAGCTGGTGGACTACCACGACACCATGAGCAAGCTGAAGCACGTTCTCAGCCGACCCAAAGCCCAGGCCCCCAGAGCGCCTTTCGGCCTGACTCCCAGGAGACCCTCATCAGGAGAGAGCCCAATCTCATGGATGAGGACTTCGGCTATGCGTCATCCGATAGTGACGAGGACTCAGAAAGTGATGACGTAGTCAGCGACCTGCCCAGGTCGGACGGTCAGAGTGGTGGCGGTCACATACTGCAATTGCCTCCCATCCAGGCCGCGCCGCGGCGACAGAGTAACGTGGAACACCGCTCACTGCCCAACTGCCGCAGTGAGATGACCAGCACTGAACTGCCTCGTTTAGCTCGCAGGGTCAGCTCCTTTGGACCGTACTAGCAGGCCTCCGTGTGGTGTGCACGAAGCAATGCAGGAAACGCTTGAGCGACGACTCAGTGCTTCGTTTATTTAAAAACAGACTGGACAGACTGGATGTTTGCTGGGTGTCGCCTGGATGGGATCCCACATTACAAATCTTCATGAACTAGTACTTGCAGTACTTCTCACTACATTTTGTCTTTCCATGGCTCCATTCATCATCTATATACAAACCCATCATGTTTCACCTGAATCCGGAAGGGGGGGGGGGGGGGGGGGGGGGGGGGGGGGGTCCGTAGCAAACTCAAAATGACTTAAACAAAAAAAGTTTCATACTATTTTTTAAAACACTCGTCTAGCTACTGTGCTACGTTCATGTGAGAGCCAACTCCTGGAGTTCGTAGAGGAGCTTACCACCAATTTGGAGAGTGGAAAGCAGACGGACATTCTAATCATGGACTTCGCAAAGGCCTTCGACCGGGTCAACCACAGTCTGCTGATCCACAAATTCCAACGCTATAGCATACAAGGCTCCACCCTCACATGGATCAACAGCTTCCTCAGTGATCGACGCCAAGGAGTCGTAGTAGTTGATGGTCACCACTCCTCCTACGTCAGCGTTAGGTCAGGAGTACCTCAGGGTTCCGTATTGGGTCCCTGCTTATTCTTGGCGTATATCAACGACCTTCCGGACAAGCTGACGGCACTGGCACGATTGTTTGCGGACCACACAGCAGTGTACAGGATAGTAGCCAACACAGTGAACAACAAGACCAGCTACAGCAAGACCTCAATCGACTATCGAAATGGGGGAGAAGAGCTGGGACATGCTGTTTCACCCTGCAAAGTGCGTGTGTATGCCAGTCACCAGAAGCAGGAGCCCACTGGACCACTCCTACGTCCTGCATGGCCACAACCTGGACACCGTCCACACAGCCAAAAATATCTGGGTGTCACACTACAACGCGAAATGACATGGCACACCCACATAAACGACATAGTGAACAAGGCTAACCGAAACGCTGGGTTTCCTCAGGCGTAATTTAAAGATCAGCTCCAGTTCCATCAAGAAGAAGGCATATAAGGCATTTGTGAGACCCCGTCTTGACTATGCATCATCAGTATGGGATCCATACACACAGAAGAGCATTGACAAGTTGGAGGCTGTTCAAAGACGTGCCGCCCGTTTTGTTCTCAAACGCTACCACAACACGTCAAGTGCAAGCCGGATGATCGATCAACTCGGTTGGGCGTCCCTTGAGCAGCATAGTAGAACCACACGCCTGGGGTTCCTTTATAAGATCCACCATGGACTAATCCAGTGCCCAGTTATCAAGAGCAAGCTAGTCCCACCCCCACCACGACAGTGCCGTACCCACAACCAGCAGTTCTGCCTCATCACACCACCACAACTCAGTACAGAGGTGGCTCATTTCTACCCAGGACTGTTAGGGACTGGAACCATCTTCCCAGTGAGACAGTAGAGGCAACAACAGTCGATGCATTTGTGTCGCGAACCTCTGCCCAACAGTGACAGTGTACTGATACCATGTGGCTCTTACGGTAACGGACTGGCTATGGATTATGGACAATGAGAATCACAGTGAACGTGATCACAACGATCAGAGCATGCAAATGGACTGCCTACACCGCCCCCCCCCCCCCCCCCCCCCCCCCCCCCCCCCCTTTTTACGTGCCAGAATGATCATCCTCAAGATCGTGGACACCAAAGGAAAGAAGAAGAAGAAGAAGGACGCATCAACATCAGTTCGTACAAGAACAAAGGATTCGGTGAACTGTGATCAGTTGTCACGCGACTCATTCTCACGCATGGTCCAGCACTCGGTGAGGGCAGTCAACGCCATTCAAATCCACCAGACGCCTTGGCTTAAGGCTGTGTCAGACCAACTGACATAGGTTAGAACACCAAGGCTACATCAAAGTGTTGTTATGGTCTGCACAGTTATGCGGGGATTGTCTTCAGTCGTGACAAACTCCTAGCATAACACCATCAGTCTCCAAAATTTCCTCGAAGTCGAAGTGGGCTGCCCACTTGGCGGGGGTAATCAAAAACGGTCACTCACGTAATGTTCTCATCCTTAGCTGATGCATTTGTACCATACTGTTCGAGTGCTTCAATTGTTCGGACGATCCCTGGGGAATTTTAGCCAGGGTACGACGACAACAACAAATCCATCAAACAGCATCAGGCGTTCTGATGTTTCCCTAGCTCCTCGATTCTCGAAGGAGGTCTGACTGGATGGGCTGGTACGAGTCGTCTCGGGCCGGCCTCTCAATCCCTATTCTTCCATCTGGCCATACCACAACACCGCACCGGGGCCGGGAAGACAGAGCTACAGAACGTGGTCCAGCCAGGTGTCAACTATGCTGAAGAGAGGTGTCTCTCCACACTGACAGGATAGATGATAGAACAGGAGCAGGTAAGGGGGGTGGGGGGGGGGGGGGGTAATACAGGTTGCCTTCGCTCCAGCAGGGGACGAGGAGATTGTCAGAGTGATTTGTCGGCAGAGTGAAAGCTTCATAGCGATGTTGCTATATCGAAGGATGCTTTGTCTGCCAGATTCTGACGTGTGCTGCACCTGTATGCACTGACGGCAACGATCACAAGGATGTTTTACACATCCGTCAGTAGAATGAAGACGTCTGCATGCGTTCGAGTATGCACGTAGGCGCGCAGGGGTGCGCGAGTGTGTGTATATGAGCGCACAAACATTAATCGAGGTACAAATTTTATGATGCTACAGTATTGAACTGGTTCTGACAATTGCCTGATTTCTCTCTCCAAAGTACCTGCGAGGAATATATGGCCACTCTAAAAACAGTTTCCAAAATGTTTCTTGTATGGTGCCCAAACTGTTATGTTGAAAAATACTGAAATCAGATGAAAAAGAAAAAAAAAAAAGGCACTGTAACTTCCGGAGGTAAGCCTGTTCTGTCTCAAATAATCAAGTTGCATTGCTTCCCTGATATCTCGTGGCACATAACAGCTGCATCGTGGAATATATTTTGTCATTTTGTCAACGAGAAAGGAGGGTCTGGGGGAAAGTATTTGCCGCAATGTTCACCAGTTAACATGGCTATGACAACGACCCTCCAGCGCGCATGCGTGTGTGTGTGTGTGTGTGTGAACATGTGCTCTCTAGGAGTCGTTTTTGTGCCAATGTGTACGCGAAGAGAGAGAGAGAGAGAGAGAGAGAGAGAGATTTTTCTCTCTTCCAAGCATGAAGAGGTTTGGTCGGTGTCTTGCCTATAACCCTGTATTAGCATTGGATACTTTATTGTGATAAACGTGACATCTCTCAGCATCGACATTAAAGCATTGTAAACATAATTAATGCCTGCACGTCTCCACGTATACATACTATGTCAGAATGGACAGAAACAAAGAGGGTGAATCTGAATGAGTGAAATGAAGCAGAAGGAGAAGAAGAAGAAGAAGAACAGAGAGAGAGAGAGAGAGAGAGAGAGAGAGAGAGAGAGAGAGAGAGAGAGAGAGAGAGTATGATTGCTTCCCTTGCACGACAATTGGCTGTAATCTGGAGTCTATTGGTGCAGTTTCAAAATGTCATGTTCCTGCATTCTGCTCTGAATTTTGGAAACTACGCACACATAGGGGTGTTAGAACTAAGCTTATCTGAGACTGCAGCCATAGTTTAAAAAAAAAAAAAAAAAAAAGACATTGATCTGGAAATATGTCTCTTTGCGCTTCCATTGTTTAGTTATTCTAGCTCTCTAAAACACGTTTCTAAAAAGTCAAAGGTTCACACGTTTTTTATATTAAAATCATTTACCCTATCATCCCTAGAAAAATTATTCATACCTCCCGCGAACTCTTCTTGCCATGATCGGCGTCTCTGGATACATCAGTTCCAAACCTATTGTATTCAACCTCCACCTTTCCGTTACTCACCCCGTTCCCCCACCCTCCCTCTTCTGGCCCAACTCTCTCCCTGTGTGTGTGTGTGTGTGTGTGTGTGTGTGTGTGTGTGTGCGTGCGTGCGTGCGCGCGCGCGCGCGCGCGCGTGCGTGTGTGTGTAAGTGAGTGTGTGTGTGTGTGTGTGTGAGAGAGAGAGAGAGAGAGAGAGAGAGAGAGAGAGAGAGACAGAGACAGAGAGCCAGAGAGAGAGAGAGAGAGAGAGAGAGCGAGAGAGAGAGAGAGAGAGAGAGGCATCTATTCTTAGGAATATGTAGACCCTATCTTTTGTTATATATTGCACTCTCTCTTTCACTGTGCGTGCGTGCGTGCGTGCGTGCGTGCGTGTGTGTGTGTGTGTGTGCAGAACTCGAACACTGACTCCCCATTTCCCTACTATACACACTGAATGTATCGGGCCACAGCTAATTTTTTACTCGGCGGAGAAACCTGTGTTTTTACCTACCGCGTCTTGACGCCAAAACCAAAGAACTTTCCGAGTTTAAGAAAAACGTGATAGGTAGATGGAATGCGAACCTGGAAAGGACACGTTAAACTTTGATGTGGTCTGGAATCACAACGCAGCTCCGGGGACCTACTCAGCATGATTAATACCCATTTTTCCACAGAACATGAACCATGACAATTTACTTTTCACAGAGTGATATTTTGCTGTATTCTTCGGGGGGTGAACGCTTTCGACGTGACGAAGTTTATTTCACACGTGAGTGGACGAAAAAGGGAGAGAAGACAAACAAAATGCGTGATGGCTTAAGAAGAAAAAGACATATAGTTAAAGTAGCTCTTGTATTAACCCCCGTCTCGAACATTGAGTCCACAT
>JADBJO010000021.1:2500-22500 GCA_016801955.1 Conus betulinus
TATGTATGTGTGTGCAGACCAATCTTTTTTCCATACAGAGTAATATATTTTCAGTTTATTTGGTTGGTTGATTCGTTGGTTGGTTTGGGTGGTTTGATTGGTTGGTTGGTTGGTTGGTTGTTTGGTTGGTTGGCTGTTGGTTGGTTGGTTGGTTGGCTGTTGGTTGGCTGGTTGGTTAGTGGTTTGGTTGGTTGGTTGGTCGGTTGGTTGGTTGGTTGGTTGGTTGGTTGGTTGGCTGTTGGTTGGTTGGTTGGTGTGGTTGGTTGGCTGTTGGTCGGTTGGTCGGTTTGGTTTGGTTGCTTGCTTGCTTGCTTGCTTGCTTGCTTGCTGCTTGCTTACTTACTTACTTGCTTGCTAGATTGCTTGCTTGCTTTTTATAATTCACCAGTGAGGTATCTACCCAGTTTTATGACGTTATGTGTGGTTGTGTGGCACTGCTATCAGCACTCAGTAGCAATCATGGTAAGCTTTACACACTTCTTCTTTCTTTTTTTTTTAAACTTTCTTTTTTTTTTAAATGACGGAGGAATTGTGAGCCTGCACCTGTTTTTTTTCCCTCAAAATTTTATTGTTTGTAATTCAGTAAGAGATTGCATCTTTCAGGAGATCCAAAGGCTGTTTCGCATAGTTTGCAACTGCTGTCAGCATTATGTGACTGACCATGCATGGGATCATTGAACCACTCTGGCTGTACGACCTTTTGGACCTGCCTTGTGTCCTTAGATGGATCCCCAAGCATATACGCTCAAAGATTTCCCCCTGTAGGTATTGCTCTTTACCTGAAGATTTCAGGTTTTCATCAGTTCTTTTTCCTTGCAGCATTTTCTTCTCGTTTTTCGTCTCTACCCTTCACTGGCTGCTTCGACGGTACCGTTGGATTATGTCTTTTGAGCCCTTGGTGGTGAGAATACCACAGAGTTAGAGACTGTGCTACATCTCCATGCGATGCCATGGGGGCGTTAACACTGTGTTGTCTCACTGGTGTGTCTGAATCATTAGACGAAAGGCATCTGAGCAGGCAAAAATGATAGTTCTGTTTTCAATACGGATTACAATGGCCCCCACATGCTGCTTGTAAGGGGTGTCATTTGTTCCAACTAGCGCCCTCATTTATTTGTTTATCTTATTCCCCTTCTCTCACAACCACACCCAAGCTCTTTCTTCTAGCTGTTAATCTTGACAAGTCATTGTAGTAATGACAGGGGAACTGTGTGTCCGCTCTTGTTTGACTGCATCCCCGTCCCCCGTCTCCCCAACTATTAATTTGTGTCCAACATATTATTGTTCCGTCAATCAGTGGGAGACTGGATCTCCTTACAGATCCGAGTAAGACTGTTCTGCACACTTCTTAGCCATTCTCAGCATTTGTGTGACTGGCACTGCTTTTTTTTTTTTTTTAAACAGAGGAGCTGATCGTTATGACTGCTGACACCGTGTGACCTCCCTTGTATCCCTTGTAATCCAAGCATAAACTTAAAGATCTCACCCTTACTTTTTTACTGTTTACATGATGATTTCTTTATTTTTTTTTACCCTTTAGATAATGAATTTCATTATCCTGTAACATATTTCTGTACAGCGCTGTCTTTTACTTTTCTATTCTTCGCTGGCTGCTCTGGGGTGCCGATGGATTCTGTTCTTGAATCGTTGGTGGCGAGAATGCCAAAGAACTATAGACTGTGGTAGATCTCCATGTGATGCCAATGAGATGAGATGAATTTGAATCAGGAGATGAAAGGCTTCGGAGCAGATATACAGATGGTTCTGTTTTTTAAAGATGGATTACGATGGTTCCCATATGCAGCTAGTGAAGGATGTTTATACTTACGATCTCAATCAGAGGATAATGATGATGATGATGATGATGATGATGATGATGATGATGATGACGACGACGACGATGTTGATGATGATGATGAACCGTGACGAGTCATCTATTTTGAATCTATGCACGTCTTGCCGCTGCGCTGATTGTTTGTACACAGATAACGTGTTAACCCTTCCACAGTGTGGAGTCATAAAGACGGCCCACAAGGCTTTAGTTCTGCTCAGCGATTGTAACACAGCGAGGTCCATTCACTTCGTGTGTGAGCTGAACTCCGCGTCCAAAGACAAACCTGGGGAGTCTGGGATCTCTGCACACGTGCTGGTACCACAGTTGAGGAATTACACGGGCTTTCCCACCTCCGTTCACCTCCCTCTGTCCTTCACTCGCTGCCGTGACCAGCACTGGATCTTCACGTTTTTGGCTTGTGACGCCAGTAGCACCTGTTGGGTTACAGGAGACGGCACGAGCTTTGCCCTGGGATTCTGTAACTTCCTCTTGGTGTGAGGCACCGATGACGTTGTTTCCGTTTTACTTTTCATGTCAGGAAGTGAACCAGCGCGTGCCCTTCACCTTGGTTTGCGATTCTCATGATGACTGTTCTGACGGCAGTGATGAGGATTTCTGTACGTACCAGCCATGTCCACCTCATGCTGTGGAGCGGTGTGGTGAGAGTGGGCAGGTGGGTCACTGTCATTCCCGACATTTACATATGTGCATGTAGGTGTCTGATCTTGTTTTCCATACCGATGGTAATGTCTCCCAATAAACGTTTTAGTCCTGGCAGCGTTAACGACGTCTTTGTCCTCTTTTAGAGGATTTCTACATTAGATATTTCACTTATGATGATCAATCCCATGGACAGCGGACATTGAATCCATAAACACTTATATCAGTATACATCAAGGGGGGGGGGGGGGGGGTACATGGCCATCAACCTGATCTCTGCTCTAAGATCCACACAATGTTCTTCGAACAAGTTTGACGAGTTCTTGTTCAGGCCTTCGATGTTATCTGCAAATCAAAGGCTTGTGGTGCCTCCCCTTCAATGTTGACTGCTTTGGGATTTCAAAGGACGTCAGTCACGACGCCATGTATTCCGTGTGCGAGGTAGAAGTCCTGACGAACTTCAACTAAGCTACTGAAGTTGTCTCCTGTGGCATCCTGTAAGAGTGTTGCTGTTGTTGCTTTGGGTTTCAGTTGCACGTTGGTGCTGATTAGCTTTCGTCCAGTATTGCATTTCTTTCTTGCGGCACTTTGCATCCCCTGCCAAAATCTCTTAAAGGCCTTCATCAGGTCTGTCAAGACGTGGTAGAGCGTATTTTTATGATAGAAATACTATTCGCAAAGGATCAACAGATTAAAAAAATCTGCTCAATGTATTATTGAGCAGATCTTTTTTATCTGTTCCGTTTACAGAATCCAGCCCCTTCTTTGTTAACAACGTATTTGCTTGTGGTCAAAATCTGTTCAAAATGCTCATGCTCATAGAAAGATCCGGCAAGGGCCAAGTCATTGTTAAATGGTAAATCCTAGCAGGCGCCGTCCCCTATCATTAACAGCATCATACAGTAGATGGCTGCAGAAATTCTCGGAGTCTTCTTGGGAACCGAGAACCAGCCTTGGCATTCCAGTCACCCTGAACGAGCGGAAATCTTTCTTGTCAAACTTGATGATGTCTGTTTGGAGGTGGGAGAGGAGATGATCTACTGATAACAGCTAAGATGAGAACACTTCTGTTGTATGGCCATGATTCCACTGGAAACAGGGCTGCACCCTTGCACAGCATTCATGGTGTTCTTCCTGACTAAAACCCCACTCTGAATACATGTGTGTCTTCTTCTCCGCCTTGCCCTTCTTTCTGTCTATATTTCAGAGGTTTTTTATGTTAATTTATGGAGGCTGAGAATGTGCTAGGGATGTCTGTCTTTCCGTGGATTATAGTCTTTCAATTTTCCACTCTGTGTGTTCTTTCATTCTAGTGGGCAAATGAGATGTTATTCTTTCCATGTCTATTCAGTGGTTTCCCCCCGTAGCATACTATTGGTGTCCGCCTTGCTGGAGGTCGACGGATGGCGCAGTTATTGTCAACGCAGGATGCGTGTGATCCCGTATGATCTCTGTATCTTCTCCTATCGCATGATGCTTTTCTCTGGCAAAATCAACCCTGGAAGAGATCATCCCTCTCAAGGTCATATTTGCTTTGTTTAATCTGCAAATCGTGCGGGCAATACTAGGTACCAGTAAGAGATAACCTCTGACCTGACAGAGCATACATCCGAAGATATTGTATAATGAAAGGCTTTTTAAACAAAATTCAATTTGTGTGTAATGGTTAGAGGTTTCTCTTCCCTTTTCAGCAGGCATGGCTTCCTGTGGTGGGGCTGGGGGGGGGGGGGGGGGGGGGGGGCGTTCGAGTGATGACAATACGGGTATTCCTATTTGTCTTACTGAGGTTTCATCCAGTATTTAAGCAAGCTTGATAAACTCTTCTTCCCTGCCTATCAAGCAACCAGTGTCAGTTGCAAATCGAAAGTTTGCTATGCGAACATGATTGTTAGGATGCTTTCCCGGAATATATTGAAACGTATGGTGAATGGAAAGCACCTCTATCGACATCTGACAAAAACAGGGAACTACACTCCAACTGCACCTCGTGTAAGCGCTGCACCAGTCACCTTGGAGTATGGCTGCACAAAGGTATTGATTGATTTTGTCTAATGTCAAATTACATGTGATCCATGCAGACTCCTGCAAGCCAATGACAACCACCTTTGTGAAGTCTCTAAAGACTCCCTGTCGCGCCGGGGATGCTTTTTGCGAGGGTTACACGAGCTATAGGTCTGTCTGATGCTACTTCTTCCTTTGAGCAAATTGTCCTGCTGTTCAGCAGTACAGGAGTTTGCTTGTGTGTGTAAACAATTCGGAATGATTTTGAAGTTTATTTTACTGGCATAGCTCAAGCAACTTGGTAGTGTAATAGTTTTGGCATTATTGAAGACTTCATTTCTGTAGAGAATGACACTGACTGAATGCATGGCTTGGACCTCTCCAGAGGTGGCAGAGTTTGCTACAGGTGGCCATAGGAGTATCAGTTACTGCATGTGCATCATATATTGAGAGTTTTGCGAGATAATGTCGAATCCTTCTGCCTTGCCACTTTTCAGAGACTTTACTCCAGCTTTTTCTTCAAGGACTGTAGAAAATTTATCTTTGTTCTGTTGTAGAGCTCAGACAATATTGTCTGACCTTGTCACGACGTTTGAGACAGTTGCATTGCTGTTCTGTGTGAATCTGACCCTGTTTTTTTTTTTTTTGTTTTGTTTTTTTTCTTAGGTCAGTCGTTTGTCTGTTTTGTTTTGTTTTTTTTGTTTTTTTTTTTTATAGCTAAGGCTCAGGGTTATTGTTTATGAGGGTTTTGTTTTCAGTTTTGGGGGGTTTTTTTTTTACGCTGTTGTCTGATCCATTTTTTTCGTCGCATTATTTCGTCTGGTCACAGATCATCTTTTTTTTATAGCGATGTAGTACTCTCCCTCAGTCTTCTTCAGCGGCTTTAAGCCCATTTCAACAGGACGCGTACCCAACACACATCGCTTGTGGTTCATGGCTTCGATTTCCATTGGCTTGCCCCGGGACCTATACTGCTGTTTCAGTCATAAGTCGGTTGAAATTGTATGCAATGTTTCAAGTTTTGTTTTCCGGGGGTTGCAACCTTGCCGTGGTCGGAGGGCTTGCGTGTCCTGTGATCCCTTAGGCTTTGCTGGCGGGGGCATCAATACTTGAAGATAGGCTAGTTTTTTTTTCAAATGCTTCTAGGCCTGAAAAGTTGAAGATGCTGTCTGGCCTAAGCGCAACGTGGTAAGGAGTTGATGCCCCTGGTAGGGCTTCCCATGTCAGACAGGCTAAGGGTGAGGATCCTGACTAATAGTAACCCGCCTTTCTCCTTTTCTTTTTTTTTTTTTTTCTGCCTTTCTTATTTGGCTCTTTTCTATCTTCGTCTCCCCTTCAAATCTTCTTTTCCACGCTCTTCTTTTCTCTGTGGTCTTCTTGAGGCCCACCGTGTTTGCCGTGCAGTGCGTCCTGTGATGGGGGAGAATAGGATCCTGGAGGTTGAGACCGCTGATGTGACTGCGGTGCATCAAGTCAACACACCTCTTGCCTGGACTTCCTCTAGACAGGTGGTCGAAGTGGCCCACTTCGATCAAGCGGCTGGTCGCGTGCATGCCCTAGCTCAGGCTAGAAGGCGGCGGCTCGGGTCAAACGGGTTTGGAAGCTTCTGTGGCAGGGATGCTTTCAGGCCTGTGTATATCTCCTTTGAAGTCCTGGTGCCCAGATATACTGGAATTCCGTATAAAATGGGCATCCCCCTTGTTGGGACTCGATGGCGGGTGGGAATCAAGAGAGATGAATTCTAATGAATACACCATGGCACCAAAAACAAAAAAAGACACAGGCAGGATTCAGAAACGGAGACGGACACGGATTCGGAACATGAGACGAGAGTCCTTTCAGGCTTCTGGCCCAGCTGGCTGATTGTGGAGGAGCAGATGAAGATAGACCTCTGTCAGGCCTGAGTCCTTTTGCGATTGCGAAGGGAATCAATGGCCTCAGCGGGAAGCCAAAGAGCGTCAAGAGACTGAGGAATGGGTCACTTCTGATTGAGTGCTCTTCCAAGCTGCACTCCGAGATGCTGTTAAAATCGACAACGTTAGTGGATCGACCGATCAAAGTGTCTCCACACAAATCTCTGAACTCTTCGAAAGGAGTAATCCTGTGCAGAGATCTGAGAGGAGTGTCGGAGGCTGAAATCAAGTCAGAGCTGGCATCTCAAGGAGTGACCCACGTTCATCGTGTGCTTGTGCGTAAAGGCAATGACAGGATTCCAACTGACACCCTTTTCTTGACCTTCTGCTCTACTTCTCTCCCGGAGTCGATTACGGTGGGCTACCTGAGAGTTTCAGTGTCACTGTACATCCCATCACCTCTGCGCTGTTTCAAGTGCCAGAGGTACGGCCATGTGAGGGATAGATGTACGGAAGAAGAGTGTGTGTGGTACCTGCTGCCAGCCAGTCCCACCAGGGTGTGTGTGACAGTCCACCACTCTGTGCCAACTGTGGAGGCAAGCACCCATCATCATCGAAGACCTGTCCAAACTGTTAAAGGAAAAGGAAATTCAGAGAATAAAGACTGAACAGCGAATCCCGTTTTTTGAGCGCGAAAAAAAGATTGCTATGAAAAGTCAACCAACTGCTGGGCTCTCGTTTGCAGCTGCAGTAAAGAAGCCAACAACAGTCAGCATCGGAGTGCAGACGGTGGAGTCCTCGTTTGCGGAGAGAGAGCCAGAAACCAAGTCTGTAGCCTCAGGCAGAACCACTGCATGCGATGAACCCCAGCAGTCATCGCCTTCAGATACGAGTCAGTCTTCAAAGCCTACTCCCGCCCCCAGACCACCAGGGGGCAAAAGACCTACAGGCACTTCAGAGCGGCAGAGAGTGGAAGTCGTTGAAGTACAAGACAAGACCACCCCCTCAAAATCCTCCAAAGGGCACCCTACAGCTGTCAACAAGGGAGCTGGCGGTTCTGGAGGAAAGACCAAGTCGCCACCTAAAAAAGAAAACGCCGAACAAAATTTTATCAGATCGAGAGAAAAAAAGCGGAGGAGAGAAATTTCAACAGATTTGCAGTTCTCTCGGATCCAGATGATGTTGATATGGAATAAAAGGAAGAATTACGAGATTTTATTTTCCTTCACCATATTTCTTTTATGATGGACTCATCCACAATGGATTCAATCATACATTGGAATATCAGGGGACTGTCTTCCAATTATGAAGAATTGCAGCTGTTGTGCCGTGAGGCCAGGCCGATGCTAATTGCCCTCCAAGAAACTCTTCTCAAGTCTGACAAAAAAATTTTCACTTTCTGGCTACAGTTTTTTAAATCTACCTGCACAGTCTGTTGAACATGGTGCTTCTGGTGGAGTTGCCTTGTTCATTCACAACTCTGTTCTGTACAGCCAGTTGCTCTGCAGACTCCGCTTCAGGCAGTGGCAGCTCGGGTTACTCTCCACAAAAACAGTTACTGTCTGTAGTTTGTACTTATCTCCAAACATCTGCGTCACCAAACAGGACCTCATTTCACTCTTGGAGCAGCTTCCTCGACCCTTCCTGCTGTTGGGTGATCTGAACGGCCACTCTCCTCTATGGGGAAGTGAGAGAGTTCACCACAGATCAAGCTCAAAACACTTCCTCTAAAAGCTTTTAGAGGAAGTGTTTTCGGAGCTTGATCTGTGTGTCTTGAATAGGAAATCACCAACTTACTTTCACTCCGCTAATGGCACCACATCTTGTCTGGATCTTTCTGTCTGTGATCCATCTTTGTTTTTTTTTTGGATTTTGTTTGGGAGGTTGATGAGGACCTGCATGGTAGTGACCACTTTCCTGTGTTGCTTCGGTGTACGAATGCAGAGAGCGAGTCTTTGCCAGAACGCCTCAATTTCAACAAAGCAGATTGGGACCTCTTTGCCACTAAGTTTCTTATGGATCTGGAAGAGGACAAGATCCTGCAAAGTGACGATCCGGCAGGAAGTCTTCAGAGATTTCATACTGAATTGCGCAAAGTCAACCATCCAGACATCTTCCAAGAAGCCCGTAATGCCAAAAGTTCCTTGGTTCAATTCTGAGTGCAAAGAAATTAACAAAACCCGTAAAAGAGCTCAACGTAGGGTCTCTTGCAGACCCCTCGATGCCCAACGTCCGAGCGCATCAGAAACTGAGGGCCAAATCTAAACACATATATAAGACCAGTAAGCGATTATCTTGGAGACAGTTTTGCTCAAGTCTCACATCCAAAACATCGAAGAAAAAAGTGTGGAAAATCATCAAGAAAATTAAAGGGAAGAACACCTGCCCCACTGTGAACCACCTCAAGTTTTCTGATTCTTTAATAACAGAGAAAAAAGCAGTTGCTAATCTGCTTGCTTCAACCATTGAAAAGAATTCCTCCTCTTCTAACAAGTCAGCCAGTTTTGTCAAAAACAAAGCCCTTAAAGAAAAATCACCCTGCAACTTTTCGTCAGACAACGTGGAAGACTACAATCTTCCTTTCACTTTAAATGAATTGAAATCCGCCTTACTTTCTTGCAACGATTCCTCTCCGGGTATAGATGAAATCCATTATAAACTTTTGAAACATCTTCCGCAAAAAGGTCTGCACATCCTGCTACATGTATACAACATGTATGGACTACTGGATTCTTTCCACCATCTTGGCGAAAAGCCCTCATCATTCCTATTCCCAAACCTGGAAAAGATCTCTCCAACCCGTCAAACTACCGTCCAATAGCTTTGACCAGCTGTGTCTGTAAACTGATGGAGAAAATGGTCAACGCTAGACTCATGTGGAAACTTGAAACCGACGGCCTTTTGGCGAAAGAACAGTGTGGTTTCCGTAAACATCATACTACAGTGGACCATTTGATTCGTCTGGAATCTACGCTTCGGAACGCCTTTCTGAACAAACACCACGCAGTGGCTATATTCTTCGACTTGGAGAAAGCCTACGATACCACCTGGAAAGCTGGAATTCTTCATGATCTCCATGATCTTGGTTTTCGGGGTCATCTTCCACTTTTCATTCAAAATTTTTTGGCAGACCGACAGTTTCAGGTCCGGGTTGGCACCACTCTCTCTGATGTTCATGAGCAGGAGTTGGGTGTTCCACAAGGGAGCATACTGTCTCCGGCCCTATTCAGCATCAAGATTAACAACATTGTCAAGTCAGTTCAGCAGGGTTCAGACTGCTCATTGTTTGTGGATGATTTTGCTGTCTATGCAACTGGAAGCCTGTACCCGAGTGTCCAGCGCAGGCTCCAGCTTTGTGTGGATAAAATTCATCAATGGGCGGATGAAAACGGCTTTACTTTCTCTCCTACGAAGACACAGTGCATTCACTTCCCATAATTTTCGTCAGTTTTTTCCAGATCCTGAAATCAAAATAGGGAAATCTCCCATTCCAGCTGTCACAGAGGCCAAATTCCTTGGAGTTATTTTCGACCAAAAACTCAACTTTCTCAGCCACATTAAACACCTCAAAACCTCTTCTTGCCAGAAAAGCTCTGAATATTCTGCGGGGGTCGTAGCACACACTGACTGGGGCGCTGATAAAGAAAACTTTGCTGCACCTCTACAGAGCCTTGGTCCGTTCCAAACTGGACTATGGTTGTGCTGTGTACGGCTCTGCCAGACCGTCGTATCTAAAAAAACTCTTGGACCCTATCCACCATCAAGGGCTTCGTCTCTGTCTTGGAGCATTCCGCACCACCCCTGTGTACAGCCTGTACGCAGAGGCAGGTGAACCTTCACTGTCCAACCGCAGGCTGAAACTGTCTTTGAATTACTACGTCAGACTGTTCTCCGAACCTGAAAACCCTGCCTATGACTGTGTCTTTGACCCTCAGTTTCAAAGCAAATTTGAAAACAACCCTAACTGTATTCCGCCGTTTGGTCTTCGTATGCAGCCTCACGCACGGAATGCAGGTCTAGACCTAGGAGTTGTGTCCGATTTTTCCAAGTTTTCCAGATCAACCTCCGTGGACCTTTTTCACACCAGAGATTCGTTTTGATCTTGCAGCTTTTCGCAAAGAGTCCACCAGCTCTCTGGCATACAAGGCTTTGTATGCTGACCTCTGTTCGAAAATTCTCATCCTATCAGAAAATTTTCACTGACGGTTCCAAGTCCTGAAGATGGAGTGGCCTGTGCAGCAGCCTACTGCCCTGGTGCTCCTTCTCAAATACTGTTAGAACATATTCCTTCAGACGCTTCTGCTTACTCTGCTGAAGTTACAGCTCTGGTTCTGGCACTACGGATAATCTCCCATCTACGAAGAGGGGGACTTCTGGTTTTGTCGGATTCACTGTCAGCTTTGAGGCCATAGCTGGCCGCAACCTTCAGCACCCCGAACTTTTACACTTTTTTTGAACTTTTTACCAAGTTGAAGCGGAGGGTTACAACATTCTTTTGGCTTGGGTTCCTGGTCATGTTGGCATCGGAGGGAACGAAATGGTGGATCGTTTGGCCAAGAATGCCCACAAGAGAGAAAAACTGTCAAACACACCTATCCCCTGCTCAGATCTGAAACCCAAAATTAACGATTATGTCAAAGACCTCTGGCAGGAGGATTGGAATACACAGACGGATAACAAAAACTCTTTCAGATCCGTCCAAAACTAAAGAGTTCCTCTCATCTTCGTCTGGTGGTCGTAAAGAAGAAACAGTTCTGTGCCGGCTGCACACCGGCCATTCGTATTTTACCCATTCCTACCTTTTAAAGAGTGAAGAAGCTCCTGGTGCATTCCTTGTCATGTGCCACTCACAATGAAACATATTCTTTTAGAGTGTTGGGACTTGCACGATGTGAGACACAAACATTTTTACAGCAGATTCCATGAAAACCTTGTTCAGAGATGTTCCGCCTGACGCGATCTTCGAGTTCTTGAAAGAGATTAACATTTTCATCGGATCTGAGATTTTACAGTGGAAAGATTTTTAACAAAGTTTTGGATGAGATTTTAGACGATGTCTTTTATGTCAGCCATGTTGACGGCCGTTCGAACTTGAGAGTAGAATCTTTACTCTGGTCATCATCATCATTGGCTGACATGGGAGTATGTGTTTGCACTACTATGACGTGAGTGGTTTTACCCGCAGGCGGATGATCATGATCCCGTTGGAAAACTCGATGCTTATACATCACTTCTTTCAGTTTTTTATAACATGAGTGTTATAAGAGTGTTTTTTTACATTCCAGGTGGCGAACATAATGATGTTCTTTCCACAAATACGCTGCGGCGTCGTTTTCTCTCCCTGCGTCCTTTTCAGCACATTTTCACTTCAGACTGCGATGACTAGCAGACTGAACTATTTTCTGTTCCAAAGTGCCATTGACACGAAAGATTTCCATGTTTTTCAGGGTGACTGCAATGCCAGAAATGCTATAGACGCCCAAGAAGACTGAAAGAATACATGCCACCCCTACCATAATGAGACCGCATATGGCAGGGGACTACGCCTTCCAGAATTTACCAGTGATAACGACTTGATCCTTGCCAACATTCACGATGACCATTAAAGCAAGCCAACGATGGACCTGACACTCCCACAACGGCCAGTTTCATGACTAAATGTTTGTGAAGAACCGGAACAGTTCTGGCTTCAACTGAGCTGGAACACTTACGTTGGTGGCGACTACGACCTGGAAAGATGACGAATTTTAAGGCGCGTTTCAAGAACAACAAAGGCAATGAATAAAGTCTGGAAAACATTCGTGACAAACTGGAGCATGTTGAGATAGCTGAGCAAATGGCCATAGGAGGAATATGTGCCCCACGACCATGGCTGGAAAAAAAGCCTTAGGTCCCCATAAATGATTCCGGTGATGATCGGAACAGTAACAGTACTCTTAAGAAAAAGCTGACAGATATCGAAACCATAAATTACAAGCAGTATCTTGAAGATGTGTTACAGTAGAAGGGGATTACAAACACCCATCAAGACCGAGAGCTACAAGGCTACGCATGTAGTACTCCAGAGACAAAGATCAATGAGGAAATGAGGAATGCATACGAACTCTGGATCAAACAAAGAGTGCGGACATCTGAAACAAAGCTGCACAACAATGATGCAGAGAGAAAGCTTTAAAGATTGTAAGAGAGAAGACCAAACAGAAGTCAAAGTAATATCATTCTGGACAAAGATATAATCTCTCTCATATATGAGTAAGACGCTATAAATAGGTTGATTGAACTCTACAATATTCAGTGCAAAGGAGATCAAACTGTGTTAACAGTAACTGATTCATGAAATGAGGATAACCTCTTTGAAGTCAGTGAACCCGGTAAGTGTACTAGAACCATTGAAATGTTGAAAAGCTGCAGGCCTAGGCATCCACAACACGCTTACAGAATTGCTGAAACATGAGCGGAGATGCAATAACAGTTATTCTAACCGCCATCTGCAGCAAAATCGTGCGCACTGGGGAGAGTCCCACGCCCTGGACTCATCATTAATTTGTCACCTTTCCAGAGCAAAGAAATGTCTAATACCTTCAGGAATTCTGCACAAATCAGTATGATCAGACATGCCTTCAAGGTAATTCTTAAAATCTTTGTGAATAGACTGCAGCTGCACGCAGATAATTTATTGCTGTGATATTGCTGAAGAACAGGCTGAACCATGCGTTCACTGAAGTTACAAAAAATACTCTTGTTCTTTCTTGCAATTATCTATTTCTTTCTCTCTTTGTTTGTTTGTTTGTTCGTTCGTTCGTTCATTTATCTATTTACGTGTCTGTTTATTCATCATTTCGTTTATTCTTCGTATCCAGTGCTTTTCATTTAATGACTGGTGCAACACAGAACAAAGCGACTAGCCAGCGTTCGTACAGAGTACAGTCGGAGAGAGTTCTGTACTTCCGTCGGTGTTCATCAAAGCTGCATTCTAGATTTTCTTCCACACTTTTCAGCATCTTCCTGGAAGGCATCATGATGCAAGTGCTCGAAGTCCAGATCAGCACAGTCAGCATAAGAGAAAGAACCATGACGAAGGTACGATTTAAACATAATATTGATGGCCTTTCAGGCAGTGAACAAGATTTGTCCACGCTTTTTCAAAGACTGGATGGCACATATTAAGATATGGCATAAAAAATCAGGGCTAAGAAGACCAGGTTTGTGGTCGCTTATAACGCCACCATCATTACTAAAACAAACTATGGTCAGGAGCTAGAAAGTACTCACAGGTCTTTTGCATGGGATCTATTAGTAGCAATCAGGGATCCAAACCAGAAATCCTCTGGAGATATCAAAGACTACATCAGGATTATCCAGACGAAAACCTACACGGAAGGAGAATACCTGGAGGATAAGATCACACCTTTGAGGAAACTGACATATTTCATCTGTCTGTACACATGCGAGACAAGAACCTCATACTGGGTCTGAAAAGAAAATTCCAAGTCGTTGAAATGAAGTGTTACAACAAGGCACTAAACATCATGTACACAGACCGTATTGCCAATAAAGAAGTGTGTCAAACCACTAAATAGCACACTGGACCATTAACAGATTTACTGGTGTCAGTTAAGAAAATGAGCTTTCGTTGGTATGGCCAAAATAAAAAAAAAAAATATCTGGTTGCCTTGCTAGGAAGTCCTCCAGGAATTGTTAAAGATGGAAGATGGAACGAAACACAAGAAAAAAAAATTGATGGACTGACAACATTGCACAAGCAGAGTCAGAATCCTTGGCACACAACGACAGAACTGGGGAAAATTAGTAAACTGTTCTTAGTAAATAGCCCTAATGACTCCTTACGAAGTATGGGAGAAGACGATATACCTTTAAGTACATATCGAATATGCCGAAATAACCACCCACGCTTCAACTCCTTATCTCATGCACACAAAGTGTAGCCTTCATTACATGAACTGCTCTGTTTATTCTTTGAATGATTTTCAGTCAGCTCAACTCTGGTCATAGTGCGTAATTTAGATTAAAGCAGGTTGGTAGTTTACCTTGAACCTCTGCATACATCTTGTGAAGAGAACTTCAGTTGCTTTGCCGATCCATAGATGGATGAAAACAAAAATTAAACTTAGAAAATTAAAGGCTTGACTTGTCGTTCAGCGCGAATGTACACACGTTTTGCAAGTAACTTTGAAAGTGAAATGGCACAAACGTAAGTGCCCGCATCATTGAATCAAAAAACACGTGGATCGACATAAGAAACTGAGCTGAAAATGAATAGTGTCTGTGGATCGTGATTTAAAATGCTTGTTTGCAGGCACCGGACTGAAATGAAATCGTCTCATGTTTAAAGGCCTGTGGTATGTTCATCCATCCACTAAAGTTACAAAAAATACTAGTGTTCTTTCTTGCAATTATCTATTTCTTTCTTTCTCTCTTTGTTTGTTTGTTTGTTTGTTTGTTCATTCGTTTATCTATTTAGTGTGTCTGTTTATTCATCATTTCGTTTATTCTTCGTATCCAGTGCTTTTCACTTAATGACTGGTGCAACACAGAGCAAAACTGTCTCAATGTAGCTGATGAGGAAGGTTGTTTCGCAACATTTGTTAAGACTTTATCCTACATCGGTCCATCGACGATTTGCTACGTTTTCATAATGTCCAGCCACCGGCTGTGGTGAATTTTGTGAAGGGAGAAAAGGCCATCACGCCTGCCATCACACCCCTCAACATAGCCACTGGTGATAGCCACATACATGACGTTACACTGTGTCCGCTGACCCACTTCCAGTGTCCTGGTGATGGTTACTGTCTCCCTGTCTTTGTCCTCTGCAATGGCATGTACGACTGTCCGGGTCATGAGGACGAGGCCCTGTGAACAGTTCACGTGTCCAGGGTTCTACAGGTGCCGGGGTTCCCATATTTGTCTGCATCCTGATCACCTGTGTGACGGCTTCCTGCACTGTGAGCAGCAAGATGATGAACGGTTCTGTCATCACTCGTGTCCCACGAACTGCACGTGCCAGGGTCTGTCTTTTCACTGCAGTAGTGAGGGAGGTCAGCATCGAGAATTTCCCTGACGTGCGCTATCTGGAAGCCAGCAACAGTGGTCTAAGGCCTGAACGTCTGTGGAAAAAAACACCATGCTGGTATTTCTGGCCCTACAACGATGTGGACTGACCACTTTCTGTCTTCCCGAGCTATCCAACTTGGTCATTCTGGACGTCAGTGACAACAGCTTCCACACAGTGACCACAGATCAGTTGAAAAAGGCAATGAATCTTAAAGTGTTGCTGCTGTCAAGTAATCCTTTGACCGCACTGTTTGAAGGCAATGCGTCATCCGTGATACATAATTTTTCCTGCTATGCACATTTTGCACCTGTCCAGGGTTGTCATACCTAACCTGTCTGCCCAAGCAGTGGATATATTTCCCTCACTGACCGTCCTCAACCTGTCACAGAGTGGCGTGCATCGGGTGACAGGCAGTTTGCCCACACCACAACTACAGACACTGGACGTGACAGGTTGTGACCTGCACCGCCTCCCCCCTCACTGGCTCACCTCTCTCCCCAAGCTGCACTCAGTGCACACAGACGTCCCTACCTTGTGCTGCCCTCAGAACTTGCCCGGAGGCTTCAACCTGAAACACTGCCTCCCCGTCCTCCCCTCTTCTCTTCCTGTCACAGTTTGTTGGGATCGGCCATTCTGCGTGCAATGACTGTCATCCTCGCCGCTGTAGCTGTGTTGGGCAACAGTTTAAACCTGTTCATGGTATTGCATAGAGCTAATCTAATCGCCAGCGATGGAACAATTGTCTTTGTATCTCAGCTGTGTGTGTCCAATCTAGTGACGGGTGTGTGCACCTGTCAGGTGTATGTGTGGCTGATCAGGTGTACCAGGGGGAATACCTGTGGGTGGACAGATGGTGGAGACACAGCCCTGGTGTTCGTTGTGCAGTTTTCTCTACCTGCTGTCTGTCCAGGTGTCTGCCTTGATCCTGGTGTGTCTGACTGTGGCTCACTGTGTTCACCTGGTCAGGCCAGACATACAGGTGTGGGGCAGAAGACAGGTGGTGACCTCCAGCATCCTGTGTTGGGGAACAGGTTTGGTTCTGACCATCACACCACACCTCTCTCAGTGGACCCTGCAACATCAAACCAGTCTGTGTGTCCCCCTTCCTTGACTCACACCCCTGTGTGCTCTTCACAATGCCTCACATGTGTTGATCGTAGTGAACATGCTGCTGATGACAGTGACAATGACAGGTCAGCTGTACATCTACATCATTATATGCACCAACCCCATTGTATTGTGTGTGAAACTCCCAAAAGTCAGTCCAGCTAGATGCTGCTCGTCGTACTATGAACATCTCGGTGACCAACGCCTGTGGCTGGTTCCTGGTGGCAGTTCTGGTGGTGCTGCTGCCCACACAGCGGTCATGCCTGATGAAATCCGTTCTGCTGTAACAGCCTTTGTCCTGCCTGTCAACATGGCGCTGAATCCGGTCCTGCACGTGATGAACGTGGCTCTGGAACAACGCAGACATACCCAGACACGGCGTGTACTGCAACGTCTGGACAGCAAGGTGAAGGTCATGTAGAGTCACGACAGGCAAAAGAACAGCCCGAGTTTTTCAAGAGGTGGAGTGTTTATTTTGATTATGAAAACAAATGTGAGAAAAATTGCACAAGTACAGAAGAGAAAAACCCATTGGTTATTGGAAAGCCACGCAGCTGAACATGCCATGGTAAGCTCTTGGTCCCTTTTTGGCCATCCATTCTCCATTCAAACGGTTTTTCTTGCACCATTAGATCGCACATTTTCTCGTCTTTGAAGCGACAAATAGTTGTTCCATGATGTGTTGCCACATGCCGTTAGGTGTCACGTGGGCGCACTATACATTCAGGGAGCATAAAATAAACGACCTTTGTGCTTCAGTGACTTATGAGTTGACTTCAAGGGTGACAGCCCTGATATGGCCCCTTGCAGTCGACTGGGCTTTACGCAACATTGCCTTACCTTACCTTATGGCTACAGTGTGGTAAGATATTGACTTACGTGTGCAGATAAAAGGTATATGATCTTTCTGAATGCTTGTCAGTGTGTGTGTGTGTGTGGGGGGGGGGGGGGGGGGGGGGGGGTTGCGTGCTTTAGAGGATGGACAGTGTCAAAATAATACTGAAGTTGTAAGGTGAAGGACTTTGCTCCGTGGTGTTGGGGTGAGGACAGTCCCTTTCACATTCAAGTGTCCGGAGAAGCGATTTTCGGTATCGGTAGTGGTGGTGGTAGCAGAGGGGGGGGGGGGGGGACGCAAGAGTGGGGGTGAATTTGGGGAGGAGGGGCGGCTGATGCTTGGCTCGTGCGATAGGAATGTGTCTTTGTGGGTGTTTTCTACATCATTGCAATTTTTTTGGCAGTACTTTGCCCTCCACCCACATACCGTTGAACAATACATTAGGCAGGTGCACCACTGACACACATCACAGAGAGAGATAAGGGGATACTTGCGATGAGGGAAGGCAACATGAACACACACACACACACACACACACACACACACACACACACACACACACACACAAAAACAAAACACACACACACACACACACACACACACACACACACACACACACACACACACACACACACACACACACACACACACACACACACACACACACACACACACACACACACAGAGAGAGAGAGAGAGAGAGAGAGAGAGAGAGAGAGAGAGAGAGAGAGGATTACACAGATAAGAGTGACGGACAACGAGAAGCGAGATGCACGTTTCAATTCATTTTTGCGGAGAACGCAGTCACCTGCAGCAGAGACTACCATTAATTTTGTGCTAAACTAGGTGTGGATAAACGTAAACGTGCCCCGTGTTTACGAGACGGTGTGATATAATTTATCCTGTTGTTGATCAATAGGGGAAACAAGAGTAGACAACAGTCATCTCCCTGTTTTTCAACACTTGACGGAACATAAATGCTTCAGTGACATCTTTGTACGAACTCCTGCCGTTACTACCTGTCACATCCTCTTAGTAGCTATGTACATATTTTCATGTATACCACTCTCGTGTTGCATCAGTCACAGGTGATTTCTGTCATTTAGATCAGTAAGCGCTGCACACAGCGTCTGACTGAAGGCAGTCATTCTGGCACGGGTGGGTGTTGATAAATGAATGTTTTTTTAGTTATGCTACACTTCCGTTTGCGACTCATTCAGTAGATTAGTTTTCTACCCAGTTTGAAAGGCGTGTGTTTAGAAAATGAGTGCACAGTGTATTTCTAATATTCATTATTTAGATACCGCTATAGCTGTCCAGGAAATTAGCATTGCCTTTCTTGAGGTTGTATTGGAGATTCAGACCCGGAAAAACGGAAATGTTTCAATATGCACAGTTTACTGAACAGTTTTATCATCAAAGAAGTCACTAAAGGGAAAACAATTTGTATATTATTCGCTAAACCCATCAACTCTGAAGGATTTTCTGATCTTCTCTGCTTTCATAGCATACTACATTCCTGACTCTTGTTATTTCAGGGTTTGTCATGGGAATTGTCTGTATTTGTGTAGAGAAAACCTGATGATCAAAATCATCCTCTGCGGTAAAGTTATCTGTATGTGACCCATCATATTGAAAACGTTCAGAGCCAAGAAGCTTCTGAAAGGGATTCTTCCCTGGAGACAGAAATGTCTGGTGTTTTCGTATAAATTTCCGACTTGACAGCTCCACGACATTTCTTGGCATCAGTTTTACTGCCCTCAAATTGTACTTCAAGTGCGGATCTTTTATCTTCCATTTTCTGCTTATTATACACTCAATGTATTTTCTTCTATCATCAATATAAACACCTCAACTCATTATTTTGCATAGATATGCATTGATGTTTCTGGGAGAATATACCAAGTCTCACTTCCTTTTTCCTACAAATAATATCAAACCACAGTATCGCTGGTATTTATCTATTGTCATTGTTTATACACTGTCCAGCAAGAGGCAGAAATTTGTCTATTTGTTTACTAAATCTACATTGACCCCTATTAACTCTACAGCTCAGTCAAATATAGCTAAAACTCCTGTATATATATGTATATATGTATGTATGTATATGTATGTATATATATATATATATGTGTGTGTGTGTGTGTGTGTGTGTGTGTGTGTGTGTGTGTGTGTGTGTGTGTGTGTGTGTAAAAAAACACTGAAGGACAATATCTGTTTTCCTCAGGAAAATGGGGAGAAACTGCTAGTACGCTCCCATACGTATCACAATTGATGTTCATGCTAACAACCCCGTTACGCAAGGTGATCTACACACATTTACTGCACTTAGACGAAAACCAGTCTGTGTCCTAGATGGTTTCAGACCGGCATGAAAGCGGGATGATTCCATGTCAGTATTTCCAATCTAAGGCTCTTATTCCAAGGCCTTGAAATGCTAGTCTGGGTGCTGATCTTTCGGGTGAAGTACTAAACCACAGTCCCATGGGCAGCAGGCACCTGGCGCAGGATGAAGAGTCTATTGGCAACAATAAAGTTGTCTTTTGGAAAGTTCTACAACAAAAATCCGGATGTCTCTTGACATTTGACAAAGCAGTACACCATACAACACAAAGCAACACAGCACATTAAACACAA
>JADBJO010000021.1:35000-45000 GCA_016801955.1 Conus betulinus
ACAAGATAAGACAAGACAAGACAAGACAAATACTTTAGTTTTCAGACAGACAGACACAGAGAGAGAGAGAGAGAGAGAGAGAGAGAGAGAGAGAGAGAGAGAGAGAGAGAGAGAGAGAGAGAGAGAGAGGAACTTACAAAAGAGAAGGTGTAAAATGGAAGAAGGGTCTGGATAAAGGAGGAGTGGGAGTGGGGGGTAGAGCTAGGCACGTACCACGTCAGCCCGATGTACATACAGTGCATCACGCCTGTGGACCTTCCAGTTTACTGCCAGCTGGTGCTATCGACGAGGGGAGCTTTTCTTTGCCCACATTGTTTGCTTGGAGAGAGCATTTCTGAAATCGTTACAAGGCTCGTGACCCTATGTATAGGCTCGTATCAGAATGCTTTGAGTGCGTGCACAGCTCTGTGTTACAAGTCTGCTCTGTGTGTGTGTGTGTGTGTGTGTGTGTGTGTGTGTGTGTGTGTGTGTGTGTGTGTGTGTGTGTGTGTGTGTGTCAGTGTCTCTGTGTGTGTGAAAGACAGAGAGAAAGAGTGTGAGAGAGAGAGAGACTCAGTCTCAGTATCAGACTTTCCTTGTCAAGAGAGCTCTTAAGGGTCTATAGACACAATATGGTAATGATATTATGACAATAAGTTACCAATGCTTACACCATCACTTTTCTGGCTTTGTATATACTGATTAGTAGATCAACGTCGCCAACCGTTTCGCTTTTGATAGATGCTCCTTTTTAATCCACTTAATGGGTGCATCTCTGGGAGAGTGCTGTTCAAACTTCTGACTAAAATGCAGGTGTCTGTATTTCTCGGGCCTGGTTGACGCTGCGAAACATCATGAAAGTAAGCGCTGAGCACGGCCCTATCATGCAGTCTCAGACCAGAATGGAAAGCTACAGCATCATCTTCATCACCCTCATCCTCATCAATAAGCATTAACGCAATGTCTCAAATTCTTTGGCCCTTCATGTCCTGGTACCATGGTGACCCAGGTTTTGATTATCTCCTCACATCTCTGACCTTGAGTCGGTACCTTTGGGATCAACAGTACGGGAAAGTTCATGGGGACTTTTGTTGGAGAGTGTGGTGGTGACACCTCCAAAAAAGTGAGAGCTCGCTCATTCTGGCTCCAAGAGCAGGGAGTTATTGTCGTCATCAGGGATCCTAGTTGGGTGGTGTCCTAAGTGCGTTGTTGGATTAAAACAGAGACTACTAAACACCAGCGAAAGAGACTCAGCCGTGGTGCAGTGTCTCTTCCGGTGGGTTGCCTCATGACAACTTGACAAAGCGTGCTTCCTGTGAATTGCCGGTGCCAGACTGTGGCGGGACGGGTCAGGATGTGACTGCAGATAGGGTGCAGGAATCAGAAACATGGATGCCAAGAGGTGGCGTGGAAGATGGGACAGCAAAAAAACAAACAAACAAACATATCTAAAATGAATACAGAATCGTAGAGCCAGTCCTTTCATACGCGAATACTCACATACAAAAGGAATAATCACATAAATTCACAAAGGTTAAACATTTAGACAGAGAACATCTACACAGCTAAAGACCACCAATATGACTGACTAAATCTGGTCATAAAAATACTCTGTGTGTGTGTGTGTGTGTGTGTGTGTGTGTGTGTGTGTGTGTGTGTGTTGGTCTTTTGTTGTTGCTGTTGTTGCTGCTGGGCCCCCTAATCCGTCAAGGACTGGCAACGTTTATGTGTGTTTCGTCACGTGCCAAATAATGAAAAGCTGCAAAACATCTGCCATTTTCAGATAGACACCCCCTCCTCAGCACACGAAGGCATATGACTGATCTAAAAGTATGACGTGACTCCATTAACTTCACATGCTTATTCAGCAACATCCACGGCCATGAACTAGATCATTTCTAAACAAATAGGTGGATGTTTTTCATTATATGTAAGTGTCATGTATCTCCATCAAACTTGACGAAACGCAAAATGACGTCAGAACAAAGGAGGAATTCTGATTGGCTCCCATGAGTGGCAAGGAGAGAGGACCAGTGTATTTAACTGGGTGTCAACGTCACAGAACACGCACCAGACTTTGGGTAAAGTCGTACATCATTCACTGCACAATAACAGCTGAGGTAAAGGTGCCATTCTATTTCCTCTTGTTGAAGTTTTCAATGCTTAATTACTTCACAACGTCTGTAGTTTGTGGTAATATGTTTTTTCTAGTTCTGGAAACTTTTTACTCCAAGAAGATGACCGGGATGGGGGTAAGTTCTTTTTATATGGTCGCAGGCTTTTTTTTCCTTGGTTGGCATACAGATTTTGTTTTACAGTATTGACAATTCACGCTCAAGTTTTAGCAGATGGTCACAGTTGTTGTGTTTTTCTAAAAAAAAAAAAAAAATGAAAGTATTTCCATTGGATGACATTTGTTTTCAGGTATTGTCATTGTTTGACTGAAAGAAACTTCAAATGGCGTCAAAGCAGACTGTGATGGCCTCCTGGCTCCTGTGTGGCCTGTTCTGTCTTCTCTGGGGACACATAGAATCTGCGGTGGGTGGGTAGGTGTCAGTAAGTTTTTAGCGTCCATATGATAGATCGTACATAGCAGACTCACATAAGTAAATATACTCTGTGTAAATATCCTGTTTTAGTCACCTGGTACAATGCTGTTCAAAACCTTTTTTTTTCTTCTAATGTTGCCATGGGCTTACTTATCAAAATGTGGAGATCAATTTAGTCGGTGCTTTCCCACCAGATTGCATTGCTCTTCTCTTCTTCTTCTTCTTCTTCTTCTTCTTCTTCTTCTTCTTCTTTTTTTTTTTTTTTTTTCTTCTTCTTCTTCTTCTTCTTCTTCTTCTTCTTCCATTAGAGGGCAGAGGTTATGATTAAAAAGATTATTGTGACATGTATGTTTTACCCACAGACTTTGGATTGGAGTATTACGTTTCATAAATGCTGGCTTGGCAGAATTTATTCCAAATAAGAGACGTATATTTTTTTAATAGAGCGCATTGGTTGTGTTCACTTAGAAACGGGTTTATTTATTGTTCACCTCTTATTTTAGATTTTGAAAAGAAAAGATTCGTTTTGCTGTCCCATCTTCTGTGCCATCAGTGGCATTGCACCCACACCGCTCATTCTGATTTCTTGTCCACATCCACATTCTCCTCCCCCCCCCCCCCCCCCCCCCCCCCCCCACCCCCCCCCCCCTGCCCCCGACCCGTCACAGCTCCAGCAGCAGCAATCCATTGGGAGCAGTCGATGTCAAGTTGCCATGAGGCAACTCGTGGGAAGAGACACTGTGCTGCTGCCGAGTCACTTCAGTGGTGTTCAGTGGCGCCTGTTCTGATCCAACATACGCAGGACACCACCTACTATGCCCCCTACTGACGACAATAATTGCTTAGTCATGGAACCAGCACGAGTTATCTCTCCCTCCAGAGGGCGCCACCGTGTCATCCAACGAATGAATTGCCAGTACTAGTGGCCTCGACAGAATCACACCAAGACCACAGACGTGGAGAGGCAATTGAAACTGAGGACAGCATGAGAGCAAGGCATGAAGGGACACAGAATTTGAGGCTTTTTTTTTTTTTAAGCTGACTTCCCTTCTGGTCTGAGAGTTCATAACAGTACTGTACTCTATGCTTATTTTCTTAATATAGCCCCGATATCGGTCAGGCTCGAGAAATACAGGCGCCTGCAGTGTTGGTGAGGAACTGGAACATTTCCATCAGAGACGCATTGTAGTCCTAGTCTTGCAAACAGCCAAACACGAACTCAACACTGGGTAGGAGCCGGTCGGGGCAGAAAAATCCCACAAACAATTGGCTTTGATGGAAATTGAACTCATGACCCTCATCTGGCGGTCAGCAACGCTAACCACTTTATCACAATGGCTGATAAGAAATGCAATTGACTTAGGCGGCAACTTACATGAAAACTGCCAAGTTCGCTTGATTCTCTTTAATACATCATCAGCCTTTCTTTTTTTCTTTTTTTTTTTTTTTTTTTTTTTTTTTTTTTTTTTTTTTGATATCACGGCAACAAAAAGCGCGACCATGAAGTTCACATAATGATTTTAGATAAAGGAGGAACGTTGAGTGGAGGATCCAGCTTACCCATATTCATTTGCTGTATGTGCTGAATCACTGGTTATTATAGCAACACAAAATAAAAAGAGAATGGGTAAAGATTTGAAGGTCCCCAACCCCCGAACCCCCATACCCTGCGCCAGTCTCTCACTACAATGATGTACGATTAACACAATGCTGTAGGAACATTATCTCTCCCCCCCCCCCCACCCCCCCTCCCCTCTCTCTCTCTCTCTCTCTCTCTCTCTCTCTCTCTCTCTCTCTCTGTATGTGTGTGTGTTCGTGGCCACACACACACACACACACACACACACACACACACACATATATATATACATTCATAAGCTATAAGGCATCCACAAGGCCTCAACACACATGACTAATCATTAGTTACACGTACTGAGTTCCCTTGCATGTAACAGAGATTCAGTTGTTCCGTCCGGTACAACTGACGTAATGAAAACCCAAGAGAGAGAGAGAGAGAGAGAGAGTAAAAGAAAAAAAAAAGGGGGGGGGGTAGTATATTATTGGGGGAGGAGAGTGACGAAATAATACCAAGCGGACGGTGTTTTAAACTTTGCATCACTTAGTGATGAGATTACTGTCATGACGGCAATTTTTCTTTTAGCCTCAACCCAGTGATGTCACTGCACTTTTGACGTGACTACACAGTCTATCGTCCTTGAAAAAGAGCAGCTGCTCGAAATATTGGAATATATTTTTTGACATTGCTTGTTTTGCCTTTTTCACTTCAACTCTCTCTCTCTCTCTCTCTCTCTCTCTCTCTCTCTCTCTCTCTCTCTCTCGCTCTCTCTCTGTGTGTGTGTGTGTGTGTGTGTGTGTGTGTGGTGTGTGTGTGTGTGTGTGTAGTAGTAGTAGTAGTAGTACTAGTAGTTTTTTCCGTCTGTTCACATCTGTGATATTAGACGAAGACAGAGAGAGAGAGAGAGAGAGAGAGAGAGAGATGAGATGTCTGTGACCATGCAAGTTTATGCATAATCTGGTAATGTAAGTGCGTATAAATGTCCCCCCTTGTCATTCCTACAACATACCTGCAAATAATGTGTGTGTGTGTGTGTGTGTGTGAGAGAGAGAGAGAGAGAGAGAGAGAGAGAGACGAGGGTACTGGGTGGGAAGAAAGCGGAGGTGTTCATGACTCTAAAACCCCACTCATTGTACTTACATCCTGTTTCCTTCGCTCATCCCAACCAGTCACGTCGTACAAACTGCGGACGCAGCTGGTCAGTAAGCCTGGACCGCCAGGATCTCCCATACACTGTGTCATGCGCAAACGGCAACATTGATGGATTTGAGCACACGGCCTGGGCTGATGGCTGCGGTGGTAAAACTGAAATTTGTTCGTGCAAACAGTGAGTCTACAAAAATATTGTCTTTCAAATTTTTTGTTCATTTCATTTTCTATGTGTTTGACTGCATGCAACAACACCTATTTTGTGCCGAATATGAGAAGATGAGTGGTTGCTCGTTCTTCGTTTTCGTTGACCTAATTGTTGTTTGTCTTTGCCTGAAGGAGACCCAAGAGTTCGAAATGCTTCGCCTTTTTTTTTTTTTTGTTGTTGTTGTTGTTGTTTTCCTGCAATCTGTTTGTCTATATTGCCCTGCGGAACTAATAACCTTTCTTTTAAAAATTCGTTTGACTACAGTTTTTAAAAGTTACTCAACACAAAACTTTGGCTTTAAAAAATATGGAGTCCCAATCATTCTGTCGTTCTGAGCTCGCTCTCTCTCTCTCTCTCTCTCTCTCTCTCTCTCTCACACACACACACACACACACACACACACACACACACACACACACACAGAGTTTTTTTCCTTGTGATCTTGTTTTTACGCGTGTCAACTCGACAGCTGTTTCACTGGAGTTTTCGCTGTTCCGTCTGTGGCATGTACTGTATGCTCATGCGTTTGCAGAAAGCAACACACATGAAAGCTGGTTCATTTTTCCTCTCTCTCTCTCTCTCTCTCTCTCTCTCTCTCTCTCTCTCTCTCAGCATCAAAGTTAACGACGCTTTGGGGCTAAAATTCTGAAAGCCAATATACTAAGAGGTTATGGACCCTGATTCATTTCAACGTTGTTCTTTTTCATGTGTCACATCGTTCCTGATCTAATGTCAGGGTAGCATCAATTACAACAAAGTAGTGCCGACTATTTCATGTACTTTTTCACTCCGTTCTACTCTTGTGTAGTGCAACACAGTGCAATACAATACATTGCAGAACAGTGCAATCTAAAACAACACACCACAATCACGTACAACCCACGCAGCATGATATAGCAGACAAGATCCATGACCCTGCAAAACACCATTACTTGTGTTGATTTTCATTCCAACAATATTTCACAGCCTGGCGTATTGACTGATTGCATGTCTAGTGATCACGTAGACCGGCGTGTCGTTCCTTGGTTCTCTTGTCGGTGTCCAGCTTCATATCCGCTCGTGTTTCTATCCAGACAGAAGATGCAGGGAGGGGGTGGCAACGTGTGTGCTACCGGTAGCAGGCTCTGACAGTCCTTCGAGCAAGATACCCGTTGTCCTGGGGCAGTCCCAACCCGCTTCACGATGGCGTATATCTGTGACGGGGTGGATGCCAGTGAGTCTGAGCATGAGGTGCAGGGAAGGTGTTGGTGGGGGTGGTTGAAGGGGAAGGTGATGTATATGTGTGTGTGTGAGAGAGAGAGAGAGAGATGGGTGGGGGATACAGAGTGTTATTAGAAACCCAACAGGAGCTCTGGTCATCGTGATAGCACCGCTATGGTTCGAGTCATTGAAGGAATCTCTCTCTCTCTCTCTCTCTCTCTCTCTCTCTCTCTCTCTCTCTCCCTGTGTGTGTGTGTGTGTGTGTGTGTGCATGAGTGTGGGTGTGTATGTGCATAGTGTGGGTGTACGAGTATATGTGTGTGCGCGTGCATGTGTGCATTGCTCTGTGTCTGTCAGTGGGTGTGTGTGCGCAGGCGTGCGCACATGTGTGTGTGTGTGTCAGTATGCATATGCGTGCGAACGCGCGCGCGCGCGCGCGTGTGTGTATGTGTGTGTGTGTGTGTGTGTGTGTGTGTGTGAATTAACAAAGTATTAATTGCCATTCTGGTTTGCAGCGGCTTGTTAAGCATAACAAGCGTAAGCACCGTCAGACGAAAGCGCCAGACACGCCACGAGGATGAAAAAAAAAAATCCCTGCACGAGATGCTCATAATGATGACACCACTTGCCAAAGCCGGGAGCTACATCAACACACAGTCCGAAGTATCCTCATCAATAGTCCAAACGGAGAAAACTTCTTGTTATCAAATAGTGCTCTCTAATTATACATATGTGCATTCTTCTTCAGTTTTGTTTTTTACTGCTGTTGTTGGGTTTGGTTTTTTTGTGTGTGTGCTAACATCTGGGATGATTTCAAAGTTCAGAGTAATATAGAAAAACCAGGCACACAGCCCCATGATGTAGCATTTTGGTTCGATGTCTTCCTCAGTCATGTAACTGGTCCAATGACATAGCCCACAACGTCAACGTTAAATGATGGAAATCACTCATGTGTGGATACATTAAAAAAAAAAAAAAAAAAAAAAAAAGAAAGAAAAAAAACGAATCCAAAGGAAGATGCAAGACTATAACATTGATTCAGGGAACGTGACAAATGAATTAGCGGGTGTAAGGGTACGTGGGGGAAAAAAAAGATGGAGATAGAAGCTAGACGGTAGAAGAGAGGAAATGGACAGGGCGAACTGCATGTTTGTCTAAGGAAAGAGATTGGAAATAATCCCTGATGGAAAGAAGACATCACCATTATTTCATGACAATAAACACAGAGCAGCTGTGAGCTCCAGCTTTCCCAGTCATTGTCATCATTTTGAGTAAGAACCAGTTACACACTGATTTTGATTAACTTCAACACAGTAGAGTTTTGAACTATTTCAAGATGTGCCCTTATTTTGAGTGCCGCTGGATAATCCAAAACTTGTGTTTGACGTGAAAATATTTGTGATTAATTTAAACACCAGTCATTGCCAACTGATCGGTATGATCCGACATAGACATCTATCTTTGATATCGTTTAGTTAAAAATCAGTAGTTAACATTGTAGCAGACGTTAAACTAATCACGCCCCGCTTTAACCCGAGAGTTAGAAATATAGGAGAAACAGGAAGTTGTTAGCAACTAAATCATATGCTGATATGAAAACATTGTATGCTACCATCCTGTTCTTCAACATACTGACGTTAATAAACATTGCAGTTCTGATTGTTCTTCAAGGAGTGTTTCTCTGTGGACATGGGGCTCTCTCTCTCTCTCTCTCTCTCTCTCTCTCTCTCTCTCTCTCTCTCTCTCTCAAGATATATATATGTGTATACACACACACACACACACACACACACACATATATATATATATATATATATATATATATATATATATATATATATATATATATATAGTAGTGGTGGAAAAAACAAGTGCAGGCTAACAATTCTTCCGTCATTATAGCAATGCCTTGGCAAAAATTTGAACTTAAAAAAAAGGGGGAGGGGGGAGGCTGAACATGAAGAAAATGGGAACATAAAATCAGGAAAATGTGTATAAATATGAAAACTTTCACTAGCTGTATGACGGAACCATCGTAATCCCTCTCGGAGGCAGATCTATTTATATTGCCAGCTCCTAGGCCTTTCGTCCGCTGGAACGGACTCATCAGAGAGACACGGCTGATTGTGTCTGTGCTCTAACTGTTATTTGTTTTCGCCTGAAGAATACCCAAGAGGTCAAAATGCATTGTGTCTTGTCCTGTGCTGTATTTGTCTGTATCCTTAGCAGTAACTAATCCCCTCTCTTTCTAAATTTTGCTTCATTTTCCGCCCTCACTCACTCCTTTTTGAAACTTAATTTTTACGGATAATGACTGATACCCTTTGTAGTGTTGTATTTCACGTCACGTCTTTGGTCTTTGTGTACTTGTGAACGTTGTAAGCCATTTCTCATTCTCATTACCCTTCATTTGATTCAGATTTTGATTTTCATTTTCATTTTCATTTTCCCTCATCCTATTTAGCTTCACATCCACTCCTAGCTACGCACGTGCAATCGTCATTCGGCATTCTTGGTTCCTCAATTCTTCTTTGTCCCACTACCTCCCCAACAACAACTAACACCACAACACAATGCCAACCGCCCAAATTTTCTCCCGTACTATGCCAGCCCTTCTGCAAGTCCATTCAGTTTCTGCCACCCACCATCCAACCATTCCAACTAGGCTATGCCAAAACAGTTTAGAAAACCAAGTCAACATCCCATCTCAGCTTTCTTAAACAAATGCGGTAGACTACGCATCATTCCTCAGGGCTTCTCTCACTTCCCTACATCCCATCCAACCTCCACAACACCACACTCTCATCACTACCACCACCAAGAATCTCTTCCAAGCCAGACGTAAACTCTTGTTGGCGCATATAAAAACACCCGGATCAACCCTGAAATCTCTCTCCAACGTTCTCTCCAACATTTCGAACAACAAACCACAATTATCATGCCCATAGCCTCTGCCTCCAAACTCAGACAGCTCATCCATACACACAACCAACTCATTCACAACCACTGCAAACAAGACCAAACAAGACAAACTATTACAATTACAAAACAACCCACAACAATTCGCCCTGACCACTCAGCCTCCCCAGCCCACAATCCTGACTCCACTACCACATCTGATCACCACCCCCCCTTTGTCTACTGCATCCCTGAGAATCTTCCCCCTTTCTGACGATGAAAAATCAGGAACCAGCCACAGGCGTTGGTCACTGAGATGTTTTTTTTTTTTTTTTTTTTTTTTTTTTTTTTTTTGCTGTCCCAACCTCTGCGCCACCTCAGAGGCAGTGCACCCACGCCGCTCATTCCGACACCCTGTCCACAGCCACGGCCCGGTCGGCC
>JADBJO010000021.1:50000-52500 GCA_016801955.1 Conus betulinus
ATACCTGAATATTCAAAAGCATTAACCACAGCCATGATTTCACTGTCATAAAACCAGTTCTCTCTTGCATTTAAATAGCTTGCTGAGAATGTTCTCATCACCTTTCTTAAAAGGAGTTAAAATCATCGATTCAGTCCAGGTGTCTGCATAGACACCATCATCAAAAGGTCTGTTAACAACTCTACCAGAAAACGCATGCCTGTTTAGTAATTGTTTTGTAAATTCACACAGTAATTCCGTCTGCACCAGCTGCTTTGCTATTTTACACCTTTGAAAATGGTAAAGGTATTTCTTCTTTAGAAGTAGGTCGATGTACAGACTTCAACATAAGTTAAGGACCACTTGCATCTGTCTGACAAATGCAACACGCGCGAACCAAAAAAATGTTTCATGTGTACAGATATTTAATTGCAACCCAAGTGAATCAAATTAAAGCAATTTCATTTGGATTGCGTAATGTTTTTGCAATGATAAAGCAATGTCAAGAGACCCACCCTGGGAAAAGAAAGTCCACAAACATGTTTCTTTAATCTGTTCAACACGTCATACAACTGAGAAATAGTATGTACCATGCCTTGTCCCAGCTGTGTCCAGCTTTGTTAATACCATATTCCTTCTAATGTGTGAGCTGGTACATCCTTGAAATGTATGTTATCAGAAAGTGTATGCCATTATTCTTTATGACGTCGTAGGGCTATGTTTTAGTGTTTCTTGAAATGTGTCTGTATTGGATATTTAAAAGAAATGTCTTAAGAAGCAAAAGGGTTATATCAAAATAACGTGATAATATCTAGAGCAGACAATGAGTATTGCGTTTGATGCAAAACGTGGCTGGGGCATTCCTGGAGCATTCCTGGAGCATTCCCGCACTTGGCTGAAACTAGCATGTGTGATGCCAGTTATTCACTTCTGTCAGACACTGTGACACAGGACGCAACCTAATCAAAATGAGTGTCATCAACAAACTTTGACATAACATATGGTGCCTCACATTCTGACCCCTCGTCCATGATGTCCTACTTCATGTGTCCATTGTGGATTCTTCTGATGATCGCACTAGGTTCCTTTTGTTTTGGTAGCACGATACATTTCCTTGGTTTCTGTTTTTTGATTTTGACAGGCTTTTTAAAAGATGTTTTATGTTGGAGAAAGAAATACAAGTGCTTTGCAATACCTTCACCGATTTGCTATAGAATCAATGATTTTGTCATATTTTCTTACTTTGATATTTTTTGCAAAGTTTCTCCATATATGGTCTTTGTTCATATATCACATATGGTCTTTGTTCATATATCACATATGGTCTTTGTTCATATATCAACCTCAGTTTGGTACCAATGAGTTTACATTTTCTTATCTTGACAGAATTTAGAATGGCAGAATTGTTTTCCTTTTACACTTTAACTTCCGTCTCTTTTTTTAATCGTTATAAGCATACAAAACGCAATGTTCACAATTTTCATTGTTCAGGAAATGCCGGGCTCTATGTTACTGAAAATAGTGCTGCCTATCCCTGATATACTCATTGCCTTCACTATTTGCCGATATATATATATATATATATATATATATATATATATATATATATATATATATATATATATATGCAGGCACAGAGGCAGACGTCTTCAATATTTTCGCGTTCTGCAACGTTCGGTTATCTTACCATTGTAATTGCTGAAAAATACCAAACATCAAAATTTGCTTATGGACATTCCAGATGAATGATGCAAACAAGCACCCACCCTTCACTGCACTGCAGATTCCGATTGTCCCCAGAGAAGACAGGAAAGACTGCACAGGAGCCAGGCACCCCACAACGTTTGATTGAACGCCATCGTCACTGTCTTCCTGAAAAGAATCAAAGAATGTCACCACCTGGAAAAATACTGCCTTTGAATCAAGACACTACCAATACCAGAAATCAAAATGTTCAACAGCTATGGAAAACTTACCACCACTTGCAAAAAGTCACGAATATGGAATAAAACTGTCGCCACACGTGAAAATACTATCACCACCCGGGAAAAAAAAAAAAACTAAAAATGAAAAAAAAAACCGCCACCGTGGAGAAAACTGACACCATTAAAAAAAAAAAAAAAAAGTCACCACCCTAAATGATAGCATTATATTCTGAAATACTTCTACCACCTACAGAAAACATAAAAAAAACATCAAACCTGAAATTATCACACCTGGAAAGAAAATGCTATCATTCAGAGGGGAAATCTGTCATCGTCTTGAAAATGATGACCACCTGGATAGAATTGTCATCATCTGAGAGAAATTTGTCATGGTATTAAACGCAAACTATTAGCACCTAAAAAAAAAAAAAAAAAAAAAAAAAAAAAAAGCATCAGCACATTGGAAAAAGCAAGTGGAAGAAACAGCCATCATCTGGTGGGGTGGGGGGGGGGGGGGGGGGGGGGGGGGGGGGGGGGGGGGGGGGGCGTGTGGTGGTGGACGTTTCTGAATTCTCATTGTAGTTTGACTGTGTGCT
>JADBJO010000021.1:55000-57500 GCA_016801955.1 Conus betulinus
ATTAAGGCAGACATACTCCACCTTCGGGGAAGGTGCATGCTATGTGTAACGTGTCTTCCATACCAACGGCCAAACTGGCCTTCTCTTCCGAAAGTTGGTGATGGGATTTAACGTGTGTGCAAGATGTTGTGTGCGTGCGTTCACACACGGAACCTCGGATCATAGTCTCATTCGAAGGACTGTATGGGGATTGGAGTCAGAACCAATGTGTTAACTCCGAGGGAAAAATCCTCCTGTACCGAAATTCGAACCCGCAACCCCAGGATCACTAGAAGTCTACAAAGGCCAAGGGCCAGAGTAAGTAACTGTTTGTGTGCTGGACTAAACTCGCTGTTGCTTGCGTTTCACCCAGAGTGATGAGGGAACTGGCTGGTTGCACAGTCAATATTATCAAATTATTGTGTTACTGCATGCTGGTGAAGGTGTTTCGTCCACTGATCGGGTAACTTGCCTGCACTGGGCAGTCTAGAGATTATTATTATTATTATTATTATCATTATTATGATATTATTATTATTATTATTATTATTGTTGTTGTTGCTGTTGTTGTTGTTATTATCATTATTATTATGATTATTATTATTATTATCTTTACCAATATTATGAATACTTATATGGCACCTATTCTCGGCTAGAGACTAAGCCCTACGCGCTTAACACATCCACACTCGTTTACACAGCGGGCTTTCTTTCGTCTTGTGCAGGGGGTAAGGAGTTTCACCGTAGAACGTTATGGTCTGTCTTCATGAGTGCAGAGCGATGAGTTTGTGCCCATCTCTCCGATCTCTTCGAAATATGTTATTCCCACACGTCCACACCCGTTCTTCCAATAATGACCGAATTTTTCGAATTCTCTCATAATAAAACCGAAAGCAGCACGACTCTAGAGCCTTCTCATTTTCTGCGGCGACACTGCGGAATTCGCTACCTTTCCATCAATGTCATGCCCCTTCCTTCCCGACTTTCAAGTCTGCACTTAAAAGCTTATCAGTTTAAGCGCCAGTTGCAGAATACCACCTGAATTATTATATATATATATATATATCGCTTGCACACTTTGCTCGTGTACGAATGAGCTGTTCTCTCTGTGTTGAATAGTGTGAGTGTGTATGCGACATCGTGTCCCAGTGTGAGTGTGTGTATGTGTGTGTGTGTGTGTGTGTGTGTGTGTGTGTGTGTGTGTGTGTGTGTGTGTGTGTGCGTGCGTTCGTGTGTGTGTGTGTGTGTGGTGAGAGTGTGAGTGCGCGCGCGCGCATGCACGCGTGCGTGCGTGTGTGTGTGTGTGTGTGTGTGTGTGTGTGTGTGTGTGTGTGAATGCACGCATATGTTTATGACTCGTGAACGCAGAAGTGTGTGTGTGTGTGTGTGTGTGTGTTTTAGATGTTGATTTTGTTAAAACTTGTAAAGCGCCCTGTAGTTGTTAGGATGGGCGGCTTTGAAATTGTCCTTAATATATCATTATTATTATCATTATCATGTTTATCATTATTATCTTTATTATCATTGTTATATTACATTATATTCTGCCTTCATTTGTACAAGGCAGGGTATCTGTTCAACATCATAGTTTATCTTTATGTGAACAGGGCAGGGAGTTTGTTCAATGGTCTAGTCTAACTTCATGTGTACACGGCTAGGACGTTGACCGTTTAACATCATAACCTCTGTCTACATGTTTAGATTGAGGGAGTTGGATTGCGCTGTGTTATAGTCCGTCTTCTTCCTCTCTACAGGGCGTTTCACTGTTCAAAGTTCGAGTCTGTAATTTTTTTTTTTTTTTAGCACAGATCGGGAGATTGTGATTGTTTAACGTTCTTGTCTGTCTTCGCGTAAACAGACATAGGAGTTGGCTTTACGGGATACTTACGTCTGCATGTGTCGAGGGCAGTGTGTTCCAACTTGTATGGTTTTCGTCCTGTCAGTTGTAAGCCAGTTTTCATTACTAATGTTATATGCTTACATTTCAAAGACGCCCAGAAAGCTGAGATTTTACCTGTTGTACTGGCTGATCGATGCGTGTGCGTGTGTGTGCCCGCGCGCGCCCGCACACACACACACACACACACACACACACACACACACACGCACGCGCGCGCACGCACGCGTGCGCACGTACGCACACACCCCACTCACTCATGTACAGAGAGAGAGTCAAATACACACACACACACACACACACACACACACACACACACACATACAGAGAGAGAGAGAGAGAGAGAGAGAGAGAATGAATTTGCTGAGTTTATTCAAAAAATACACACTCACTGAAGTTCGCTGCATATTCAGTGTTTGTTTACCATCAGTGTTTCAAAGGACAAGACAATTGCAATGTTTTATTCCCAAGTCTCTAATGTATATTTTGACGGCATAACTCTGACCAGACTGACAATAAGAGCTATCTGAATTAATTTCTGTTTTTGAATGTAAATGTGTTTTGGATAGTGCAGTGGAACAGCTCACACCAAAAAAAATTAAACAAACATCAATTAGATAAATC
>JADBJO010000021.1:72500-82500 GCA_016801955.1 Conus betulinus
GTGGCTGATTTAGAATCGGAAGATGGTGAAAGTTCTCAAACTTCGTCGATCGCGAGTCCACATGTTGACGAAGCTGCCGAATGGCACGCAAATGATTGTGAACATGCGTGACACAAAAAGTAGTTGTGTTTTTGTTTTGTACCAAAACTTTATTTTGATAAAAAATATCACAAACAAAATATTCACAAGAGAGTCTGAAATTTTGATGGAACATATCACATTGACCCATCAGCGAGTATGCAAAATTTCAACAAATTTCATCCTGTGGTTTTGATGATATAGATATTTTACTTGGGTAACCATAAATTCTGCTGTTAACTCCCAAAACCTTCAGGCTGGGCGTGTCCTTCTCTAGTAATCTGGGCAGGGCGCAAAGGGTTAAGATACTGCTGTTGTCTGTGTGTCTTGTGGTTCTGTTTGGACAGAAGTATAGTCTCGGTTTCCTGTAGGCCTTTGGAGACCTACTATAGCCACTGTTACCAATAATTCTGTGGAGACATGATTGTAGTCAATATTTCCTATTTTGTAATTGTACGTTCTTGTAGTTATCATTTTCCCATAATTCTAATGGCACATTACTATGGTTACTGTATCCTAAATGCTACTGTAGTCAATGTTATGAGTAGTTCCACTTGAACATCGCTGTAGTCAATGTTTCCTATAGTCCTGTGAGCATTACTGTAGTCTTTGTTATGAGTAGTGCTACTTGAACATACTTTAGTCATTTACTTTAGACAGCTCTATAGTTATTTCCTATGGCACTGTTGAAAAAGCAATGAGTAAATGCTGCCAGTACTGCTGCTGTCGTAGTCATTGCTATGAATTTTTTTTCTATTGGAACATTACTGTAGTCCTTATTTCCCATAGTTCTACTGTGATATTGATGTAGTCATTGTCTCGAATAGCTCTACTAGAATGTTGCTGTAGTCATCGCTACCAATACTTCCCTTAAAACATTAATGTAGTCACTACACCCTACAGTTCTATTTCAATGTTACTGTAGTCATTGATTCTGAAAGTTCTAAAGGAATATTACGCTTGTTTTGTAACTCGCTTATTTTCTAAAGTTCTATCCACACATTACCGTACAAATCACCACAATACAAAACAGGATGGTCTGCTGCAGGCGTTAGAAACAACTGGCATCAAACATGTACAAAGCAATACTCCCCAGATCAACGTCTGCTGACAACAGTCAGTGGAGTATTGGTCTGTACGTTGTTCATTACTGCTGTGTGATATAGTGTGAAGAAGACTTGTTTCAAAACGGAGTGACTGAGGGCTCGTTTCCGTCCGGCGGCCATTTTGGTCGTGCGCGAATATATGAGAAGATAAGTGGTTTCTCGTACTTCGTTTTCACCGTCCTAAATATTATTTGTTTTTGCGTGAAGAAAACCCAAGAGGTCGAAATGCAATGTGTCTTGCCATGTAATTTGTTTGTCTATGTCCTTGGCGGTAACTAATCCCCTCTCTTTCCAAATTTTGAAGAAGACTTGTTTGTCAAACATGCACTTGCCTGTTTTTGCACTGTGCATTAAAGAAGTGTTACGTTGCATTTGGTACACCCTGGGTCTTTTTGCATCTTTTGACGCAGCCGGGTTAAGAGACAACCAGCCAACCAACAGACGTGGTCAAAACTATAATCTTCTCAGGGGAAGTAACCCGTTACCACTGATTGCGGACTGAAGACATGCAAAGGAAGAGAGCACGGTAAGACGGCCATTTTGAGCGACTGAAAAATGCCTGAAGAAGCAAAGAACAAAGGAAAAAAAAAAAACGAAGCCTAAACGACAAGACGGTTACACAGAGGGAAAAAAATATCGAAAAGGAAACAAAATCTACAACATCGAAAGAAACTGTACGACGCATAACAGATGAACAGTGGGTCACTGTGACACCTTCCATCCTATTAAAAGAATACAAGTAAATGCACCTCCCTTCCCACTAAGCCACCTCTACCTTTCTCCCCTTCCACCTTTTGCAACAGACGGGGCAACCTAAGACACACATTCTGACCCAATAAAGGTATCCTCCCCTCCTCCCCCAATCCCAGCCCACAGCCATCGCAGATTTCTCCCGTCGACACCATTCAGCTTATCATCGTGCCCCATATTCAGGGATTGCTAACATCAGCAGTAGACAGGAAACAAAGGATGAGTGATAGTTTGGCAGAGAAAATTCAATTTCGAACAGCTTGTAAAATACAGGAAAACATTCCTACAAATAAGTATTGCGGTTACTGTGCTGTTTGGCGTCCATCCGAAAAATTACCGTTTAATGCCACCCACCCCAACCCGTTCCTCCACCAAAGAGTTTCTAAACCACTAACACTGTTTCCAACCAAGCGTTTGCATCAACGCCAAAAGAACTGGTCAAGAGCTAACAAGAGGGTTGTAACGGTTTAGATACTCTTCTCTCTGCGGCGCGTAGATCAAAGAGTGGCTCTACGACTCATGAGGCAAAAGTATACAATTTTTTAAAAACATAAAAGAAATCCAACCCCTAACGAGCCTATGTGAGCAAAACAAACAGAAGGATTAAACGTGGTCCATAAAGAAGCTCACCACAGTTTGGTGCAGGTGCTGGTTACAGGGTCAATGCTGCGTTCGTAGGCAGCATCACGTAAAACATTCTGGAACTGATCTCGACAGGACTGAGTGGAACCATACCGACCCACAAAGCCTATCTGGGTTCTCTTTCATCTGCGAGTAAGTCTGGTCTCTCATCTCATGCAAACACACACCCACATTGATGATGGTGGCGCAGACAATGTTAGGTTGGTGCGCAGTGTGTGGGGTCTCGAAACTTAGAAACAACGTGCACCGTATATGGACATCTCCGCACGCAGTGACACTTCCATGATGAAACTGAAACTGTTGTTCCAATGCCCATCTAGGTTTCAGTTTATTTTTAGGTCATTTTCGGGGAGAGGGGGAATGAAGTGGGGGAGGGGGGAGTGGGGAATTTGGAGATGGGAAACGTTCTTTAATATGCATTGTCCATGTAAAACAAAGATTTCCAAAGCAGTAGAGTGCCAACACAAAGACACATATTCAGTTTGGTGCTCTTTATTTCAATAACCGATTTTTCAGATCACAATAACATTCGAAATTAGATTAACACAACACATAAAATTGTTCACAGTGGACATATTCCTGTTGCAAGCAGAAGACAGAACAATAATTTAAATCAACGGCTATGTTTGACAACGTTAAGACGGCTAAGATTATGCTTATATAGTAATGGAATGGAAGCAGTCAATTAGATTTGATCACATCATGAGAGAATACAACTTCGAATACAAATACAAACAGAAATGATTTACTGGGGGTAAGATCAAGACGCTGTAAAGTTGTTGTTGTTGGTGTGAATTTCATGTTGAGAAGTGCAGATGGAGATTCGGAAAAAAGAAAGAAAACAAAGATTTGTGAAATATAGAAGTGTTGCCACAATGGCAGACCATATGTGATTAGTGCTTTAATGCCTAACCTTTCCTTATTGTTGATTCGATAGGACGCTGAGGCACGTGACGGGTGAGAGCTCATTTGTTTTTATATAGGACGGATGTGTTCTCGATCTTTATGGCAGACCAGGAGGTGACAAACTGTGGAACAGTAGATTGTACGGCCGCTTGACTTGGGTCAAGATATGAACTGACCAATGTTTTCCAACTTCGGGGTTGAAAAGGAAAACTGGGTTCTTCCTAACGACTGGTGAGTGATCATCGATGTAGTTTCAGAGAGAAATCTGCTAGGAATTTTATATAGTGTTAATTCCCTACGGAAGACCTATGTGTCCAACTCTTGGACTAAAAGCCTACCTCCTGCGATTTTAAGTCCCGGTGGTTGATCCTCATAAGAAGAAGAAATGTTTACATCAACTTTGCCTTGAGAACAGAAAGAAAGAGAAATGCAATGTTTTACATGATGTACATCAAAAAAAAACAGAAAGCAAGAAGAAAATTATCAGAAATATTTCTGTGGCAAGTGGACATGGTCATAAAATTGGTCAGGAAACGCGCATTGCAGTTTCGTTTGTTGCTAATTGTTACCTTGATGCTCATTTGTTCTGTTTTGGTCAAGGGATCACACAAAAATTGGATTCCGTTTTTCCCAGTCTCTCAAGGAAGCACACGAAAATTGGAGTCTGTTTTTCCCAATCTCTTCTTTGAATGAATGGAGTGGATGCGAGCTTATGGAACGAACATGCTGCGTTTATGACCGAGTACACGCAAATGCGGTGTGTGACACTCGAAAGAAATGTGATTTCAAAAAAATGAAGTTTATGTTGTTTGAATGGTTACTAACGTAACAAAGTGGCGTCAGATTGGAGTTTGAATGACGTAATTATCTTCTTTTTTTTTTTTTTTTTTTTCGATGACGTCTGGAATGAATGGTTATGACGTCAAGATGTCCGTGCCTCCTTCAACTGGATAGAGAGCTCCAGACAATGGCAAACTCTTCCTCTGTGATTTTCCCATCCCCTGAAAACAAAGAAAGGCACTTACACAAATCAATAAATGAGCAAATAAATACAGCAGCTACTGTTGAATACACACAGTAAAAGGGACAGTAGGGGGAGAGGGTAGCAGTCGTGTGAGGGTTGGGAGGATGGCATGTGAACAGTCAGTCCTTTTGTTGTTGTTGTTTTTTTTTTTTTTTTTTTTTTTTTTTTTTTTTTTTTTTTTTTTTTTTGGAGATCAGAATTTTCAACTGTTTCCTACTAGGAGGAACAGTTGACGGGAATCTTTTTTCTTTACGTAGTATTGCTAATTTCTATTATTAATGGACATAAGTTTCGCATGCATTAATGTAAGCTAGCTCTCTCTCTCTCTCTCTCTCTCTCTCTCTCTCTCTCTCTCTCTCTAAGAGTGTTCATCGTCGTCGGTGTGTCTTGTCATATGACGATGATGCGTGGTGTCGTGGGTTTATTAGAGTGCGCGCCGTGCAGCCCAACACCTCCGTCTTCAGCACTCGAGGTTTCTGTAGGGGTTACCCCGCCCTTAGCTCATGGTCCAAAGTCCTGCCCTGTGAGCACAGGGGGGATTGTTTCTCCGAGGGTCCCACCCCGTAGCTAGAGGTTTTAACGCGCCTCATGATCACGTGATGAACCCGTCATGGGACATATGGGGTATTTCTTGAGTGCAGCAGTGCCACCTGCTGCCCCACCCCGTCCTGCTGGGAGCACCGCCAGTTGGTCCGGGACTGCTTATTCGACCAGGCGAGCCTGACTTATATCGCAGCTAACCCTCATATCTGAGGGCCGTTCCCCTATCCGCCACCCGGGGACCCGCCGGTTGGGGATGATCGCCCCGCCACTGAATTGGAAGTAGCCTGTCCCCTGGATAGGGTCCAAAATCAAGCCCTCAGGATCATCACCGGGTCCATGCGATCCACACCAATCAAAGCCATGGAGGAGGTTACTGCCATACAGCCCCTCCACCAGAGGAGAGACGCAAAGACCATGGTTCAGGCAGAGAAATTCAAGTGCCCTGCCTCAACATCCGATGAACAAGAGGATGCAGAACCTGACCAAGAATCGTCTCAAACGCAGTAGCTTCATCCATAAAAGCAAGAGTCTTGCCAGGGAGCATCAAGATGGCTTGCCACCTGCCAACCCACTGGACCCCTCTGATCTGCCACAGCCCTGGAATGAAGACTTCACAAATCTTCACATCTCCACAACAGTTCCACAGGTTGCCTCAGGAGACTCTCAGGATGACACTGTCAAACGCACTCTCACACTTGCCATGATTGCTGAGAAGTACCCTGAAGAATCCTGGATACATGCGTACACCGACGGCTCAGCAACCAACGCAGTGTCTGATGGAGGAGCGGGCGTATTCATCAAGTCACCTGAGGGACACACCACCACAGCAGGGATACCAACTGGGAAACACTGCTCCAATTATGCTGCAGAAGTTCAGGCCCTCATGCAGGCAGCCTCCATGATTCATGATTCACAGAGCGACTGCACCCAAGTTGTCTTCCTCTCTGACGCGCTGTCCGTCCTGGAGGCCCTTGCAGGAGACAAACTTCCTCGTCTAATGGAGAAACTCCAGGAACTCTCGCCAAAAGTAGACGAGTAGTCCTGCAATGGGTACCTGCCCACTGCGGAGTCCCAGGGAACGAGGCAGCCGATCAGCTCGCCAAAACCGGAGCCAGAGGAAGACAACCATACAACAGCGTCAGCTTTGCAGAGAAGAAGACCCTTGTGAAGGCTCTGATGCGACCACAACCCACAGGGATGCCTTCCATCTTCTGGAGAGACAGGAGCAGGTGGTCATTATGAGACTTAGAACTGGCCACTGCCGACTCAATGACCACCTGCATAGGAAGCTGAAGCTGGCGCCTTCCCCCTCCTGCTCCTGTGGTCTTGAAGACCAAACACCAGAACACATCTTACAGACCTGTCCCCTTCTCAAGGGACTGAGAGAAACTGTGTGGCCAACGCCGACTCCGCTGCACACGAAGCTCCACGGCTGCCGACAAGACCTGGAGAAAACGGCTTTATTTATCAACGAGGCTGGCTGACGCTGTGTGAGGTGTACGAAGAAGAAGAAGAAGAAGAGAAGTAGCAAGTTGAATCCGTAGTGGTGTGGGTTCGTGTCTTGGAGGCCGAGAGTTCTTTCTTGTTTCCATCAAAAGCAATGGATGTTCTGTGTTGTGGCTGCGCTCGCGTCAGTACCATGTGCGTTGGTTTTTTTCCGCTTCGTGGCTGCCGTTTCGCTCACTTCCACATTTCGTTCGCCTGTTGTTCCACGCTGTATCCGTTCGCTGTGATTCTCCGTGGCTAAGTTTTATTTTCTTAAATCATTCATTTGTCATCTTGTTAGTCTGCATTCTATGTACCTATCATAATTTGATTCCCTTTTTCATCATCTCTCCTTTTTTTTTTTCTTTTTTTTTTTTTTTCCCAGCATGCACCTGTCCCCAATATATGACAAATCATTAGGTTTATGCATCTCTCTCTCTCTCTCTCTCTCTCTCTCTCTCTCCTCTCTCTCTCTCTTTTTTTTGTTTTATTTTTTTTTTTTCTTTTTGTTTCTTCATTCTTATTCAAGTTGGGGTTATTCAAATATTTCGTAACATTAGTTCAGTCTCAAATATCAGTTCCAGATTTTTACACTTGCCATATTTAAACTTGGAAATAGAAAGTTTTTTGCAATTAATAGAACCATGTTCGCTTGTTTTCTTGGTTTATCTGTGAATACATCTGTTTTGGTAACGCCAAATAGAGCTGTTGTTACATTCATAGGGATCTGTAAGTTGTAGTGTGTGAGAATATACTGTTTTACTTGGTTCCAGAATGTAGATAGCTTAGGGCAGGAATAGAAGGCATGCTCAATGTAATCTATTTCTTTGCACCAGTGGCATTTATTTGTTTCCCACTACACCCATTTTTTGTAACAATATGTTGGTGGGGTAAATGTTGTGAAGGAATTTGAAATGAAGGAGCCTCAGTCTAGATTCCTTTGTACATTCATACGCTAAGTTAAAGTAGTCTTGAATGTTGATGTTTAATTTACGCTTCCAAAAATATGTCGCGCATATTTCATGGTTTTGCTTTTGGGCAAAAACCTTTCTGATTTGTTTATTTGATAGGGCTGTGAGGTTTCCTCGTCTGTTACAACATCAGTAGGGGGTTCGTCTTTGTGATCAATGTTAGCGAGTTGTTGCTTCCATGTGGATGGGATCGCGTTTGTCAGCGCATTGTATTCAAATGGAAGGTTTGGAGAAGTGCCTAGTCTTTCTTCTATTTCTCTAAAGGTCACTATATGTCCATTTCGCCATAGATCTTGAACGAAAAGGATACCAGCTTTATACCATTTTGTAAAATGTAATGTATTTCCTTTGTATTTTATTTCTGTTGTTCCACAGAGGTTCTGTTTTAACATTCTCTATTGGTCGGTCTTTGTTAAAGGTGGTGACTGCAATTATTACGTCTTTCCAAAAGATTGAGGTAACTTTTCCTAATCCTTGAATTTCTTTAGGATCAACATTACAGTGAAAACGCACTGGCTGTTCTGGAAAGGTGACATATTATTTCTCGCGAGGATGCTCCAGTGAGCGTTGGTTGTGTTTGAGGAGTCTTGCCGCCCATTTGACCAGGAACATTTGTTGGTGATGTTCGATGTTAATCATATTTAGGCCGCCTTTTTCCTTTTCTAGGCTAAGGACACCTCTTTTTATCTTTTCGAATGCTTTTTTATTATTGAACTTTTTTTTCCATAGGAACCTATAGATCAGTGAATTAATAGAGTGGAGGGTTTGTTTTGGTATAGATGCTGTTTGCAATACGTGAGAGAATTGTGACAGCAGAAATGTTTTAGTTAGAATAACTTTACCATATAGGGATGGGTTTCTGTTTTCCCATTGCTTGATGATTTGGGTAATCTTATCTACTCTGGCTTTCCAGTTTTCTTCGATCTCAGAGATTTCTTTGTCTGCTGAAAAGTAAATGCCTAAAACTTTGAGTTTACCAGATTTCATAGGTATATTATTAACAGTGCCCGTTTCACCCTTTCTGATCCTAACCATATGCCTTCTGACTTGCTTTTATTAGCTTTTAGGCAGAAAAAATCCTCGAATTTCACAACTATGTTTGTGGCTTCCTGAATATCTTGTTCATCTTTAAGGTCAGTGTTGTATCATCCGCAAATTGTTTTATTTTAGTACAGCCGGATGCGTTGCTTTCGTCAGGATTTTGTGTGTTAACTTAATTCCTTGGATATCTTTACTGTTCCTTATTCGGATAGCTAGTGTCTCAACAGTTATCACAAAAAGGAGAGGACTGAGTGGGCAACCTTGCCTAATGCCTCTTTCTGTTGGGAACCAGTCAGATAACCATCCACCATTGTGAATACAGCTTTGTTGTGTGTTTTCCATAACGGTTAAAAAACAGATTTTTTAAATCGTGGGCCGAAATTGAACAAATCAAGCGTTTCTAAAATACAGTCTTTAGACAGGGTGTCAAACGCTTTAGAGAAGTCTAGTGCCAGTAGGGCACCTGGTTGATTCGTTCTGTTGAGGTATGCAGTGAGATCATCAAAGAATCTCAAATGGAAGGCTATGTTTCTGCCTTTTATAAATCCTACTTGGTCTTCGCTTACGATTGATGTTATTATGTTCTGTAGTCTTAAGGCTAGTGCCTTTGTGAATATTTTGTAGTCTGTATTTGTGAGTGTAATTGGCCTGTAGTTAGCGAGGTTGTGTTTGTCTAGATCGTTGCCTTTGTGTATTAATGTTATGATTCCTTTTTTCATAGAAAAGGATAGTTCACCTTGCTCAAGTGAAGCTGTAATACAATTTAGCAGGGTTGTCTTAATTTATCCCAGAATTTCTTGTAGAAGAATGGTGAGAGACCATCACTCCCTGGTGCAGACTCATTTTTTAAATGATTAAGGGCTTGCGTGAGCTCGTCTGGTGTAAGTTCCTTGTCGCAGAATTCTTTTTCTTCATCTGTGAGTGTGGGGAAGTCATCATCAGCTAGGAAATCGTCTTTTATCGTCTCTCCATGTTTAATTGATGTGTCTTTTTTGTATAGCTGTGTGTAGTATTGCTTAATTCATCTAGTATTGTTTGAGGATTGTCTGTTAATGACTGATTTACACACAGTGATGCAATAGTGTTTGCTGCTCCTTGTGTCTTTTCTAGGCGCAGAAAAATATTTATTTAGTGTTCTTCTCACCCTCTTCGATCCATTTGACTCTTGACCGAATTTGAGCGCCGCGTGCGTCTTTCAATTCTTGCAGTTCTATTTCTTTTTTAAGTTGATGTGCTTTTGTTGCTAAGCCTTTATCCAAGGGTTGTATGACAGTTTTTGTTCAATTTCTTCTAGCTGTTTGACTTTGGTTTGTTTCTGCTGAGGCCAAAAATTTTTTGCGGCCTTGAGAAGAAGTTTATACAGAAAGATTTATATCTTACTTTAAACATTTCCCATGCCTTTTGTGGGTTTTCCTTGCCATACTGAGTAAAGTGGGCATCAATGAAGTTAGTTG
>JADBJO010000021.1:92500-97500 GCA_016801955.1 Conus betulinus
CTTGGGAGGCGGGAGGGAGCTGCCACAAGACTGGGGGGTTGGTCAAGTTCAGGTGGTTGGTTACTTGTCTGTTTAAAGTGGGAATCTCCCGGCTTCGCTTGAGAAACAAAAATGAAAAAGATTTTTTCCTGGGTTGCAGGAATCAATTCATTTCATTTTTGTTCATAGTCTAGACGACCGGAAAGTCCCTCTCTACACATTTTTTTTTTTAAAATTTTTACGTCGCGAAAGTCTTTTTTTTTTTTAAGTTGCTATTAAAAAAAAAAAAAAATTCTCCCATATATCTAAAATCAGACGAAAAATGTTTATATTTTTTACGGAACTCAAAAATCACATTTGGTGGGACAGCTATGAGAAGATTTTCATGAAGTTTGCTGTGAAGTGATTATGTCTGACATGATAAAGGTCCCAACACTCTAAACGAACATGCTTGACGGGTGAGTGGTACTCAACATAGAATACACCACGGAGTTTTTTTTCACATTATAAGAGACACGAGTGACAGTAAAATTAAGAAATCGGTTCATCGTCATCATATTTCAGAGAGAAAATATAGCTTGCCGACTAACTGTGTTCCTACGCGAGTGACGGGGCGCGCGGGTTTGGCAGTGAACAGGTCAGGTAGCAGACGACAGAAAAAAAGGTGGGTCATGTTGACTGAAAATTAACAAACAAATAATTACTGTGACGGCTACAAAGTCGGGCTCGCTCTGTCTCGTGGGAGCTAATATTGTTTCTGATTCATTTTCCCCAAAAGTCCATTAAATGAGACTTGAAAGCAAGATTTCGCTGACCTCCTGCACACACAAAAATCCCGTCAACAGTTTGGCTGCTGGTATGGATGACAGGTTACATACAGCATGCACCCTGCCTGAAAGATCAAAACAATGAAGGTAAGAACACTGAGCGACCGACACGCTAGCAGCAGCTCTTTAGTCGGCTCTACCCAGGTAGGCAGCCCGTTGTGTATACGAGGGCAGGATTCGTTAAAGCGCTTAAGAGTTTGGTCTCTGAGCGAGGATAGGCGCCATTTGACAACAGCAACAACAGTAATGATAATAATGATGATGATCATGATGAGGATAACAAATAATGATTATGAAAATGATGATGGTAAATATAATGATGATAATAATGATGATGATATGATAATGATAAATAATGATGATGATGATGTTAGAAGAAGAAGAAGAAGAATAGTTATATAATGATGATAATAATGATGATGATGATCATATGATAATGATAATAATGATGACGATTGATGATGATGATGATGATGATGATGATGATGATGATGACAGGCCTGGCATTACATTTTGTTTCAATGACGACTGATCCTCTGCATCCGGTCAAAACAAAAGTTAAGTGTAGGCCTAATAGTTGTGTGTAAAGCACAGTAGTAAGCTTACATAGTGTTCTGGACAGGGAGGAGGAAGCGAGGATGTGTGTGTGTGTGGGGGGGGGGGGGGGGGGGGGGGGGGGGGGGACTAAGCTGAATCGTTGGACTTCAAACAAACACAGATTGAAATTCAGCAGAAAGGAATGCGCGGGTTTGGTTGGGTGGCGGTGGGGAGGGGGGGGGGGGGGGGGGGGGGGGTAGACGGGGATTGGAGAAATGTCAAGTGATGTCGGGATGGCGGAGTATGCTAGAAATTTAGGACTAAATGAAAAGAAGCAAACCGATCCCTCTGTGTGAATGGAACTCAAAGGGTGCTTGAGGAAAGGGTCGGCGGAACACGCTGCGTTTGTTTTCTCGGGGTCTCCGTTGTACAGGTCCGACTCCATGGTTACAGATTAAACCGAATACGCTACACATTTCTCTATTAAACTCAAAGCTGCGCCTGGCTTTTGTCAGAAGATCAGCCAGTATCAAAGCATATTCATCGCACAGTCCAGCCCTTGACCCATATTTTGACTGATTCTGAGGAAGATCCGATGTCTGATTCTTTTCATATTACAGCACGATCCACGTGACCCTTTCAATTTCTGCCGTCTGCTGGACCTTTCACTCCAAATCCTTGTGTCCTGCCAATGGTGCATAAACAAAAGAAGTTCACAAGACATGCAAAATTCATCTGTCTTTGCTGACGATTGGCATTAAACTAATTTACCCTCCCCAAATTCCCGGATGAAATCGTCATTTTTCACGTCCCCCCCCCCCCCCCCCCCCCCCGATTTTCCCCCCCCCAAACTGCATTACCCACTCGCGACTTTCATTGTTAAACTGCATTACTACTCGATCTTTATTGTTAGCCACAACTCAGACCTACATACGCCGCTCCTAAAATGATGATGTGTGTGTGTGGGGGGGGTGGGGGGGCGATTGGGGAGGAGTCGAACGGAGAGGAAGAAGTGTGAGAGAAGTAATGTTGCATGCACGACTACACACTTGATAATAGACGTGGCTCTATGAAAATAATAAAAATAATGCTAAAGTGGTATCTCTCTCTCTCTCTCTCTCTCTCTCTCTCTCTCTCTCTCTCTCTCGCGCGCGCACACACACACACACACACACACACACACACACACACACATACACCGCGCATGCACACACACACAAGCACGCACGCATGCACGCATGCAACACACACACACACACACACACACACACACACACACACACACACACACACACACACACACACGCACACACGCTCGCACGCATGTATGCAATACACAAACTCTCTCTCTCTCTCTCTCTCTCTCTCTCTCTCTCTCTCTCTCTCTCCCCTCTCTCTCTCTCTCTCTCTCTCTCTCTTACACACACACAAACACGCTCGCGCGCAAGGATATTCGGTCTAAACCAGTTCTGCTACTTACATGAATATTTACATGACTTTTCATCCCCGTCTTTTATCATAGAACTATGTATTCAACGTCCAGACACAGATAGACAGACATACAGACAGACAGACAGAGAGAAACAGACAGACAGAAACAGAGAAAACAACAACCAGACAGATAAAAAGCAAGACAGACAGACAGAGTCCGGTCATGGTGTTTATTAAAAACCCATGTGTGTGTGTGTGTGTGTGTGTGTGTGTGTGTGTGTGTGTGTGTGTGTGTGTGTGCGTGCGTGCGTGCGTGCGTGTGTGTGTGTGTGTGTGTGTGGCAGAAGTCATGTTCGCCGAGACTGGTGACATGTTTTCTCGACGCACAAAGTAGGTTTTCTTTTCCCATTCTTCATATTCTCTTGCCAGTTCACACCATTTTCCCCCAAATCTGGTGTTGGCTGTGAGCATCGCTCTTGCAAGTTATGCTCACAAATAACCATTTCAGTCAAAGGGTTAAGAGTTCTGCGACGTTTACTGTTATCAATGGAGAGCTTCGTAGGCGGTGTCTCTTGCGTGCTTGGATCAGAAGAAGCACCACTAACTCCACCGTAGTGACTTGGCAGTAGCGCAGTGTCTCCTGTAGTGGGTTTGCCTTGCGGAGGTTTTACCTTCACTGTTGTCTGTGGGGTCGCTCCGCTGGAGGTATTGCCACTAAACTCTTCGTCCAAGAAGCTTTCTGTCCATCGTCGTCTTCTTTCCATCAAGAATCAAAGTGAATTAAGTAAGAAAACGTGTCAATGTTGGCTGTAAGTGACAAAGAATGTTTCACACGACCTAAATGTTTGACAGAAAGGCCTGCACACCAGAAAATTAATGCGCCAAGGCCTTGCGTAAGCAGTCGAGTGTTTATAGACTGGCGCAAATAGGTTGTTTTGAGAATTGTGATTGTATCCAAAAGTTGATTCTCCTCACTTTCTTTCGAATGGCCATCAAGGTAAAAGCCAGGTGGTTCCAAGCAGACAGATTAAGATCAAAGGAATGGGGTTATTTGGGGCTATTGAATCTGGCGGAAAGACAGGGTCACGGGTGAGTGCAAAGGGCCTGAAATTCGAGTCAACAAAGGGGAAGGTCATGTACTTGAAGATTGTGATTCCATCAGTGAAGATTCCCCCCCCCCCCCCCCCCCCCCCCCCCCCCCCCCCCCCCCCCCCCCCCCCCCTCCCCAAAAAAAAAAAAGGGAAATGATTGGTGGGGAGTTGTTTCTTTTGATAAATTATCAGTTTAGTGTTAATGCTGGCTCGAATTTATGGTAGGCCTCAAAACGCTTACATGGATTATACAGTGTTTTAGCGCAAATCCTGATGGTGGCGTGTGTGGCCAAATAAGCTCTCTTTCAAAGGGAAGTCATCGTTTGAGCAATGGGTCTTGTATTGAAAAGTCTGTTAGGTAATTTCCCTTTGATAGTGTTTTTGTGTGTGTGTGTGTGTGTGTTTCTTTTTTGTGTTTTTTCTTTTTTGGTTTGTTGTGGTTTGGTTTTGTTTTGTTTTGTTTTTTGTTATTGTTTTGCTTTGTTTTGTTTTTGGTTTTGTTTTTTGTTTCGTTTTTTGGAGCACAGCAGTGTTTATACAGTGTGACACTGGCGCCGGGACCGCGATGGGACCAAAAACGGGCGCGGCTGTAGACGGGGAGCCGGTTGACCTAGGTGCGAAAATTCACACTGAGGTGGCACAGAAGATGACATTGTTCCAGCCCTCCCGACCCCCCTCCCCCTCCCCACCCCCACCCACACTCAATTCATGTTAAAGAACTGTTAGGGACAATGTTTTTTTTCTTCCGTTTCGATTTAAATCTTGAATCCCTCCGCCCCCCCCCCTCCCCCCTTCCCTCCCCCCCTCCTCCCGATAGGGGGGGGTCGCCGTCACGGTATGACAGCAATGACATGACAGTGCTGCGTTTGATCGTTGAGCGTTGGAACGGGCCACTGGAGGGCGATGTGACCCCGGGTATTGGGGTGGGGGTGGGGATGAGGTTTTTTTTTTTTTTTTTTTTTGGGGGGGGGGGGGATACCCGTTGGAACTAAAATCGTTCCAGTCTTGATTGGTTGGGGGACGAAATGAAGGCGGGGGTGTGGGGAGGGACGGGGGTGATTTCTGCCAGATCTGCTCACATTTTGGGGGAGAGAGGGTTACTAGGAGAGAGAGGGTCTGGTCCAGAGCGGAAGAG
>JADBJO010000021.1:102500-107500 GCA_016801955.1 Conus betulinus
TGAATAACAAACACCAAAGAAACGAAATGTCGCCCGATGTGAATCAAGTCTGCATCAAAAGAGCACAGGTTTCCCCCTCCAAAGGCCTGCGGAGAGCTTATGGCAGAGAGCAAGTCGAGTTCAACGGGATGTAGTGGATTAGATGACATTCCCCGGATAACTCTGTTGTACCCCAGTCTGAAATGGCCGAGGTCCAAAATATTTATCGCAGCTTTATTAAACAGAGTGCGTTGTTGTGTTCATCACAGCTGTCCACTATCGGTCTAGCCCACGATTTTGTTTTTATGCCAATGTCAGAGTTACCAACATGAGACAGTGGGAGAGGATGTGTGTGTGTGTGTGTGGTGTGTGTGTGTGTGTGTGTGTGTGTGTGTGTGTGTGTGCGTGCGTGCGTGTGTGCGTGACTGCATTTATGCGTGCGTGCGTTCGTGCGTGCGAGCTTGCGCGCGCGCCTGTGTTTGAAAGTGTGTGTGTGTGTGTGTGTGTGTGTGTGTGTGTGTGTGTGTGTGTGTGTGTGTGTTACACGTAAACAGCACCGGCCTGGCCTGCTTGACCTACCATGTGTGTGCCCGTTGTTTTCCATCGCTTGTCACGTTGCCTCTCTAATGTTCTCATCGAGGGTCTATGACCAAACGGCTCAGCATGATCCGGACCCTGGTCCGATCCGGTCCTGAATGGTGCTGGGACTTAAAGGGAAGCAACTTTTCAGTGAGTTATTCCGTTGTGTCCCGGTATCACTGCATCCCGCCCGTGGGCACTGTTGTAGCTGAGCCTTCACAGAAATGAGACGCAGTGAGATCATCATCATCAGTAACAGCCCTATGATTAGGTCCGTGTCTCCATTAGCTATCAGTTCCGTTAGGCTACAGTCTCATTCGGCCCTAGTCCCACTAGGTTCCAATCCCAGCAGACCAGTCCCATTAGGTCCTAGTACCACTGGGTCCCAATCTCAGTAACCCAGTTCCATTAGGTCCCGGTGCCACTGTATCCCAATCTCAGTAGCCCAGTCCCATTAGGCCACAGTCCCATTAGGCCCCAGTCTCATTTGGTCCCATTCCCATTAGGCCCCCGTCTCATTTGGTCCCATTCCCATTAGGCCCCAGTCTCATTTGGTCCCAGTCCCATTAGGCCCAGTCTCATTAGATCCCAGTCCCATTAGGCCCCAATCCCATTAGGTCCCAAACCCATTAGGCCCCACTCTCATTAGTTCCGAGTCTCGTTAGATCTTAGTCCCATTAGGCCCCAGTCCCATTAGGTCCGAGTCTCATTAAGTCCCAGCCCCATTAGGTCCCAATGCCATTAGGCCCCACTCTCATAAGGTTCCAGTCCCATTAGGTCCCAATCCCATTAGGCCCCAGTCTCATTAGGCCCCACTCTCATTTAGTTCCGAGTCTCGTTAGATCTTAGTCCCATTAGGCCCCAGTCCCATTAGGTCCGAGTCTCATTAAGTCCCAGCCCCATTAGGTCCCAATGCCATTAGGCCCCACTCTCATTAGGTTCCAGTCCCATTACGTCCCAATCCCATTAGGCCCCAATCTCATTAGGTCCCAGTTTCATTAGGTCCCAGTCTCATTAGGTCCCAATCCCATTAGGCCACAGTTCCATTAGACCCCAGTCTCATTAGGACCGAGTTCCATAAGACCTCATTCTCGTTGGGTCCCAGTCCCATTACGCCCCTGTCTCGTTAGGTCCCAGTTCCATTACGTCCCAGTCTCATTAGTCCCAGTCCCATTAGGTCCCTGTCCAGCCAGGGTCCAGTCCCATTAGGTCACAGTCTCCATTAGGTCGCAAACCCAGTAGCCCAGCCCCACTAGGTTCCAATCCCATTAAGCCCCAGACTCATTAGGTCCTACTCCCGTTAACTCCCACTCTTACGAGGTCCCAGTCCCATAAGCCCCAGTCCTATTAGCTTCCAGTCCTATTAGCTTCCAGTCCTATTAGCTTCCAGTCCCATTAGCTTCCAGTCCTGTTAGGCCCCAGACCCATTTGGTCTCGGTATATTTTAAAGTTAATTAAGCACATCTGCACATCTGACGAGCGTGGCAGACGGAAAATGAGAGATACAGAAACAAGAGTGATGAAGAGAGAGAATGTCGAGCCTTTAAAATCACTGAAATGTAAGTGTTATCGCCTGAATAAACAACATTGTGTCGAAAATCAGCTAAACGCTTTACTTACTTTCGGATCAGTTGAAAAGGAAATTTGCTTAACGCCAAATTGCAATTCATGTTTTTGAATAAATAGGTTCCTCGTAAAATCTGCGATTTCCCAACATCAGATCATTATTCTTTAAAAAAAAAAAATAAAAAAAAAAAAAAAAAAAAAATATAGAGATAAAAAGAGATAAAAAGTGTGTGAATTTCCGTTTCAGACAAATATTAACGACAGTCTGTCATTATCTTGTGATACATGCGACAGGTAATGGAGGTGTGAGGTGCTTTGCAGGCCATGGCGACACTGAAATGATTTTTTTAGATTGAAGTTGAGAGAACAGTTTCTTCGTCGTGTGCTTTTCTGACTGCGAATAGTTGAATGTTTCAATGATTTCCACGTGCAGAAACTGATCAAATATTTTTCATCACTGAAGATGAATATATATCCGCTGATTCATTTTATACATAGCTTTGGATATAGGTCGTTTTATACCCGGGGGATATTCTTGCCAGGAGAAACTTTCAACCTGGTACACTGGCTCCACTTTCGCAATATAGACGACTTTTTCTCCATGACTGCCTCTGTTACATCTGCTCTGTCAATTTCCGCCTGTGGTTAGACCGCTCCCAAAATTGTTTTCTCCGCTCAGGACGTACGTGTACGCACGCACCTGCTCGACACACACACACACACACACACACACACGTCATGGTCCACGGCACTTTCTCTTCACGTCTTAAGACGGCTGGGAACAAATCTTCTCTTTCACAATGGCCAAAGCTAGTAGCACCTGCGATTTATGTTGTTTTTTTTTTTTTTCCCCCTCTCAAGTTATTTTTAATTTTCGGCGTCCTGGGCAAGACGTTTAGACGCCCCATTGCCTTAGTCTCGACCCAAGCAAGAAGCATTAGATTTCAGAGAGGACTACAGCTTTTTTTTTTTCTTCGAAACAAAAAAAACCACGTCATTTGAGGAGGGTTAGGGCTGAGACCAGTATGGCCTACACAGCTGCAGAAAGTGGGAGAGAATGAGGGAGTCCTTGTACTGTACTGGTAGATTTTTTTCTTTCTGCGTACGCAGGCTGATACTCCTGCAGACACTGCCTGTATAGACAGGCAGTGGAGTTTTGTGTGTATGACCGTTTTTTATCCCGCCATTAAGGCAGCCAAAACTCCATCTTCGGGGAAGGTGTATGCTATGTCTAACGTGTCATCCATACCAACGGCCAAACTGCCCTTCTCTTCGGAAAGTTGGTGATGGGATTTTACGTGTGTGCAAGAAGTTATGCGTGCGTTCACACACGGAAGCTCGGTTTATAGTCTCATTCGAAGGACTGTATGGGAATGAGTCAGAACCAATGTTAACTCCGAGGGAAAAAATCCCCCTGTACCGAAATTCGAACCTTCAATCCCAGGATCACGAGTCCGGCGCTCTAGGATTGGTAGATCATCTTAAGGGCCAAGACCAGGGCTAGGAGAAAGTGGGCTGGGAGAATGGCGCACAGAGTGACTTCCCTTAACATCACGTTACTGTTTATGTGCAGGGGAGACAATTTCCTCACTGAACTCCAGCCCTTAAAGATAACATGATCTGGTCGGTACGGAAGTTGACAGGTTGTCGTTGTTGTTGTTGCTGTTGTTGTTGGCTTTTCTTTGTTTGGTTGGTGTTTTTCCCCCCAACGAAGAGAAGCTGACCTCAGGGACCATATTATGATCTGTTTTTGTTTTTGTTTTATCATCTTCTCCTTATGTGTCCGGCCACGTGATTGATTGAATGCTGTCAGCATCTTGGCGATTGGTCTAAAAAAAAGAGCTGTTTACCTGTTGAGGATTTGTTATTGGATGCAAAGTCACTGTTGACGAGAGACAGACAGACAGACAGACAGACAGACTGACAGGCAGGCACTGACTGACTGACAGACAGACAGACAGACAGAGAAAAACACTTGTTTATTCATACACGCCATAGTCAGATATGATCGGGAGGTAAACGGTCGTCAACAAAACAAAGTAAAGAGCACTGTTTCCTAAACTAATCTATGATTGCAGCCTAATTACTAAATCAAAACTGAAACTAAGCGGCTTGCATTTCGATGCAAGCTCATTACATTTCTTCTACCTTTATTCTGAAAAACTGCAAGTTTTTTTTTAACGGCATTTGTCTTTCGTGGATGCAAAACAAATCAAAACTAAGCTAAGTGGCTAGCATTTCGATGTAGTCCTGTCAAATTTCCTTTTGTTTTTACACAGAAAAATTGCAAGTTTTACACGGTAATATCTTTCGCGGAAGCAAATATGAACGCTGTCTTGCATGCAGAGGATTTAGCAATGTGTGTGTGTGTGTGTGTGTGTGTGTGTGTGTGTGTGTGTGTGTGTGTGTGTGTGTGTGTGTGTGTGTGTGTGTGTGTGTGTGTGTGTGTACTATCATTTTTTTTTTCTCCAGTCTTCCAGATTTGGACAATATAAAAGAAGATGAGATGCACATCACCCACCCTCAGATGTTTTCCCTTCATAATCTACATTGCAAATTGAACTCTTCGTCATAGTCTTAACCATTTGTGTATGTTATGGTATAAAAATATGCGGTATCTGAACCCAGTAAGAATTTCAGTAAGACATATCTTAAATTAATCTTTGTGGATAGTATTTTTTGTACGAACGAGGAGGGAGGGGGGAGAGAGAGAGAGAGAGAGAGAGAGAGAGAGAGAGAGAGAGAGAGAGAGAGAGAGAGAGAGAGACTTTGTTTACGAAGATAACAGACGAAAACTGTTGTGCTTTTTACATCATTCAGTCCTTGCCTCGAGAAGTGTCAATAATAGTAAAAAAAAAAGTAGATAATAAACAAAT